>NQII01002443.1:131019-341906 GCA_002778355.1 Clitarchus hookeri | reverse complement strand
CCACCCACCAACAACTATTCGCACTAGGCATGCCACAGCTCTGATGGCGAGCAGAAACAAGCGAACGATATACTGCTAGCCTAGTGAACTCTGCTGTTAGTTATTTTTAATAACATTTTTGAAGAGAGAACAAAAACACCTCAAAATGGCGGAGATCTATGATGGCGGCTGAGCCTCGGAGCCTCAGCAACTAGCTCTTGTCCCCAAACCTACATTATCCGTCTACTACTGTGGAGTGAGGGGGCATGCCAAGAAGCCAACCTACAACTGTGGAGTGAGGGGGCATGCCAAGAAGCCAACCTACAACTGTGGAGTGAGGGGGCATGCCAAGAAGCCAACCTACTACTGTGGAGTGAGGGGGCATGCCAAGAAGCCAACACGACAGCTGTTTGTCAACCGCGGTTGCCTTGAATTACGATAGAACTGCTGCGATGCCAGAGGAAGGTTCTGGAAGCCACAGTTGAGTGACATTCAGGCCACCCGTTTTGTTGGTGGAAATCGTTTTATGACGCTACACAATGGTCGGGAAATGCGGCATCTTAGCGAGAAAAATTATTTTCCTGTTCCACTGTAGTCTTATTTCCTTCGTGTAACACGTCAAATATAAATTGTGTTTTTTTGTGTGTGTCTATATATGTGTATGTGTTGTTCGGAAAATCACCCTAAATATTTCGGGAATTTATTCGTTGTGGATAATGAGGTAAACATTATTTGCAATACAACTTATAACCTAGCTCAGTTCCTAAGGAACACACAGAGCCTTGCAATTCAAGTTTATAAATTGAATATTTTACAAAATATTATAAACGGCGTGGAATCAAACTACGATTCTCTGGATATTGTTAAGTGTTATCGAGACCTTTAACTTATGAAAAAACATTTGTTAATACCTTCCGCTTTCATAAAATAATAGGGGTCACCACCCTCTCATTGCATACAAACTTTTTTTTTTTTTTTCAAGTTTTGTGGAATATTTATGCCGGTTTATGAAGCATTACGTCCTACTCAACAAAAACAATATCCTCTTGTTGACACGCAGTTTCTTTTAAAACGCACAGAGGTTTTAGCAACGACGATGCAATTAGCCATGTATGCAAGACTTATACACGCGAGGGTATACACATCGTAAGCAACCGATAGTGAGATGATTAATTTTAAGCGCGACTTAAGTGGGAAATGTACTAAAGTAACGCAATCTAATGTTGGGCATACGTACAAACATGCCTTATAGCTATGACCTCCCTTAAATATCCAAACATCCAAACAACTGCACAGTACAATATTATTATTATTATTATTATTATGATAAATGTAACTCTTTCCCTTATGCGCTGGTCAGTTGCGACAGATGTCTGACGATTAGTTACGTTGTTTGGGTATCTCTGCTGGTACAAATTACGAGCTCTCTGACAAATGCAGCCTACCGCTGCGTGCATCAAATGCATGTTGGCCAGTTCCTCTCACGTGAACCTCGACAGCCTTTCTACACTGCAGTTCAACACGCATGTAAGCCCAGCACACACATTAAATTTTGTTCATTTATGCTTTCGGGAATATTCCTGCCAGTTCTGGTTGTCTACGATGTGTTTCCCCTTCGCGTGCATGAAGTATTGCCTAAAACGTATGATTTTACCTCACAACGTAATAAGTTAATAATTAATTACTATTATCCCACTAAATGACTATGTTTAGGTCTTTAAAACCACGTGTCGTAGAACGTATTAGGTTACTTAATTATTACTTTAGACAAGCTTTTGTGTAGCGGCGCCCAAGAGGGCAAAGTGGCCATGGTCATCTAGTTTGAACTAACGGGTTGACGCATCCAACTCTAGAGAGTACACCGAGCACAGTTAACAAGAGGGGAAGTAATACTACTTGGCATGACTAACGCTAGGAACAGCACCGTCGCTTCTAGCAAACAGCTGGAATAATAGTCGAAACGTATTTTCCAAACGCTCGGTAATGGCCGAAGTGTGTTTGTGTTGGTTCTCTTGACTTAATTATTATTTAATTAGATCCTTAGTTGATGTTTGCAAATTCAACATCAAAGAAGAGACACTGTTAAATGCGAAGAACGTAAGTATGGCCAATCAGTGGTCACTTTAGCCGGCATAGCAGTACAAAGTAACAATTTGGTAACCACCCATTTAAATTTAAATAAAAAATAAAAATTTATAATTATTAAAAAATACTAATTTTTGTTGTTTGTATGATAGGTAAATGTAAAGTATGGAGGGTAATTTTTTTTCTTTTTCTTTTACTCACAGTAGACGATTTAAAAATACTTTTAATTTAATGTGGCCACTTCAGCCTGCTCTTCCTACATCTGGCTCGTTATAGAGCAAAGCTCAAACATACGGAAGGGTGTAGCCAATCCCGACGTGATGCCGCCTTTGACCATAATGCCACGTTGCCGCCACGTCCATTGAGGTCCTGTTCAATGAAGTTCTCTGCGCCATTATAATCGGCCATTTTACGTGGACAGTGACACTGGAATGCGTCTCGTGGGTCCCCGGCCATCCACCTCCCATGACGCAAGTCGCTGTGCAGCATATCTGGAAATGCCCGTCCCTGTAGCTGCTTTCAAGTTTATAAAGACTGTTCACGATAAAGTGAGCTCTTTTGCAATCAACCTTAGGAGAAAGTCATTGCTCCTATCTGTATATATATTTACAGGCGCACTAAGTGTGCTCCCAGTAAATTTAGTAACTATGGAGGGAAATTAGTTCCATATACACTGAAGAGCCAAAAAAAACTGGTACACCTGCCTAATATCGTGTAGGGCCCCCGAGCACGCAGAAGTGCTTCAAGACGACGTGGCATGGACTCGACTAATGTCTGGAGGATATTCACACCATGAATCCTGCATGGCAGTCCACAAATCCAATCTGCGCCAATTTGAGGAAGGGTTGCACGTCTGTCACGTTTAATGGTTCTCGTCAGTCGTCGTTTGTCCTGTTCTTTCACGATCTTTTTTCCGGCCGCAGCGATGTCGAAGATGTGATGTTTCACCGGATTCCCAATATTCACGGTACACTCGTGAAATGGTCCGTGAAATGGTCGTACGCGAACATCCAACTGTTATCGCTACCTCGGAGATGTTATATCCCATGTCTCGTGCGCCGACTATAACACCACGTTCAAACTCACTTAAATATTAATAACCTGCCATTGCAGCAGCAGTAACCGATCTAGCTGCTGACTGCATCGCGTTACTCTGATTGGTTCCATACCTCTGTTATTTGCATACGCACACCTATACCAGTTTTTTTTGGCTCTTCAGTGTATTATCGTCGAACAAAAAGTGTTAGGTGACAATTTGTGATAACTTCAATGATTTCCTTCACTTTTTGTATTTTTTAATTCATCTAAGTGTAAAAATGAGCAGACTTTTAATATATTTACTTTTCTAATAATATGACAGTTTCACTTGAACAACGCACGAATAAAGTGATCAGGCCTATGTCAATGTAAATTTTACGTAAGGCGGGATAATTCACAACGTGCATACAAGTAAATATTTAGCAGGGTTTTCAAAAGTGCTCAGTTTACCGTGAGCAGCCTATAGGAAGCTCGTATATTGTGCTCAGAATTCGTCTCCTTGCTGTTCCGGTTGTACTCCTTAGATGTCAACTGCTGAAGGATTGAATGACATTTCCATCTGTTGTTTGAAGCCACATTTGTTAAACTCTAGAAAGGACACTCTGTTTAATGTGCACGACTTGTATCATCCATCATTTCATCATCTCGTGTATCCTCCCGTTACTTGCATGTGCGGTGGAACATTGTGAGGTTGTTAATTAACGTATGGCGCTTAATATAAGCCTCAAGTCCGTATACTTGAGTTATGCAGTGATATATTTATACTAGTAAAGTTAATATAATTTGTAATAAAAAAAATAAGTATTGCACGTAAATAAATAAGATGTTCTATTAGATAACCATTCTTGGCTTGACTCCTTTCTTATGCTACTAAATACGTTTTTTTTTGTAGTCTTCTAGAACCGTTCAAATTTCACTGTCTTAACATACCTGAAAAAAAATGGCTCTTCTTTAAAGCCAATCAGGAAATTAAACTCTTCTGTGTGACAATGTCGGCGGCGCTTCTAGAAACTCGTTGCTTTATGTTCTTTTTCTCGCCGTCAGAAAGAAGTCCAGTTGCGAAAGACGTGATAACTTAGAATTAATTATTTTCTAGTTTAACTCCATAAATTCTTTACGTTCCATAACTTATTTTTGTATTTCACGCATAGTTCTAGAAATGTTGCGAAGCAGAGACGACTTGTCTTACATACCGCGCAACGTCTTCTCTGTTTGGCGCCGCCCGAAGAAAGAAAATCTTCGGTCTTCCGGACAAGATGGCGACACGCGCAGTGTAACACGATTATAGATGCGGATGAAGAGTTTGTGGGCCTTCGCGGGAGAAAGAAAATACACGCGACGGGCACGATTTAAGTTTGCAGTAAAAAAAAAAAGGTTTGTTGTTTTTTTTTCTCCTGCGGCGCGCATTATCCTAGGAGTGCGGTTTAGAGGCAAGCGGCTGCTGAAGATGCGGCGGAGTAGTTCCTCGCGCCTCGAGTTCCACGATGGCTGGTGGAGGAAGGAGGGGGTGGTAAATTCCGGGCCTCGAGTGGGTTAGCATTCATTCGCCCGAGAAGTGGGGCTGTCACGCCCACTTGCGCCGATGGAGAGAGCTGAGAAGAGGAACCCTCCCCTCCCTTCTAAGCTTTTTGCTAAGTTCCACGGTCGAAGACTCTTGTCGAGCACGGCGTTCAAGGCCGGGCTGTGCAACTCGCCCCCTTCCCGTAGCTCCCCCTCCTAAACGCTCTTTATAACCAACCGTTCATTGGCTCGTGCGACACGGTGTGGGCTGATCTCGTGCCAGCCATTCAAACGGTCTGTGTCTAACGGAGACCCGAACGTTGGCTGATTTACGTTTTCATTCTAAATAAATTGACTGTACCAGTTCAAAGCTTTGGTTTTTTTTTTCCCCCTACCTACCATGTACTGCTCCGTCGCATTTATGAAAATTATGTGGGGATAGAATGTCTTACATCAATCAGTGAGGGTTTTCTACTTTATAAATTTTATCTCTAACTTTTACAAATTTCATTGAAGAGTTGAACTGGCCACTAGTTCGTATGGCAGGCATTATATATTTTTTAAACTACTTAACTTCATCTAAGTACTCTAGTCAGAGTTTATAATTACAAATACGTATTTATAAAACTTCAAACCTTCAATTAGATTTAGTTTATTTAAGAATGAATCAGGATAGATCAGTGGTCTTCATATTACTGCTTGGCCTTCATAGTAGCAGAGAGGTTTGAATCTTTGGAGAGGTCTACGAGGGACTTCACCTAGGAGTGTTTTAGTAGATGCCTTCCTCTTTATATTTGTAAGGCAATTAGGAAAACGGACAGACCTCATCTTAACACATTCACACTTGGTGTACACGATTGTGTACAAAATGCAAGGAAGATTGTTTTGCCAGGTTGAAGACTCGATGACCAGTGATCTTCCTCGTGGGCAACTGATTCGTAAACCATGCTTATGTTGCATGCAATGAATGTTTCAACAACGCTTACTGTCCATCAGTTGTGATAGAGAAACAAGTACTGCCAACTTAACTACAAAGGATTTGTTTTTTTTTTATTTACGCCGCCTTCAACCGAAAATTAAAGTGGGCCTAAGTAAGTTGATTTTATTTGACAATTGAAAACATCTGCAAACGTGCTCGAGGAAAGACTCAAAACTCACGGCTTCTTAATACGATCTCGCGCAACCAGAGGAGTAAACATCTTCCAACAAAGACAGAAGTATTTCCCGTGCAGTTGGCACTGTGTAGATCCGCGAATTCACGATTTCAAGTTCACGTAGTCGTTCAGTAATCGCGTGTACTAAACTTCACAAATAAAAATTTTTTAAAGAAAAATGGCCAGAAAATCTGGTGAAAATTTTTACCGTCACCTTCCGGGTTAAACAGCAGTTAGTGAACGCAGTTCTCTTATAAACCCCCCCCCCTTTTTTTTTCATCTCTTCAAACCCCCTTTTTTCTTTCCCCATGCCAAGACCTTTTCATCTACCGTCAGAAAAGATTCAGAGAGGAAGTGCGATTTAAATTGTTATTCAGCAAGGTTTGACCTTATTGAAATACAGCCACAATACGCTAAATGATTCCACCTTAAGGGGTTTTTACATTAATCTCAAGGTGAAAGATTTTTCGTATTCCGCAGTACGTTGTGGACAAATACATATTTACTCTATAATATAATATTATATTGTGGTTTACGAGATAGACATGTGTACTGTATTTTAATTTCAAACGATAACATGTCAATATTCCAAGTACGTTTCTCTAAGCCAAATGAAGTTTTCGCTGGTGGGATACAAAAATTGCACTATAAATGTATTTCAGATTGCTTCCAGTATTGTACAACTTATTTCGCTTTGTTCTTTAAACCCACGTCGGCTATCTTTCAGTGTCACGCAGAATATATGGAATCCTCCTTCGCCACGCGAATTCCATATTTCACGGACCCGCGGCCTCATTTTTTTTTTCTCCCGTTCGCTGCGAGCACAGGGCCCGAGGAAATCTTCCCATTCATCATACCGATAACTGGATATGTTTGCTGGAACTGATGTGTTTCCGTGGGGAAGCGGGTGGGCGCGAAAGCGTGACGATACGTGATTTTTTCGTTCCCGGAAAATGTTCCCCCAGGGGCTAGAACCATAGACTAGAGATGAGGTAGACCGCTTGCTTATTCGTCTTCTGCGCATGTCCCAACATTGACCCAACCCCAAGGAACACGACTGTCGAAGTCACGTGGTCAACAGTGATCGACTTGTTTGTTTACATCTTAATTTACGAAAGACGAGCACTTTTATGTGAATTAAAATACTTTGGCCAATTTGAACTCGATCAAACTGCATTACAAATTGGTAAGAGGAAGTGTACAAAAATTTAGAAAGCACTTGTTTACTAAACAGTGTTCTAACCTCAAACCCAATCCACGCCGTTTTTTCTAGACGTGTAGGCAGAAAAGCCAGTTCAATGGTGGGACACGGAGATTGGTTGTGCGCAGCCAGCGAGGTGTGTCGACCACATATTTAGTCTGTGGCTAGAACCACGCAGACAGACACGGCCCTCGCGAGCAAGGGATTAATATTCGCACAGTAAGCGCGGTATGCTACTTACAAACGCTCCAGTTGACTAGGTTAGACCGCAGCAGGCCCCAGCAACTCGAATAGGGTAAACGAATCCTTCTGGTGTTTAAGAAGAATGTCTTCCAATGGAGCAGTGCACCAGACTGTACAACATTCAGAACTCATTTAAAAATAGTACACACGCTACTAATATTGCCAGAAAAGTACTATTCATGTTGCATATGGAAAAAAAATCAATTTATTTTGTAAGTGTAAAATATTTTATTAAAACAAACTAATTCAATTGTTTTGAAAATAAACTAATAAGAGTTAGTTTTCAATCAAAATTTGAGCTTATTTCAATTGTTAATGTTTTATAAACCACATAATAAACATAAACTCAATTATTAAAATAAAATTTAATAGCAGCACCTATATTCCCTTATGTACAACCATAGTAATTATTATGATTGCCCTACTTGACGAAGGATTCTTGTTAAATGTGTTTTATGAAGCATCAATAATGTAAAGACCCTTAAATTTTAATATAATATAAAGTTTTATTTCATGATTTTATAACAATTAAATAAGTTCTTTCGATTAAAATAATTTACAGCGTTACAAAGTACATGCATTACTCTTTTATATCCAATATAATTCATAATACTTTTCTGACCATTTTGGTAGTGTGTGTGAACCTATTACTTATATCTTAACTTAAGAAACTCCAAGTCAAGGTTCTACTGTTATGAGCCTTGGTGGCTCATAACACTCTTAGGAAAGGTTAAGATTAAGGAAAACAGGATAAGCTCAGATAATTAAAAAGGATTGTTTGAAATGATTAATAAATACTTTACTTGCTCTAAAGTTGGAAGAGTATACAATGGTATTCAATTAAAGTTAAGTCCAACGGAAATGAGAGGGAAGGACTTAAGGAAGGTTGTTAGATAAGAAGTAGGATCACATATAAAGGAAGGGAACTTACCCCAGCCTCGCACCCGGACCCTCTGGCGGAAGCAGCCCAAGGAACAGCCGCTGCCTGGTCTGATGTTCGCAGTAGACGACGCCAGTCCTAGTCGTTGACGTCTATTTCACACTTCTCGCCCCACCACTTAACCGTTGATGAACTTTGCTCCAATTGGTTCCCTTAGTGCTTTGGAGGCGGGCTGTTTCGGTTTTCGTGTTACTTCCCTGAAATGCTCTTGGATCAGCATCTCCGCTGTTGCCGGGCGTCTTGTGTGAATGCCCCGTCGACTTGCTACAATCATTATTAATCTGATGTTTTGATACTCCAGCAGTTTTGTGGCTTCTTCGCGCCATTATTCTGTCGTGTCTGCAATCGTTCTGGCTTGGCATCAGTGAACTCTGTGGAGCCTTTTCGTCGGTTTTGCTTGGTTAGAAAGTTTGAACGGGACCAACCATAACACTACGGTTTTACAGCTTCGGCAATTAAACAATTTGTTGCATATATAAACAAAATATTTATGCCTGCACAATGCGTTAATATACAATAAACAGTCGTGTCGGTTATTTTCTTTAGGTATTGTAGAAACATGTGCTTGGTTTACATTCACTGCTGGAAAATGAGAAATGAACACCCGGACGCAATGGTCCCACATGAATTAATGTATTATTGAATAATTATACAGGTTTTACACTGTATATAATGATGATCACAAGGTCGTACACCTATTGACGGGGGCTACAGTGTGTCTTGAACAACAATGCCAGCATCTTAAGTAGCCGCCTTTCGCGAAGATGCTGTCCTGCAGTCGTGCGTAGAGACGATCATAAAGGTGTCGGATGTCATCTTGAGGAATAGTGTTCTACGCTAATGCCACCTGTTGTTGCAGTTGGTGGAAGTTTGTTGTCGGTATTGCAGACAACACCAAACGCTGCCCCGTCATGTCCCACACGTGTTCGATGGGAGACAGGCAGGGTGATCGTACTGGCCAGGTGAGTTGACGAACACCTTCGAGAGCGAGTTGGGTAACACGAGACGTGTGTGCACGGGCATTGTCCTGCTGGAAGAGGACATCGCCTTGGCGTTGTAAAAACCGCAATAAAATGGGCTGAATGATGTTCTGGATGTAGCGTTAACTGTTCAGTGTTCCCTCAACAAACACCAGAGGCGTACGGTGATTGTAGGCAATTACTCTTTAGACCATGATGCCAGGAGTTGGTCCTGTATGTCACTGTCTTATACACTCTGGTTGTTGTCGCTCTCCTGATCGACGCCGCACTTGCAAACAACCGCCACTGACGCCAAGGAGGAATCTGCTCTCTTCATAAACACAACTCCGCGCCATTCTGCCCTCCAGTTGTGTCGTTTGCTACACAACATCCGAGGCGGGCTGCACAGTGGTGAGGTGTGAGAGGAAGCCTGGCGAGCGACACCCTCGATCGTAGCCCAGCGTCCAGCAGACGGTTGGTGATGGTCCTAGCTGACGTCCTGGATGCAACAGTGGTCCTAATCCGTGCGGCGGCCGCCGTGCGATCAGCAATGACTGCTCGTCTGATGGGGCGGTCCAGGCGGAAATCTATTTGCCTCTGCCGTCCGGGACCAGGTTGACGAGCATGTGCACCATCGTTGGACCACCGGCACCACCAATGATGCACAGCAGACACTTCACGTCCTACGTGCTGGGCAATTCTTCGGAAGGACCATCCAGCCTCCCTCAGATCCACAATACAACCTCGTTCAAAGTCCGTTAATTGCACGAGATGTAGTCGTCTATGCCGTCGTGGCATGTCTACAATGCTTACTAAACACAGGTCGATGCTTGAAACAACCGACTACTCTTTCACCGAGTCAACTACAGTTATATTGGGCTCAACGGTGTTACGCCTAGTACGCGGTTCCTACTGTGTCCACAGCACAGCACGGTTAATCATTGCATGCAATACTCTTTATCAGTGGCCTATGTGCATATGGTGTTCCTACGTCGCCGCTTTAGTGGTGTTCATTTTTTATTTTCCACCAGTGTATTTTAATTCAGATGGCGGTATAACTTCGTTATTATTGTACGTGGCTTTCACATGAACGTGTACGTAAATTAATATTCTCATTAAATGATTTAAAAAGCCGCATTTCACTTTCATGATTACAAAAATATTCCTAGCCCATAGTAAAAATCCAATAATTATTTATTCCAAGGAATATTGCAAACTATCAACTCATCTCCAACTCCCGGCGCGGGTCAAACCCGGGTTTTTGCATCTGAGAAACGTGGCGGAACGTTAATGTTGCCTGGTGGATTTTCTCGAAGTACTCTCATTTCAGTTGTCATTAAATGTCGCTTCTGCTCCATCTTAATCTTGCTCCACCTTCATCGGCGTTACAAAATTGAGATGTTAAGAGCCTTTCAGATATATCTGTATGTAAACTGTCCCCTTCGCCCATGTGTCAACCACCACTACTCGTGTCTGTTCGTGAGTACCACCACCACTGATCTATCCTGTCTATATTCCTCCATCATCTCACTCACATAATATAGCTCCTATTTTTTCCTAACCACACGCATATAATTCTCATGAACTTATGGATAAACACTTAAATATCCTTAGCGACTACCCCCTTCTCTCGATGCGCATGGTCTGGGTTTTGCATCATCTGTACGTGATTGTCAGACCTCTCTCCGTTACTCGCATTCTCGTCTGCTATTCTTTGACGATGAGTTTTTCAACCTCATAAAACATCTTCAGAACAAAACATGCATATCCTTTTCCTCTACTTCTTGTACTCCTGCCATCTTACATTCAGACCTCTTCATTGGCTGCAAATCCTACAACACGACCACCACACAACGCGTTTCATGAATGACGGCAGAAGGGAAGGGTGCAGTAGGATCAATTGGAAGTAGTTTAAAGTTTTTAATCTCATGTAATTTCCAAGTCTCTTTCGCTAACGAGACAAGTTCAATCTGGAAACTTATTGCATTGTTAAAAAATAAGTGTAAATTTACACTAATACATTTTTGGTAATTTTGCATTTTTCAACTGTAATTTGAAACAACTACAGCACGTGTAATTTTACACATATTTCTCAAGAGTCCAAAGAGTAATATAAGTCTTTGGTGAAAGTAAGTGAATGTATGACTTAATAAATGAAAGCGTGTGAGTTTATTTATATTTTGAAGTGTGTGTAAAAACACACCCACTCCCTGTACTAAAATCTTAAATAGTGGATTGTTACTGCTAAATGATGGTTGTATGCACACTCAGTGTCAGCGTAACTGTATATCTTCCAATGTGTAATTTTATAATGACCATGAATGTGTACAATTGCATTACATTCTGGAGTATATTTGAATGCATAGTTAGAAATAAAAATTTTTGATAATTATTTAGTTTTATGTGTAATCTGCTAAAAAGAGTGTATTATTTTACATTACTGTTCCTGGAAATTCCAAGATAACTAAAAGTACATAGATGTTTAAAACATTCGGTCTAGGAGGGAGTAGAACTACTTTGAACTCCAATTGTGTTTTCAAAACGGAAGCTTAACTCCCGCTGATGGGATATGCTTCCTGTTTAACTACATATTCTATATCTTAAGTCAATTGTTATCAATATTTTGGAGGTAATATTTTATAACTCAGTTTACCTATGCCACGTTATAGTACAATAACGTGAACATTGCAAAACTACAAATTTGTAGTATGTGAATTAACATGACTGAGTTGTAAAAGAGCTGATAGTGACAATAAAATTACTTGGTAAAACAGTGAAAAATGTACAGAATTTTTTTTATATAAACAATTACAGTAAATCTGTGATTTTATATAACCGTAAGAGAAAAAAAGGTACCTACACTATGGTGAAATTAAAATTCCATTTCTGTGAAATTTAGTTTCCGTCGAGAAAAAATACACGAATTTTGCAGTTTACTTTTTGCTATATAGTAATTGTAATTTTACGACATTATATTCGCATGTAAAATTAGTAAAACAGAGTACATGTTATTTTGCTAATTTTGAAAATAAACAATTTACTTGGACTCAGAATAAAGAAAATGTTGACATATTTTGTGTAAAAATGCACTGACTTCGGTGGAGCTTCTTCTGCAAATGTAAAATTACACATTTTTTTTTACAGTCTGCTGGTGTTCGCAACCTATGAAATAAAATCAGTGTACGCCAATCTACTGTGCTACCTACTATGTATCGACATCGAAAACGTCCTGTGCGAAGATTGCTGTTTTATGCAGTGTTAACGAAGAAGATATATACATCACACAAAATAATGGTATTTCGTGCAAATAAGAGCCAACATTCCCAAGAAAACCAATGTATTAGATGTAATAGTAGCACTTCAACCGTACATTATTCCACCCCTCAAAAGGAACGCTGTACCAAACAATAGTGTTGCGTCTGCCATATGGTGTAAGCTATGTGTGGACGTCAGTAATTAAATCTCAGCATGAAAACAGCAATAAAGAGGAAAAATAGCTATAAATACGCCGTCGCATTACTGAGGCCACTTTCGGGAAGTATTTCTGACATAACGGTATAAGAGGCCGAGTATATTGATCCAGAGTATAATTCTATCAATAATACAGGCTGAGTACAAAAGAATGCCCCAACTTTGAAGGTCTATAATATCAAAACCAAACAACCTACAACCTTGATTGACCAATCAAATGAACCGTGGAACCAAGAAATTGGTTTACCATACATTCATAACTGCTCAATGTGACCACCACGAGCGGCCCGAACGACATGTACGCGATAATCAAACTCGTTCCACGCTCTTGTCAGCATGTCCAGTGTTAAGGTTTGGATGGCGTTCGTAACTCTCGGTTTGAGGTGGTGAGGGTTTAGCGAGTTCGCATTCGACACGTCAATGTGAAGGTGAAGGTCTGATGTTTCCTTTATGGTGCGCCACCCCATTGGCACCTAGCTGTTCGCAGATAACAGAACGAGACGTTGCCGCAACGCTGGATTGGTCGAGGAGCAGCTGGTGACCAGGCTCTTCATCACTGACCCCCAACAAGCCCGGATCTTACCCCGTGTGGTTTTTTTCTATGAGGGTACCTAAAGGTTCAAGTGTTTCGTCCACCATTGCCGGCTAACATTGACGACCTCAAAACGAGAATTACTACGGACGCCATCCAAACCGTAACACCGGACATGCTGACAAGTGTGTGGAATGAGTTTGATTATCGCGTAGATGTTGTTCGGGCCGCTCGTGGTGATCACATAGAACATTTATGAATGTATGGTAAACAAACGTCACGGTTCCACGGTTAATGTTATTGGTCAATCAAGGTTGTAGGTTGTTTGGTTTTGATATTATAGACCTTCAAAGTTGTGGTATTCTTTTATACTCAACCTGTATAGTTAAAAAATAAAATTTTTCGTGTCTTTATTTGTAAAAATTTGCGTTAAAAAGGATAAATAATTTTTATGAAATATAACATTGTTATTCATTTAAAATAATATAATTTCTAGAAATAAAGAGTGCACATTTTTTTTTATCTCTATGTAAATTTTTAAAAGTCAACCACTTGCAGTCACTGAGACAGTAAGGTATACAGTTTGTCTAAGTCCGTGTTTGTTTACCAACCTATCTATGCCCAGCTGCAGATTAATTGCCTTTTTCGTAATTAACTTCAGTAACTTTATGTATGCGTTATTATGGTTGGAAATGGCCAACAAACAAAAGTACTTTGTTTAAGTAACTTTGAACATACGCTTAGATTAACCATATGTTTAAAAAGGTTCTTTTTTATCCACTGAAACACTTATCTCACATAGGTGCTAAACGATTATTTCATACATATACATGACTGAAATAAATACACAATTCCAAAAAATTTATCTTGGTCGATATTTATGCAATTGTATTGTGTAAATCTTACATTATTAAAGTGTAATTACATCTTGGCAAAACAGCCAGACGTACAGCTGGAGTAACTACACATCTGTTACACATAATTGTAAAGGCGGTTCACGGTGAGCTGAGCACTTTTGAAAGACATGGTTAAGATCTACTTTTATGCACATTCAGTATCCTTCTGCTATATGTAAAATGAACAATGCCGTGGGCCTGATCACTCTATTCATGCGTCGTTTAAGTGAAACTGTGATATTACTATGAAAGTAAATATTTCACAGATGTGCTAATCATTTCAGTTATATACATTAGAAAAGCATATATTAAAAGAAGTAATTAGAACATTAAAAAACATTTTACGTAATAATTTTAATGTAATGTTAAGTCGAGGGACTGCTTTCTCTCCGTCGATACCAACTTTACCTGGCGCATGCCAGGCCGTATAGATCCTAACCGTTAAAATGTATGCAGGTAGGGGCAGAAAAGGTTTTTTTATGTTGATTTTTAAAGTGCTAAAATAACCTTGAACAGCCCATAGGCATTTGAACTGTCCGTGTACACGCTGAAATTCACTTTCCAGTCCTCCCCTCCCAATTTGTGATCCAACGAAGTTTACAGCTTTCAGAAGCACCGGGACGAACTGGCAGTTGTGTCCGCGCTGCTCAGTTTACGGAACCGGAAGGAAACTGGGAGAAGACAGCTGCGCGGGAGGCGTCTATCTGCGCCGGCACGTCGCCTATCAAATTAAGGTCAGTCAAACTTGGTTCGCGTCGTCACTTTGCGAAAACTTGGGAGGGAGGGTCCGGAGCTGCTCGCGTTCCGTAGAGAAAGACGTTGTCGGCGTGTGTTACGGCGCGGGGCGTCTGTGCCGGGCGTCTCATGCATTATTCACTTGGCGATACAATTTGGAATGCTATTTCGGGATCCGCGCGCGCCCGCCAGCCAGCCGGCATTTGCGTTAAAGCGTAGCATCGCTGCGAAATAAGCCCGCGAATAAATTATCCGCAACACGAAACTTGAACGTTATCGGCATGTCTTCCCTGATTTTCCAGTACTTCTCCATGTGAGCACGCACTTCTGTGGTATTTTCTGTTGAGAAAAGTCCAACGCTGTCTCTTCCAGGAGTTGAGTTGAGAGATTTACACGGCTATTAACATAGATGTCTTGAGAGCTGATGAGGAATTAGTGAGGTGAGAATGGAACAGCACCGGATTGCAAGAGCGGGGGTAACGGGAGATCCCCGTTAAAACCCACCGGCCAGCGGCATCGTCCAGCACGATTCCCACTTGCGAAAATCCGGAAGTGACCCAGGCGTGGATTGAACACTATTCGCCTTGGTAGGAGGCGAGTTTTATAACCTCCCAACCACCGTGGCCCGCTCTTCCAGGAGACAATGTAGACAACCGCATACATTTATATTCACAGAAAAAATTATATTGTTGTTTGTTTACAGCTTTCGCTAATATTCAGTCTGCAGGAGTCAATCGGCAAGAGTCAGTCGGCAGGAGTCAGCCGGCAGGAGTCAGCCGGCAGAAGTCAGCCGGCAAGAGTCAGCCGGCAAGAGTCAGCCGGCAAGAGTCAGCCGACAAGAGTCAGCCGACAAGAGTCAGCCGGCAGGAGTCAGTCGGCAGGAGTCAGCCGGCAAGAGTCAGCCGGCAAGAGTCAGCCAGCAAGAGTCAGCCGGCAAGAGTCAGCCAGCAAGAGTCAGTCGGCAGGAGTCAGCCGCCAGGAGTCAGCCGGCAAGAGTCAGCCAGCAAGAGTCAGCCGACAAGAGTCAGCCGACAAGAGTCAGCCGGCAGGAGTCAGTCGGCAGGAGTCAGCCGCCAGGAGTCAGCCGCCAGGAGTCAGCCGGCAGGAGTCAGCCAGCAGGAGTAAAGTGTATGACTTCATGTATGCTTGAAGATGATGCAAGCCACTGACGATGTTAAATCGAGTATTTCATGTACGACTACATGCATCCCTTCAACGATTGCTAAAAAATTACACGAAAAACAATGCTGTTTCTGTGACAAGTCCTTTAGTAAAAGTTGCAATGCAAGGCTACATGAGAATAGTGACTGTTTGAAGAGCCCATATCATGCTTTCCTTATCTGTTAGAAATGTTCCAGACAGTTCAGTAGACGTGATAACTTAAATAAACACATCGAGGCTGATAAATGTAGTGTTTTTCGCCCAATGAGAAACAGCGTCGGCCAGGTCCACCTAAAACATATAAATTAATATGGCCTACTATAGTACAACTTCGTCAATTTTGTTAGGTTTTTTGTTTCCCAAGATATGGCAAAATCTCACGGACCTATACCTAGTGGCATAGGCAAGAATATTTCATGATGTGTAGACATTTCACAGGGTGCTTAGAACTTGGAAAGTAGAATGAAATTGTGTGTTCTTTCACCAGGAGCAGGGAGGTAGAATTGTGGAGCAGGTTAATGTCCTCGAGCGTCAGCCATGCCAAGACAGTCAAAATGTCATGTTTTAACCTAAAAAGCTTCAGAAAACAATGATCCCCAACCCCCCCAATAGCATTTTTTTCTTACAAAATTTTAAAAACGATAAAATTGTTCAAATCTTTTTTTTGTTTTTTTTTTTTTTGCGCACAAGTCCGCAAATTGGAAGGTATATCGAGGCTCTTCGATGTGTGAGCTATAAATTCTGCTAATCAGCAAGGCGGACTTAAGGCTCTGAGTTACGCCCAGCGGACTTGGAGGGACAACAGCCGTATTTGATTTTATTATCAACCCTCGCCATCTTTCATTTATATGATCTCGACCGAGTCGAGCTTGTGGTGATCTCGGACCNCACACACACACACACACACACACACACACACACACACATATATATATATATATATATATATATATATCGTAAAAATCGAGGAAAAAATTTGATTGTTAACACCGAACACCATCTAGAATTTCAGTGACCTTGATGCTGACCCCAGGTAACTGTCAAATAGAAAAGGTATAAGAAAGTCGCAAAATTCGAAAAATAAAAAATTCTCAAAAATAAAAAACAAAAAAAATTAATTTATTAAAAATGTTAAAACTTGAATATATTATAAAATTTTAAATTACATAAAACTATTTAAAAAACATTGTTTAAACAAAAGATTTAATATAAATTTCAAAAAATTTTACTTAAAAATTTTATTTAAGTTGGAAAAATTATATAGAGTACTATCTAAAGACTTACATGTAGGACTTCAAGGGCTTGATTCTCATAAAGATGGCGGATCACAATACAGTACCAGCGTGGCAACCTACACATGTCTGACCCCCACCACAGTTTATTATCTATTTAGTTGGTCTCCAACTCAATTACCCCTTCCAACGAATACTGTCTAAGTCACATCCGATACCTCCTCCCATTCCTCTCCACCCTCGAAATAATGTACCCAACATAACTCGACCCCACCACTACGACCACTAGACTGTGCTATTGATCAAATGTTGACGGTGAATTCCTCGCCCGTTATTGGCTGCTGGTCATGTGACATCTCCACTATGCAGAAAGATGGCGTGACCGAAGTTGTGCCACATCACAGTTCTTCATCTCATACACCGGAGAGCCAAAAAAACTTGTATAGGCGTGCGTATACAAATAACAGAGGTACGGAACCAATCAGAGTAACGCGATGCGGTTGGCAGCGCCTGTGTAAGACAAGAAGCGTCTGGCAAAGTTGCTAGATCGGTTACTGTTGCTACAATCGCAGGTTATCAAGATTTAAGTGAGTTTGAACGTGGTGTTGTAGTCGGCGCACGAGATATGGGACATAGTATCTCCGAGGTAGTGATAAAATGCGGATTTTCGCGTACGACCATTTCACGAGTGTACCGTGAATATCCGGAATCCGGTAAAACATCAAAACTTCGACATCGCTGCGGCTAGAAAAAGATCGTGAACTAACGGGACAAACGACGACTGACGAGAATCATTAAACGTGACAGACGTGCAACCCTTTCTCAAATTGGCGCAGATTTCAATGATGGGGCATCAACAAGTGCCCGCGTGTAAACTATTCAACCGACCATCATTGATATGGGCTTTCGGAGCCGAAGGCCCACTCGTGTACCATTGTTGACTGCACGACACAAAGCTTCACGCCTCACCTGGGCCCGCAAACTCCGCCATTGGACTGTTGATGACTGTAAACACGTTGCCTGGTCTGATGAGTCTCGTTTCCAATTGTATCGGGGGGATGGATGTGTACGGGTTTGGAGACATCCTCATGAATCCATGGACACTACATGTCAACAGGGGACTGTTCACGCTGGTGGAGGCTCTGTCATGGTATGGGGCGTGTGCAATTTGCGTGAAATGGGACCCCTGATACGTCTAGATTTGACTCTGACAGGTGACAGATACGTAAGCATCCTGTCCGATCAGCTGCACTCATTAATGGCCATTGTGCATTCCGACGGACGTGGACAATTCCAGCAGGACAATGATACACCCCACACGTCGAAAGTTGCTACCGAGTGGCTCCAGGAACACTCTTCTGACTTTAGACACTTTCATTGGCCACCTAAATCACCAGACATGAACATTATTGAGCATATCTGGGATGCCTTGCAACGTGTTGTTCAGAAGAGATCTCCACCGCCTCGCACTCCTATGGAATTGTGGACTGCCTTGCAGGATTCATGGTGTGAATTGCCTCCTGCATACCTTCAGACATTAGTCGAGTTCATGCCACGTCGTATTGCGGCACTTCTGCGTGCTCGCAGGGGCCCTACGCGATATTAGGCAGGTGTACAAGTTTTTTTGGCTTTTCAGTGTATAACTCCAGTACATGCTGTCTTTTTCGAACAGAATTTTACTGTCTGTTTATGAAGAAATTTTTTTTTTTCCAGCAGAAGTTCTTTCTTTTTGTTGTTTTCGGCTGCAGCATCTGTAATACCGTGTTTTCTTTTGAGTCAGTCTGTTCCTCGGGCTTTGATCTTTGCCCATACCACAGGCTAATGTTCTTGTTCTTTCTTCTGATTTTCTTTGTAACTAAGCCAAACTACCGTATTTTTTTCCTTGTTAATGTTTTCTTCTGTCACTTATTCCCTTCCCGAGTACATATTTTATTTCCACGCATTTTTTTTTTCACAGAACTTCCTTAAACGAGAGGAAAAACTGATTTATTCTAACTTTTCACTCTTCTGTTAAATTTCACGTACACCATAGCATAATTATAAAGTCAAACACGTTTCGAGTTAGTGTTATAACATAATATTGTCAAGATTGAAAAAGCCATTGCCCTGTTCTTACATTGAAACGTATTTCTATTTCACTACTTCGTACGAAAGGCAAATAATATTATCTGCTCGTGGTGGTTGAGCTAGATACTAATTAAGAAGAGCGGTACTTGAGGGGCGTATTTCGTTCAAACCACAAGTTTAGCAAAAAGTGTCGATATTTAATGCTACGTGTAAATGTTAGTGAATAGACTTTCTAAGGGTTTCTAGAACTTCGTGTTTTTTAATTGTACGTCCTTGCACTACATTATTAACAGTCTACTTGGCTTTAAGAATAATCCCATTTTATCCCGTGTAAAATGAAGCTTCATGAAAAGCATCTTAAGCCCCCCCCTCCCCCCTGAACCACAACAGTTTCTATCCATTGTTCGTGCACGCAGCTGACGCTTGCGTAAGAATTTCACTTCTGAGATCCGTAGTTCACTGCCACAACCTGGAGAACCGGGAATTGAGCAGGACGAAACTATCACGTGGGAGGTGAGTTGAACCCCGCCGTTGTGTGTTTTGTGCAGCGTGTTCATTCCACAACTGCCCCAACCTAATCTCATTCATGCTTGCCGAGAGCGACAGGTCTGATCCTCTGTTAGCCCAGGCGGCTCCGGTTATAGCCAGGCATATTTCATTTCAACCGTGTAAATCCTACCTAAAGCCAGTTATTTCAGCAGAATACAGACAATTATATTTTTTTATATGTACCTGTGTCAAAGAAAGTCTACAAAAAAAAATGTGAGACAGACCACAAACTAAACGAATGTAAGCGAAGCTAGTGTAGGAAGTTATAAAAGAACGCAGTTTGCTAATAGGAAAATATAAGTGTATTCCCATCAGTTACGGCACTTGTTTTGTTAAAATTTCTCATGCACTTATATTTGACTCTTAATATGGAATCAAAATGCAACTGTAATAGGAGTTACTTTCTGAAATAATTTCGCATATATTTATCAGTATTTATTCTTAAGTAAAATGGCAAGTGGTTCTGTAAACTTAAAATTCCTGTTTCTGCATCCAATATCTGCAATTTTGGTATTTCACGCGTTTTTGCAACATTAACAGTAGGGTACCTCTTCAGCCATCGAACGTGGGCAGTTACCGAAGGTAATCGTTACAAGTTTCTGCAGTTAATAACTTTCAAAGCGTTAATTCCTTGGCACATTTGTGTAGCATTTTACATGATCATTACGCGTGTTTCTTTTTGCTGCCACACAAAACTTCATCATTCCAGCAAAACCAATTTAAAAGATAGGAAATCCCCGAGAAAACCCGCCGATCAGCGTCATCGTATTCCCACTTTCGAAATTCCGGGAATGACCCGGCTGTGGATTGAACCCGGCTTGCCTTGGTGAGAAGCGAGCAGTCTAACCACTAAGCCACCGCGGCCCCTAGATTTCCAAGATCATTAACATTTTCACGTAATTGCAGTACCGAAGATATTGGGGTGCGCTTCTGCAGCAAATATAAGTTGTATAAAAGTGAGCTTGATCAATATTTCTTATCCATTCCGGCGATGTGGAGTCCTAGAATCCCTGTTGAATAAAATACGCAGTAGTAGAATGATTTGGCTGACTTTGGCGAAACGGGATCCAGGATCGAAGCCGGAGCTGGCCACCACCATATTGGAATTTCCCTTTTCCACTCAAAATCTCCCTTTTCCACTCAAAATTTCCATTTTCCCTCAAAATTTCCCTTTCCCCATAAAACCAATTAAATTTCCCATTTTCCTAAAAAATTTCCCTTTTTATCTCAAAATTTCCCGTTTTTCCTTCTAAAAAGCACTCATACCCCCATTTGCAAATACGAGCCCCAAAAAGGCACGTTTCGATCTATCGGAAGTATTTGGGAGGCTCGCTTCTCGTGGACAGAGCACTGGCGTTCATATTGGTTACATAGGTATAGGGTATGCCAAATCAATACACGAGATACGGGATCGGAGCCTGTGCCGACCGTCAGTCATCTTGCTTCTGTCAGCCATTTTAACTGCCTTGTTGGATGTCGGTGTTGTGGATTGGTGTGTGGATTGGTGTATATTGGTGTGTGGATTGGTGTGTTGATTTGTGTGTGGATTTGTGTGTGGATTGGTGTGTGGATTGGTGTGTTGATTTGTGTGTGGATTTTTGTGTGGATTGGTGTGTGGATTGGAGTGTTGATTGGTGTGTGGATTGGTGTGTTGATTTGTGTGTGTATTGGTGTGTGGATTGGTGTAGATTGCTGATTGTGGTGCTGATTTTGGTGCTGATTGTGGATGATTGTGGAGCTGATTGTGGAGCTGATTGTGATGCTTCTTGATAGAAAAATTGTGAGATTGATCGAAAGATTGATGAAAACCAGTCTTTAATTAATAAATGTATTTAAAAATATTTTTTTGGAATTTTTTGGATTTTATAAAAAAAAATTAGAATTTCTTTTTGGATTTAAGGTTATCCAATGCCATGGGCACGGTTCAAGATCACAGATGTGAGGTCAAGGTGAAGGTCCTCCAGATCTAACATGTTCGGGGTCATCAGTGTCATCTAGGTGTTGATAATATAAAAAAATGACAAACGAAAAAAAAACTATTTGGCTGGTGGGGTGCAATCGACAGAATGTGCAATGGTGAGTAGGGTGTAGGCCTGCCGACTAATAAACAATGATATTCATTGGAAAGGGGAGGGGAATGTTAATACAATATGATTGATTGGAGGGGGTTCAGTCGTATGCTGGACATGGTACTGTGGGAAACCTGTAAAAATGTAAGTTTTGAAAAATTATTTTTAAAAAAATTATTTTCAATGATATTTTTTATTAACTTTTTGTAAATTCCTAGGAAATTGTTGGGACTTTTGAAGAATTTTTGGGTTCGACATCAAAGGTCACCGAGTTAATATCAAATGGAAATGCCACCTGAATCCAAGATGGCATTAGTGGTAAGTAATGTAATATGATCGCTGATTTTTATAAACTTATTAAATTTTTACCAATTTTTTCTGAAGTTTTGGTTTTCAAGGTTATTGGGTCAAGGTCATGGGTCAAGGTCAAGGTCACCTGGCTCTAACATGGTGTTTGAGCGACAGTCATATCATTTAAGCCCAAACATTAAAATATAATTTTTTTATTTTTAAATTAATATTGAAATAATGTTTTTATAAATATTTTGGGTTTTTTGGGAAATTTTTCGTATTTTCTGAGGATTTTTGGTTTTAAGGTTAGTGGCCATAGGGGTCAATTTCAAAGATGAAGTTCGCCGACATCCAACATGGTGGTTAAAATGACTGATAAAACCAAGATGGATGATGTTCGGCTCCGGCTCCGATCCTGGATCCCATGTAATAATAAAACCGTGTAAAGATAAAACCAATATGGCTGCCACTGCTCTGCTCTCGAGAAACGAACCTCCCAAATCCTCCCGATGGATCCAAAAGTGCCTTTCTACGGCTCGTTTTTGCAACTGCAGGAATCGGTGCTTTTTTGAGGAGAAAACGGGAAATTTTGAGGAAAAAAAAGGGGAATTTGAAGCGGAAAATAGAAATTCTAAGATAGTGATGGCCATCTCTGGGTTCGATCCCGATTCCCGTTGCGCTTAAGTCGGCAAAATCATTCTACTCGTAGTCATGGTATAAATCGTCACAAAATTTACTAGATCACCCTTTACTTTCATACAGTGAAGTGTTCTTTCTCCCTTCATATTCTGTGAACGGCTAATAGGACTGCATTTCTATTTTACATATTGTAGTTGGGCACCTACATTTTAATGAAAGTCAACTGTTAAGGAACCCCTGAAAGGTAAACTGCAACACCACCTCGAATTTTCTAGGCTAATTAAAATCTGTTATGCTATGTACGTACTAAAGCATCTTGGAACTGAAAAAACGACGAAGTCAAGTTCTGTTAACAATTGTTGTCCAACACGCACTTGTATTGGGCTCAAAATGGCACAGTCTGCAACAACTTAGTAAATATGAACGTGATAAAAAAATGTCTATTACTTAATTTTCACTTTAATTCCCTACAATAATTGTTTTAAATAATAAGTGGTTGCTTAAAATTTTCACTACATCTCTTTTCCAATATACTATTTATTAGTTTGGTCTAACTGATTCCCAATAGTTTCTGTTTTTTAGCGTTTAAGAACATTTCAATTAAAAATTATTTTTTAATATTTATTTGCAAATACTAAAATTTTACTTAGGCTCTTACTTAAATAAGCAACAGTATGTCTGTAAATGTGTTAAGGAAACTAATAATTATATTACTATATAATTGTACATCTTAAGACTCCACAAAAGAGTTGTTTAAATATTTATTATTGTCTAGCTGTACCCCACGGCATCAAAAGGCTAGAATTCGAATTTGTCATTTAATTAAACCTGTAGTTATTGAAACAANTCAAAAAAAATATTTCCGTTAGGAATATAAATTTTCCACGTAAATTTGTGTTTGAGGCGTTAAATTAGCGATGTTTTCCGGAGTCTTCCACATGAAAGTATTAAAACTCAAGTAATTTATTGACAATAATACTGCTTAAGTACTTATAATCATAATACATATTAACTGTTTTACTACTATCGTCCTCTGCATCATGGACAGATTGTAACATATCAGTTTTAATTAAAAAATTGTACTAAAATAGCAACGTAACAATACTGTTTTAAGTTGTATAGTGACAGAAAATTCAATGTCCTGTACGTTTTATGCAACTAAAACATATAATAATACATAAAACTTATTGTTTTACTTTTAAAATAAATTAAAAATAGTTGCTGTTAATCACCTTAGAAAAATCGATATTTATAATTTGCGTACAACTTTGAAAGATCTCGGGGTTAGTGGAGATTATACCTATTTACCCAATTTTATTAACCTATATCGTTTTACCACATTATTTTACACTTGTGTATGTCTAATACTTAAGTGTTTAGCTTAACGGTATTATTATGAAAAAAAATTCGAATTTTTTTTACAGTTATTGATTGTGTTCTAAATTCGTAAACATAGAAAACTAAAAACTAAATAGAAAAAAAAGAACGTTAAAAAACGTTTTCATGGTTTTCCTCTAAATTGATTTGTAAAAATTTGGTGTTTTTATCCGTGGGCTTCACAAAATTTGAAAAATTTAATGTATTTTGTTTAACAGTTGGATGACTTAAAATACATTTTTTTCAAACAGCATGTTTTATTACCCGGCATAGGCCACAAATTACTCACATTAATTATTTTTAGTAAACACAAATTTTTGCCTCTGGATATCCAGAATAGTGAGATGGCAATATATTTATATTCTTTCACCGTTTGATCAAACCTGGCATGGCAAGAATATATATTTTCATTCCGAGACCATATCGATATTAATCACAAGGATTGACACTTTTAAATATTTTCTTTACAAAATTGAATATTAATTAATTTTCATGAGGAAGTATTTGCCTCTTTTGTAACAACATATAGTATACATTTATGAAAATTAATTTTCCCAGCAGGACTGAAACCAACATTAGTCGCTTTCTTAACTCTCTAATCCACAGATAACGTCGAAAATTTTTTCAATAAACATTAGTTGATCATAGCATATTCCAATAAATTTTTGCTAAAAATCATACGATTATCAAATTATTCCGCTTAGCTACAATAAAATGAGCAGTCTGGAAATAGTTTGGTTACAATCTCCTCTTAACCAATGCTTTGTAAATAACGGGTAAATGTTCTTTATTGTTGAAGAAATTATGATGCATAAAGACACTCTAAAAGCTCTCAGGCGTAAGGTTAATTTCTGTGTTCTTAGTCTTAAACAATTTTTCCTAAATACTGCCTTTAAAGTGTGTATAAAAGCTGCGTGTTACAAAAAAGTTTGACTTTTTTTTGTAGGTTTTTCGCTATAACGCTTTTAACACAAGACGCGGAGGGTGGAGTGGGGTTAATTTGTACAAATAACGTAATCCTTCTGTTAACATTTTTGCGCTCAATTTTCATTACGTTCTGCTAGATTTGTGTACCGCTTTCAATGGTAATAAAGGATAACACATTTAAGAAGTCACAAAAATATTTCGTTAATGAAAATATGGAATTAATGTAAAATTACTTTAAAAACATCTTGTAGCATAAATATCAGCAATTCACACTTAAAATTTATTGCCAATCACATTTTGAAACACAAATACATTTTCAGCTACAATGTTGCAATATAGAACGCAATATCGTGCCGTTGTACGATTTTTCCAAACTTTTGCGACACAATATTCTCATGATTTTACCTAATTATACATATTTTGATATTTTTGTTTAAATAATAATGTCAGTATTTTGGGAAAGTCTAGGCCAATGTTTATTTAGTCCAATTTTAGGGCCATTTAATTATTTTAGAAATTTTTATTTTAGTCTAGTGTTCTTGCATTGGAGTTTGTAGCGAGATAACTCCGCTTCCAAGACTGGCAGGAAGCCGGTTGCTTGCTGCCGACAGATCAGCTTGCAACCGGATGTTAGTTGACACGCTCGCATTCCTGAAGGCGTGGGCCCGCCTTGCGCTGTACCTTGTCCGCGCTACTTGCCAGAGGTGCAAATGCTCATTGATCTTAGCGTAGAACAGTTGTGTGTAGTTGTGGGCCGTTTCGGTACCCCCAGCACTCTCTAGGAATGGTTTATGAACTAAATTCTGTCACCTTTGTGCCCACGCGCAACGTGCAATTTTGTATCCTTTCGCTGTAGCTAATAGTTTTTTTCCGTGACTTTTCCCTCTGACTTGAAGCCACCAAGACGTTTTCGGTGTGAGCTCCCGTGTGTGGCGTGATGTCAGAGGGATCTTAGCATTCCCATGTTTTATTCTTTTGTTCACGTCATGTACGGTAGAAATTAGCAAACAATTTCAGCGTTATTCCTGTAAGCAGTTTCTTCTCTTCCCTCCGAGATGGGTGAGTACAGCATCCGTCTTTCTCCTGTAGTACACGACATGTTTTATTGACTCTGGAACACGTCACTAACTGACCGGATTTTATTTGTTTCTGTGTTCCAGAGGGACGAAGTATTTTATTTAAAGTTTCATTTTAAGGTTTTACTCGAAGTACTATTTCAACTATTCATCTCCTCAACATTCCGGTACTACTTTCGTACCAGTCCATCAAATTCGGGCTATTCCCCAGCTTCTTGTGTTCGCCTGGAGATGTTTCAGCTATGTGCACGGAGACAAATTATTTTTTATACCTTGGAATCATCTGGACCACATTACCACGTTATCATGTCACTGATGGATTAATTTTTACTTTTATAAAGTTTCTGACGTAAGATACAATACTTGAATTTATGAGTTTTTTAAATGTGAATCATGCACCAATTAAAATGTATTCATTTTGTATTGCGATTAAATCTATATAGATACTATGTACTAAGTGCACTTCATGGCCTTAAATTCTTTGTTTTGAGTCGTTTCAATATTACTAGCTCCAGAAAGTAAATTGCGAGGTAAATCTATTTTTAACTGCTGAAATTTATTTAGTCAATTTAAAAAAAATATTTTGAAACTGCAATTTTATAACCTTTTAATTTATTTGGTATGTGTCTACCTCTGGATAATTAGTAACTAATTAAAAATATAATTAGTATAATATTTCCAGAATCAGTTTCTAGGTAAAATATACGTGATGTACCGTTTGCCTTGTTAAGCTTCTAAACAATTAGTTAATTGGCTTAATAGTGTCTGGAATTATAGTAGCAAAAGAAAATTATAATTGTTACATTAGTTCCCACAGTATTATGTGTTGTTATTCTAGTAATTAAAAATTGTATAACATATTTTATGGGCACTGTATTTGTTTGTTTATTTGCCAGACACAAAAGTAATTTCTGCCACATTTGAGCATGGTTGATGTTTATTGATTTAAACTGAATATAATATGCTGAATATTTCCCAAGCTTGAACTATATAATATATTTTTGAAAGCGAACATTTTATTAACAACCGTGCAAAACACCACAGTACAATATAAAATCACAAACGGATGACCGTGTATATCTGCTTAAGTAATCATATTATAATAACTTTGCCGAAATAATTTTTTTTTCAATTAAACGTATATAGTATATGTTGCTATTACATTCTTCGATTTATAATGTACCAAACAATCTGTAAGAAAGCAGTAAGACTATTTATTTATCAGTGTCTGTGGATGTAATTATGAGCTTTTAATGATAAGAGACAATATAACTGTGACGTGAAGATTAACATCGGCCATAGCAAAAGGTAGAAAAAGTATGGACCCATACAATACCGGATGTTCACGAACAAATGACAATAGACACCAGAGTGGGGTAGATAGGTACAAATGGAGCATATTTCATCGAGGAACCAATAGTCTAACGCCCATAGTTAACCTGCTAATGGCAGTGGCAATGTGCAGCGGCCGGTAGGCAATCACACTAACTAGGCTACAGGCAGTGAAATAAAATGACACTTTTTTTACACATTTGGGCTGAAAAACTGGGGAACAGATACATATGTTCGATGTGTCTGTTCATAGTGCACATTAAAACTGCCCGCCACCGTCTGCCACACAGGCGGTGGAGCGCTGAAGCATGTTGCGACGCACATCTGCAAAGGTTTCCGGCGTAATGAGCTCATCCTTCTTGTCAAGTGGTGTGGCATACACCGTCAATTTGATGTGGCCCCACAGTCAGAAGTCAGGTGAGCGTGGTGGCTATGCTCTGGGTCCTCCCCATACCTATCCACCGGTTCGGGAAGTGCATGTCGTGGTGCCGGCGAACCGCAATGGCGAAATGAGGCGGGGATCCATCCTAGAAACCACATCACCTCACGAGCATCTGAAGGAACTTCCTCCAAGTATTCCGGTAACACGTCCTGCAGGAATTGTAAATACGTACGTAGCACCTCCGAGATTGCGACCATGCGGTACTGAGCGGTGTTATCAGGCACGCAGACCTGCACACAGGCTGGTTACAATGCCACGTACACAAGCTTACATACCCGCCCCTTCACATTGCCACTACCATTAGCGGGTTAACTATGGACGTTAGACTATTGGTTCCTTGATGAAATATGCTCCATTTGTACTTATCTACACCACTCTCGTGTTTATTATCATTTGTTCGTGAACATCCGGTATATTTTACACTAATTATACTGTTATACACTCACTACTTTGCTTTGCCTGCGAAAAAGAAAATGTGTGAAGGTCACACATGTAATCCGAGAGGAGGCAGCGAAGACAAAGACCAGCTTACAGAGGCTTGCCACCGCGCGTGGTGCCTCGATAATCCCTTTGCAGCTTGCGCGCTCATGGCCTTCAGGTGATTGAATTTCTGCGTTTATCTGAAGAATGTAATGGTTTTGATCGTCCTTGCCTCTCTCAGCATGACTCGGGGTTCAGCGAATATTCCAGATCTTGACAGCTGACACTATAAAAGCGCTTCGGGCATCCGTGCCAGCAAGTTGATGAGAGTCGGAAGTTGGGAGATGATGTGGCTTTAATCAATAGACGATGACCCAGAAGAGCAAGAGTGGTGCCGGAAGTGACCAGCGGTTGAAAATCTGCGACTGAGAGCATCGGTGCAGTGAAGAGTGTGACTGGTAGGGTGGACAATTGGACTGGATGCGTGAGTGAAATACATTTGAAATGATGATTAAAAAGACAGACTGAACATGCGTTAATGATGAGTGTGAGTTGTCTAACTATAACCAAACCGAGTCATTGAGAATAATTTTAATTAGAGTTGAGATCGACAGTAAATATTGCGCTCACTGAGAAATAAAAAGATTTTGAGTGGATGTATATATTTTAATGCTGTAAATAATAACTGTGTGAATACATTTAAAATCAATTAAATTTCGTAATTTTATTTTTATTTAGAACAGATATCGTTTACGAACTAGAATACGCCCCTCATGCGTCTTGTAACAGTGGTGTCAGAAGTGGAATGCAGGCATTTATAAATAAATTAATTGTAATAACTGTAGGCGATAATAATTAAGATTGTTTTGTAGAACCATCGCAGTGAATGTTAACTAGAAAAATGTCTGCAGAACTAGAAGCACATTATCAAGTGTTTCGTGCCGAAATGTAGGCCTTGATGTGGATAAGTAAATCACCTCTAGAGCTGCAATAAATGTAAATGTTTACCTTTCAGACATTTATTCAGCATTTATAAGTGTGAAACGTTAGGCTGCCTAGTTGGACAAATAGGAAAATGCAGTTTTATTGGTATCAGTGTTAAGGGCGCATTTCACTATATGAAAGTTAAATCAAATAAAGTTATATTTTCTAGTCTTAGTCTTACCCTTGGCTATCAGTTAGCAGGGAAATATGTTCTCAATTTCGGTACCTCTAGAGCGTTGAAATTTGTTTATGTAAAAAAATATAGAAAATTAAAATCCTACTAATATTATAAATGCGAAAGTCTGTATGTATGCTTGTTACCACTCAGTTTCTTAACGGCTAAACGGATTTTGATGAAATTTGGCATGTAGGTACTTCAGGTCCTGGAATAGGACATAAATTACTTTTAATCGTGGACAATTGTACGGTTCCTGTGTAATAATAACAAAACTTAATTCTGCAACGGCTGGGAACGTGACCGAACTCAGCTCTATAACGGCTGAACGAATTTTGATGAAATTTGGTATGTAGGTACTTTAGGTCCTGGAATAGGACATATGAATATTTTTATCCGGAAAATTGTGCGGTTCCTGTAGAATAACAACAAAAAGGAATTCTGCAACGGCTGAGTTTATCAGGCCGCCCAAGGACCTCTGAAATGGCTTAACGACTGCTATCAATCGATAACAACCGGGACCGAATTTTTTACGTGCCCTACGAAGCCTGGAAGCGCTCAGATGTTATGCCACTAAACGGTCACCCATCCAAATGTGTGCCTCTGGGAACGTTGCTTAACTTTGGTGATTGATTAAGATCCCTCAACCAAGCGCAAAAAGTAGTACCTAGGTACACTTATTTCTAAAGCTACAATTTGATGAAACTTACGTTTTGATTTTCATGCATCAACGCTTAAAACCGGAAATGTGGTAAGAACGCGATAGTTGCACAGATACACTCCAAAAACAATACCTTACTTCTTGGCTATCGGGTAAAGAATATTTCCTTCCTTTTGGGTTGCCGTAATAAGTTAAAAACCTAGTCCAACATTGCATAATTTTATAATTCTGTTTTCACATAAATGAATTGTCTTTTCCTAATTTATTTATTAGTGTATCACTGCAAAACTCAATTTGACCCTGGCGAAGCCGGGTTCTTTTACTAGTACATTGTATATCTCTGGCCTTTTCCGACGCAAGCGGCAGCGTGAAATTAATTCACAAATGCTGACGTCCAATAAATATTTGTGTTATAATATGCGTACAGTATTAAAAACATTATTATATTAGTAGCAATAATCTTTATGCGTGCCCCATGAATATGTTTCTTCAAACTAATAGGGTAATTAGCAAGAAGATCAAACAGGGATTGAGCTTAAATTTTTGCTATATTTTGCCGATTCGTGTATTTAAGAAGAAAATGTTTAAAATTGCGACATTAAGATTTAGATAATTGCTTATAATACAGTGAAGTTACCACATATGAAATATTTACGTAATAATATGTCACAGTTAACGTACATTTTAAACAAATGTGTAAATACTTTTCACCTTTTTACGACTGTCAGATAACGCAAAATTGGAATTATGTTAAAAAAACATGCAAGGGTTAGTAAAATGTAGCATTGTTATAATGAAAGGTTGTAAATAATTACCTCTCGAACGAAATTGATGATATGCGAACGAAAATATTTTGCTTATGCGGCAAGACATACTCTTATGATATATACATATCAAAAAAGTTTACAGGATAAATTTAAACCAATTCTGAATACTTACCAGTTTCTGTCAACTGAGAGCGCAAAGTAGTAAACATATAAAAACAGAAATTTCAAGTGTGTGTTTACCATTGGTTGTTAACTGTTAATGTACGATGAAAAACTTTCAACTATACTTATAGTTCAGTTAATTAATTTAAATAATTCCAAATATATTAGCTAGGTGTATTTTTGTGTGTTTCATTATGTGTGGCTTCTGAATTGTATAGTTGGCTACGTAATTACAGCACTTAATTATTATTTTATAAATTTTTGAACGATTGGTTTTGTGGGATGTTTTGCATCACGCGCTCCTGCACGCAAGGTTCCCGATTGTCACGAACTACAAACCACATTGTTGCCAGCCTAAATGTGTTAGATGATTGTGAAAAAAACATTGTCATTATTTCTGCACAAAAATCTTATGGGGTGTTTTTTTAGTTCGGAACAACTCAATGTAAGAGTTTTTTTTTTTTGTAGGATCAAAATCTTTTTCGAACTCTTGCGGCTATGTACGAACGAACATTAAAGAAGAAGTAAGCTAAAGAAGGAGTAAGGAGCCCCGGGCCATCGACTTTGTGATTACCCGTGGGTGTTCTCCCTGATATTTTGTCCAGGCACGTCGTGGACGTGTGTGTGCGTGTGTGTGTGTGTGTGTGTGTGTGTGTGTGTGCGTGTGCTCAGCCCTGCGGTGGGTTTCTTGAAAAGGAAAATATTGGATGTTTCTCAATGCGGTTCTTTGTTCCAATGCACGGACAGGTACATCCTGCGAGGCATAAAGGGAGCCTACCAACTTCGTCATATTTTATACCCTGAAGTCAAAAGAAACTGAAACACTGGTGAAGTAAAACTTAACAGACGTTACACACGATAAACTCTGGTTCCGAACACGTAGACAGCTTCTCTAGTGTGGAAATGGAGATAGTTACTTTTGAAATGGATCATGATTTTGACTGATCTTGTAGATGTTGTTACGGAAAGAAAAATATCCGCCTTATTATCAGTGATAGTCTATACCGACCACCGAACCAAATCCGCCGATCTCTTGGAGAAATATATATATATATATATATATATAATACTTTTTGTTTTTTAGATAACCTAACAGCTCGTTAGCAGTATTCACCCTACTATCCGAAGGTAGGATATGCAGGCTTTCGAGATCATCTTCCGATCTGTGTGAATGAGAGTGCGTTTGCGCATGTATTGTTTGAGAAAGAAGCTAATATACAATGCATTCATGTCGTGTCCGCGGAATGCACTAAAAATTATCAGACGCCTTAACTTCACTTAAGCAATTTGTCACTACCCAAAAAAAAATTCTGAGACCGCAGACGATCGGCGGGCTTCAATAGCTACAATAGCATATATGACTGTGCGTCTGAAAATTTGCATCTTCGATGGATGATTCAACAATAGGTTATTATGGCCAAACTGAACTAACAAGTTTGAATTTAATTTCTTGCGTTTTATTTTTATACAATTATTTACGATATAATAAATTGTGTTTATATTTCAAATGCCGTCAGTGGTTCCTCGTTTTCTCGGGATATAAAAAAAAAGCCGTTGACTCTCGGCAGAATCGCACTTCAGATAACGACAAGTTGATAACTCGATGGCGCAGAACCGGCATCAACCGGCATCGACACAAACGTAAGCAACAGAGGAACGAACGATGTTTCCCCGCTAGTGCGACGTGAATTGCGACCGATGTATTTGTTCAGGGGTAAAAAAGTGGTTTGCGCGGATCGCGACGACATCAAAAAGGCTGTGTACGTGTGTGTGCGTGTGTGTGTGTGTGGCGCCGGCGTAGCTGGCGCGGCGCGCAGAAGGAGAGGCAGGAAAGCTGGTCCAGGAGCGGGCTTAGCCTGAAGGGTGGAAGATTTGCCGAGGGGCGACGGGGGTTGGAGGAAGCGTGGCAGGACAATATCCGGTGCGCTTCCAGCCCGCTGCGAATCCTTCGCCCACCCCTCCCGCGTCGACGACCTTTATTGGAAGAGTCGGCTGCGAACACTGGTCCTCGCAGGCGAGACAAATAACACCCCAGCGTCATAACGAGGGAGCGACAACCCGTCAACACGTCCTCTCACTCTCTCTCACACACTATCCCGCCCTCTCTTTCTTTCTATTTTATTGTTTACCGGCAGATGCTTTTCATCAAACAGTTGATCAGGACGTTATTTCCGAAGTTGCCGTACCGCCAGACAATCACTGGCGCGCGGGCAAACACAAAGGTGGCGTAGATATGAAATATTCCGAGGCAGAAATTTATGGTGTTCTTTCGAGAGGGCGGGGGGCAGCAACTTTTAAAATGTGTTAGCTTCAAGTGCAATCATAAATTACTCAAATAATTACAACGTGTACATCTTATTACTGCATAGGAATTATAACTCTCTTTGTTTGCATGTATAGTATTACAGTTCACTTGTGGTTTGGCAAGGGAGATTCATGAGTCCGAATTAATGTTACCAGTTAGTAGAATACAATTCACTGAAAGTAGTTTCGTAAACTAAAACCAAATAAACTGAGGACCATTGACTTATGGTTACTGAATTCTCGACATTCTGCGGAAATCATTTATTAATCAGTAAGAATAAGTCATTAGACAATAATTAATCAGTTATCTGGCACTGATTACTAGTGGAGCCATTTTCACCCTGCTTAACACTTATTTCGCTCCACTTTGACCAGTGGAAAGTTACACTCTAAACCTGAAATATTAAGTCTTGTGTAACTAAATATAAAATGTATTATGACTAGAGACATGAAAAATTCGCGAGTTAATAGACCTGCAGGCTAGACTCTAAAGTCTTACGTACGAATATGCCGATATCTTCTGCACATTGGTTGTTTGCTGTCACAGTGGAAGGCGACGATTGGCCACCATTCTCCAGGACGTGTCAAACACAACGTGAACCAATGGTTTAAGTTTTTATAAATACACGTGTTTTGAATTCTACCTTGTCCCGAAATGAATCCGCGAATTTTGCAGATCTCTACTTATGACATAAGTGCAGTCCATATTATCGTCCAACCGTGGCACTGCTACGAGAAAATTTTACATGTAATCGTGGGTATTTTTTTTCCAATATTATAAATATGAACTGTGTATGTGAATGTTTATTCTTCATCGTTGAGTGAGATGTAGAGCTTCGTGAGCAAGATTCCAGGTTAGACAATTCCATATGTTTGTGTGTGCTGTTTTTAACAGTTATTTTTATGTTATTTTAGTGCATAAGCTATCTCTCGATTACTTCCTCCGTCCACCCGGCATATAAGCGTAGGCTTTAACAAGGCCGACAAAAAAAGATTTTGACAGACCGTCCATTTTTTTACAACATGACTGTAATCTCTCCATGCTGGTATGTCTCTTACGTTTCTCGACTTCAGTTCGCCTTTAACCTTCCTTGTCCACACTTTGGTGTGAATTAATAGCTCACAAGAGCTGAATAACACACTATCCTAGCAGAAATTTTCTTGAAACTCTTTTTGGTGCCTTTACAACCATTTTGCGTCCGAGCACCTGCCCGAAAGAAGCCTTGTGTGAAAATCTGCTTAAAACTCTCTTCGGAAATTATACGTCCACTCGTCGCTGAGTAATCTTATCTCGTTCATTCATCGACGCCCTAAAGCACTCTTTGACGATATCCTTCACCAAAACCAAAAGTAACGAGGTATTTATTAATTTTTTTGATGCCGTATTAAAGAGTACATAACATTTACATAGTTATTGTTACATCGATTTCAGTCCCGAAAAATATTTCATAGCTATTCATTTTATATTTTCTTTACAATTATTGTTCACTGATTCAACCGTTTGGATTTATTTTCCGAGTTGCTACCTCCACCCCAGGACAACAAGCATCTTCTTGAAGGGTCTGCAGTTCTTTGCCGTGGTGGCAGACATCTAGGGCTGGGTGACATCCGGAACTATATATTGATTTAGCCTCGTCACTTGTAAATAAAAGGTCGTCATGTAGATGGTGTCAAAAATTCCGAAAATACTGTCTCGACGATGTCTATCTCATTCTCAATCTTAAATGCCAAGAACATCTCAAATAACGTAGACACATTGACGTGACACTCCAATTGATTTGGACGCGTCATGTTGAATAACGCTGTCGATAACATGAGTCGCGTGTATTTTCGATGGTTGATACAGTAGTATCTTACAGGGGCTCATATAAAACGCAGTCCTTAACACACGAACGTTTTCTCGTACTGATGGTAACATGGAGTGAATAATTCAGGTGCAATATATATATATGTGTGGCCGCTTAACCTATCTGCCCCTCGCCCCCTCAAACCGGTCGAGTCCAGTAGTTGGTTGCCCCTCCTCAAGACGACATCGACAGTTCACTACGGATGGGCAGGGTGGTGGAACCATCATTTCCGCGTCGTTGTCACTAACGGAACTGGCGTCACTCCTGCCTGGGGCAAGAATAATGACTTGGTAACCAATGCGAGAATTTTCTGGTCATCACCTTCACCGGCGCGACTCGAGGTGCGAAGAACCGTTCTGGGCCAGGTCACCTCAGCTATAAAAGCCACGGCGTGTGTCAGTGTCGACAGTCCTGATTACTATTTGTGCCAGGTGCGTTGGCGCAGTGACCAGCGAGTGCGATGTGCTACTATCGAGAGTACAGCGACTGAGGTGTCGACAGTTCTGAATGGCTATTGGTTCCGGGTGCGTTGGCGCAGTGACCAGCGAGTGCGATGTTCTACTATCGAGAGTACAGCGACTGAAGTGTCGACAGTCCTGAATGGCTATTGGTTCCGGGTGCGTTGGCACAGTGACCAGCGAGTGCGATGTGCTACTATCGAGAGTACAGCGACTGAGACTGGCCTGCTGGACTGTACGAAAGTGAAACTTGTCCCGTGAATTACGCGCATTCTGGTGATGTAAATATATGTCACTGGGAATTTTGATCCCATATTTCTAATTAATGATTGAATATTAGGACACCATGTAGTATAAATGCAGTGAATAGGGCTTTAATAATAATAAAGATACGCACAATAATTGCGGTCTATATTAATTATATCAATTGAGTGAAGAGATTTGGGCTGCTCTTATGATCGGGGTCACCATATGCAGTAGCACCGGAATGCCGGGTGGAGGTAACGGGAGATACCCGAGAAAACCCACAGACCAATCGTACCCAGTTGGCCTTGGTGGGAGGTGTGTTGTTTAACCACTACACCACCGCGGCCCCATTAAATATAGTATAAGGGTTAATAGTAGAGATAGACAGTTGTACCTTTTACCCACCAGGGTACAGATGCAGTGCGGGAGGATGGAGGGTGTGTTGGCCTTCGGGCCTTAAAACCTGTACCTTATAATAGTTGTACGCTTTTTTTATACCATTGTAAATAATTATGAAGCCAAATTTATTGCATTTATTTTAAGTAAGACCTCCATTCCTCACAAAATTTGATACGCTGTAAACACTTTGTAAAAATATAATGTTTCCATTAAATACTTTATATGGGGCCGCAGTAGTATTAGGGCTAGACCACTCACCTCCGATCACGAACCAGGATCGATTTATTGATTTCTGGCAATTGGAAACGCGGAGGACATTGCCGTTGGTAGGAGAATTTCCTCGCCTATTTCACCTTTTCCCTCATAATCGCATCTTGTTACTTCTCCATCCACATGTCTCTGCAGCCTCAACGGCCCTCAGTTTTCGAGCGCCGAAAATATATCTTACCATATAACATAACAGTGGAGATCAAGATATTTCGCAGATTAATCTCAGGACAAGTTAAACTGCAGTCACGTGTACATATGTGCTTGTGCTTCCATTGGACCATATCGTTTTTATGAAACACCCCGAACGACTTTCAACTATTAAAGAACCTGCAAGTGAAATAAGAACAGAATTGGAGGAAATAATTCTCTATGCAGAAATTTGGTATGATTGAAAGAATTTGCTGTACTATTACTGCAAAGATAAAATCATTCTAAGCTTTTCAAAGTACCCACTCAAGCCGGAGAAATTTGCTATATAATATATTTCCCAACAAGGCTAACCGGGTAAGATTACCGGCGGGTCGCCCGGGTTCTCCTCATGTGGGAATCGTGCCGGACGATGCCGCTGGTCGGAGGGTTTTCTCGGAAATCTCCCGTTTCTTCCGCCCTTGCTAACCCGGTGCTTTCATAAGTAGATAGATAATGAGGAGACTGGCGCAAAATATTCAGGAGTCAGAGCCAGGTGCCGGCCTGCCACCATGTTATGATGTAACCTGGCCACCATATTGAATGCAGGTTCCTTGACCTTGACACATGACCTTGACCCTGTGCCCGAGACCTTGAAGACCTTGAAACCAAAAAATCGAGAAATTGCAGAAAAATTATAAAAACTCAAGAAAATTTATAAAATTTTAAAAAATTTTTAAATTACTATATAAAATTATATAAATGTGTACATGTATGCAGTCCGTAGTTCGATGACAGGTGGATCGACTAAGCTCCCTACATGACTGACCCTCGCCAGTTCAACCAGTGTACATCTCCTCAACCATGTTAGATGTTGATGACCTTGACCTTGGAAGCCCTTAAAGCCAAAAATTTCAAAAAATTTTAAAAAATTTGAAAAATCCAACAAATTCCCAAAAAAACGTTTGACACTTGACTAAAAGACTGAAGACCGAAGACTGAAGACCCAAGAACCAAGACCCAAGAACCAAGACCCAATGACCAATGACCCAAGACACAAAACCCATGACCAATGACCCAAGACCCATGACCCATGACCCATGATCCATGATCCATGACCCAATTACCCTATAACCCAATTACCCATGACCCATGACCCATGACCTGTGACTCATAACCCATGACTAATGACCCATGACCCTTGACTCATTACCTAAAACGCAAAAGTTCTTAAAAATTTATAAACAATTAAACCTTCAATAATTTATTAAAAAATTAGAAATTATTATCAATATTTTTTTAATAAATAAATTTACATTTACAGAAGTTTTCTCAGTGCCACATCCAGCAAACCACTGACCCTCGCCAATTTTTCTCATTGGTTATTTAGTTGACAGGCCTAAACCACCTCACTTTTGCTCATTATGTCGAATGCACTCCACCCACCATATTAATTTTTTCGTTTGTCATTTGTTTCCTTTTGAACACCTAGGTGATGCTAGTGTATTAATTACCGATTTTGCCCCCGGAGATGTCGATTTTGCCAGTATGTTGGTTGTTGTCGACCTTACACTTGGCCTCAATTGCATAGAAGTCGAAAAATTTAGAAAAATCACAGTCCATACAATTGGCAATTAGTCAACGACTGATACCACCTAAGACTACCTTCACCCTAGACTAATTCTTGGCGAGAGTGACTGAGCACAAGACTAGCTCCTGACGATACCAGTTCCTGCCAAACTGACTAGATCAACCGACAAGACTAACCTGCTATACCAACGACCTATAAATACGATGATGGCCAATCTCGAAAAAAATCTCTAATAAGAGTCTCGTAGCTAACCTGTTCACAGAAAATCTTCTCAGAATCTTCGCAAAACCTTTCTACCACAGGTGGTCATACCAAAGGCTCATACTAATATACCAAGCCAACTTACCAGACCAATTGACCAAGCAAACCAACTAGTTGCGAAACAATCCTCAAAAATATTCCCCTCATTTCATTCGTTCGTCAGAACTCAGTCGGTTTTAGACAACACGAGTAAGGCATAATACTTCAAATCGAACTATAACCCTGCTACTGCATGCACTCACATAAATTTGATATAAAACATACTCTGAATTAATTGTTTACACAACTGAAATAATACGTTTTTCAGAGAAGCAGAAGGGACTGTTTAAGTAATTAAACACACATTACTGTGTATATAAAAATTTTAATTATTTTCTTAGTATACACATTCTCTCTTTATAATTATTTTGAACATTCCAGCTTTACATTTATCAGATGTTTGCAAATCATGGATTAGTAGCCAACAGGTTCATCTGATAAAGCCCCAATATTTCATTTCATCGATGATTTAAGTTATCTCAACAATGCTTGAGAGATTTCAGCGTTTATGCAGTTAAATCAAATACCTGAGTCTATCAAAAATTCATTCGGATCTTCGAGAAATATGTAACGAGCGTTATTGACACCTTCTGCCTTCTTTACACCACTTGTCGAAGGAAACTCCGTTGGTGATATGTGTGGTAACATCGAGAGAACCATCATTCTTCTCAACAGATATTTCATCAACATTGTCTTCAAAGTCATTATCATCAATGCTATCTTTATAATCGGCTTAACCTCCTGTTTCATCTACAATATCAAATTTACTTTTCTTTATAGGGGTCGCACAGTCATCATCAGTATTTCGAGCCGACAACGGTTTCTTCTGAAATTCGTCGATTTCACGAGGTCATCTTGAAAGTGTACATTCCACACATAATGACTCCATCAAACCTCGTAGGTCTCTCATACCATCATTAGCATTAACTGTCCCATCAAAATCGTCTGTGGAATCAATACATATCGATGCAGTGTGGGGTATTGACGAAATCACTTGCTGCTCTCAAAAGACGAATCCTTGCAGTTCTTGATTTGGTTCTTCAATATATCTCGTTGCATAAACTGAATGTGCCCATTGTCGAAATGCTTCATCGCGCGAAAAGGACTCTTCTTAAAAGGCAGTTATCTCATGTCGCCGAGCATGGCAGCTTTTGCTGAAGATTTTTCCACAGTAGCAACACTGTTTTGCATGTAATTTTTCAGCATTGGGAAAAGGTACATCCATAGAGGTAAGTTATAGAGTAGACTTCGTAGAATCATTGGCTTGCATCATCTTCATGAAAGAACCGAAGTCCTTTCCACAGTGGCGACATTTGTATATACTTGGCCCAGCTATTGCTTTATGTAATATAAACTAACACATTTCATCGCTAGTGATATTTAAACATTTTTAATCCTCCATTCATCTAGACATTTTAGCTAGTTCCTTGATTGCGTTGCCATACATTTATGTCTTCATCAGTTTCTTGCAGGCAAGTTCTTCGCTCAGCTTGAAATCATGGTCACTCACACTTAAAGCAGACAAATGACTCTTACCGACTGACTCCTGCCGACTGACTCCTGCCGACTGACTCCTGCGAGAAACTGCTGCATACTGACTCCTGCCAAGATGTGGCCGATCTGCTGGTTCAATAAAACTGTGAGGGATGAATATATTTATTGGGATTTATATTTTTTTTGCGATTTTTTTTTTTGGATTTTTTGGTATTAAGGTAATTTATGGTTATAGGAGCAGGGTCAGGGTCAAGGTAATGGGTTAAGGTCAAGGTCGCCTGGATCCAATATGGGAGTTGGGTGACGCCACAGCATGCCAGGCTCCTACTCCTGAATCCTTTGCTCCAGACTCCCCATTATCTATATACTTTCATAGTCTCTTCACCCTCATCGGCTTTCAAGACCTCAATGTTACGAGCCGCCCAAATCTCTTTACTCACTCTATAAAATAGCTGCTCTCTTTATCATCAAAGGAAATTCCTTCTGACAGTATGCGTATGTTACTTTTCACACGAGAGGATCAGGTGTAAATAAAAATGTTAATTTGCCTCTCTGTGTATTCTCGCGCAAATAACACTCTTATGCTTGCTGTAAAGCCTCGGATCAGCAAGGATTAACGATGACGTTAAATTTTTTTAATGTGAGCGTGTTGCCTGTATAAAAATAATCCGAAGCCAACAATACCTTACAATTAGCACAAAATGAGATTTCAGACTGTAAATTAATATGCGCTAATGCACGTTGTGTTTCTCGATAATTATACTTTGCTTGATTAATTTTTCACACCTATACTTTATATAGTATAATATTTTTAATTGTTTTTTTTTTTCAGAAACATTGGCATCAAATTTAAGTATACTAAGAATAATATGCAATATTTGAAAAATAATTTACTAATAGTCTTTTTGAAACAATTCTTAGGTTAATTTTTTTACTTAATATAGCCAAATATTTCATTTAACATTTCTTATAAAAGTGACATCAGTTGTTTTTTGTTACAAAAAATTTGAAAGGGAACTAGCTAATAATAACTCATATTTATTTCACCCAATGATACTTTGCCAATTTAACTGTGTATGTTTTTATTTTGGGCATTTGTAAACTTACCCTGTTTTTTTAATAATTACAACATTCCTAAAATAACTCATAAAACAAATATCTAGATGATTATAATAGTGGGATACTTGTTCTTATGGACAAATTTTCACAAAAATTACATGTTATGTTTTGAAAGCATGTTCTTAAGATATAAATGAAATAATTTGGGGTTTAGAAATAGGACAACAAATTTTTACCAGGCTCTGGTAACCTGTTAAACAAGGTGAAGCTTGCTTTAAAAGAAAACTATAATACTCTGTTCGTGAAAAATTGGTACAATTCAACTAAGTCAATATTGCGCATAATTAAATGGTTGTTGCTTTACAACTCTGTATGATTTAAAGCTATTTGGATGTTATTGTTAAGTTTTGTAGTTAATCGACTCGCTAAAGTGATGGACTGCTGTGATTCTCTTGCTAATTTTGAACTAATACGAGATTTCCAGCATATGTTTTGAGTCATTCTATATTTGGAGATTTATTGTGAATTTCTCAATTTCGTCTTCGAATAAACAGTTTATATTTCATACCCAATTTCAACGAATGCTCAAAGGAATTCTCACATGTTGGTGCTGTAATAATCCTTTGTTTCCAAAGAAAACCAGCTTGACAAAATTCTATTAGATATGTAACTAAAAAATAAGTAGAACAAGCATGTGATGCAGACGATTTAAAGTGTCGTGAATATAGTTGCTGCATATTAGTCCTGATAACACTTAGTCTGAGTTTTATTCAAGCCGCACTTCTAAGGGTTATGACCTCTTCCTTAACGCCGAGTAACATGCTCCTCGAGATTTATTAGCAGCTCGGAGAGTACGTTAGTTAAATAATCCTTTCTAACTTTGTACCTGAGTCATCGAATTGAAAAGAGTCGATTATATCTTAACATCTTTACAAACGTCTGTCTTGAAATGTTTCAGAGTACTTTAAAACGCGACGAACCATCGACAAAGAAAACACTTTATTTGTTCATTTAACAATGTTTAGGTAAGCAGCTTTAAAGATTTCATGTTTTTTTACGCCAATCATAAAATGCTTGTTTAAAAAAAATATATATTTCAAGAAAAAACTCGTTTAACACAGTGGAAAATGCTTTGCCTTATAACCAAGGTAGTATTATTTAAATTTGCCTTTAAATATATTATTTTTTAAGTAATAGTGACCCAACGAACGTCTCCATTACATTTTGCGTTGTAGTCGGCTTCAAAACATCCTTTATTTAATACATTTTCGAACTCATGCGTTATGTTAAACTCAGTGCGTCATGAGTAATAGCCACGTGAAAGAGAAAAAAAACAATTTTCGTAAACGCCATAACCGAACAGGACGCAATATTGCGAAGCAAACTATAAATCGTCGTACCGTTTGTTTGCTCTCTGCCTCTTGACGTTTAATGAAAGCAATATCTGCTGCGCTCCTAATTCCAGGATTGCGAAGCCATCGAAATTGACTTCAGCCAAATGGTGGCCGGACTCGATCGGAAATTGCGACACGAAAATGCAATTAGCGTGACTTCGGAGACAAAGGCAACAAAACAAAACGATAATTTGAAACAATATTNGGGGGGGGGGGGGTGGAAAATTTCAGAGGCGGAGTTTGAAACTTTCTAATGCGCCGCATTAACGCCTTTAATGTTGGTTGCGATGAAGTTGGAAATTTCACATCTCCGTCTTTAAGTACACAGCGCTAGACTCAGATATACGTTTCATTTATGGATTTGAAACCGGTACGCAAAACCTGACTTTATATAGAACTCATCTTCTCACTGTGCATCACTATTAAAAAAAATTTTTCTGAAATATTTGTAAAACAGTAGCGTCTTATGGACGATCTTACACTATAATTTGCAAGAAAATCATTACAGGATAGTAATAACATGTTCGAAAATTATGCTACAGGACGAATTTGTGGAAGCGGTAGCATGTCTGAACAATATTAAGAGGTTTTTTTTTTCTTCGTTGGCTGGCTCGCCCGTTAGAACTTTATTAACATTTGGAGATTGGGAAGGAATAATATTTGTTATTTTTATAAAAAAAAATCGTGCTAAATAACACGCCAGCCAGGAAAATCAGCATGTTGTAGGTAGCATTAAGTACACCCCTACTGAATTATTTTCAGTAGTAAGTTCCTATAATCGAATAATTAATATAACTTCACCAAAAAAAATTAAATTGATAACAGAAAAAGAAGGGGATAACGATTATACCTACACTTTACACTATATGACAAAGCTGCTCTTTAATAAAATTATCCTGGTAAAAATGTTATACTAGTTTCGTTAGTGATGTTGTGCGTACTGAAAAGTCAACTAAGAATTGAATGTTAGAAAACACTTTAAAATAAAAATTTTAATTCAGCAAGTTTTTTGTACTGTGCTTACACTGTTAATAGTAACATGGAAAATGGGTTTAAAGTAAAACTTATTAGCATAATTTTGCGTAAAATGGAAACTCAAGACAAAATTAACTTTGTTTATAGATGTTGAGCATCGCGGAATACTGGGGGATAAAAAAAGCAAATACGAAACTGACTGTTAATGAGATGCTAAGATATAGTAACTGTCATGTTTGGTAAAAAATATCATTCAAGACACTATGTTATAGTGTGTGTTCCGTATTAATATACATGTTGAAAACACACATACGAACCGAAGTGATTCACTGGAATGAGAACAGAAAATGTTAATTTCAATAACTATAATTACAAATTCGTATAATTTGTGTTTATTAGTAATTGTATATTATTGAAAGTAAGTGTTCAAATCAGCCCACAAATCTGAGAAAATTAAAATTCTTCTAAAAGCACAACGGAAAAAGAAATATATTAGATAATTAATTTAAATTCAAATAAAATTGCACAAATTTTTATTTGACTGTATTTTAATTAATTTCTGAGATATCACAGGAAACATTATTTCGAAAAGCGTAACGATAACAGGAAACACATCATCACTTCGAGCAGTCTCTTGTCATGACATGATAATTCGGCCAAGAAATATTATCATTTGTAATAGAATAGCATATCTAAAAAATTAACAACGTAATAAATAATACTATACCATGATGTCAGAAAAATTATTGAATGTACTGATATAATGTCTGCAAGAAACCTCTCTGTACGCCCTCTTTTTTTACGCGTAAAATTTTCCAATTTCTCAAGAGTCAATATCTGTTTTTGCTTTCGTCGTGTTTTCCTTTTCCCTCGAGAAAATTGGGAAGACATTTACCGAAAATGGTAAATTTAAGCCAGAAGTGCGAAGAACACAGTTATAAAGTGGGGAAGTTTGTGTTGCAGCAAGTATTGGTAAAATTTTCATCTCGCAGTGGCTATTTCCAATAATAAACACACATCGTGGAAGTGTGAATGAGAACAGTCTGCCTAAAACTGTTGTAATGTGAACAGGTGTAAACAGTATGCAAACATGCGTTAATTTGTTTTGGTTTCAAGATTCTTTTTACCTTATAAATACTACTCCATTTTCAAGAATATGCTGAAGAGTCTATATATTAATCCTGCAAGGGTCGCAGTATTTGTGTTTCCCTTAGTTGCATAATTAAAGGACAACACTTTAAAAAATTCTACCTTTATATTATTTTATTGTTTTGATCATTTATTGGTATTTCAAAAAAGGTATTTCGTATAACACTTTGAAGGCTATTTGATACGTCAGTGTTAACTAATTTATTATTATATTATCTAATATCTCAAACAGAGAGCTGTGATTCGGACTCAGTATAAGTGAGTTCGAATTATTTTGATTCATAAAATTGTTGCACGTTGCATAATATATTGTGTCAGTTAAGCATGGGTTAAAATTTTTGATGAAATAGCAAATCTCTTGCTTAAATATGACAAAAGGTTTGGTCGCTAAGTTTTACTATAAAAAGTAGTCCAATGAATGTAATTGTATATAAAATTCTGTCTACGCTGATTTGATAGTTAGCACGATCAAAAATATTAGCAGTTAAAGGGTTATTGTATTATAAAATACAAAATTAAATCTTGGTTGTTGTGTGTACATTTCTTGTATGATGAATGATCTGTAAGCTGTTGCTAATAACGTAATTCACAACAGGTGTTACATTTGGGATTTTTATGAAACTAATTTTAACCAAGCCTAAATAGTATAGTAGAACTATTATGCACAAAACTTTACAAATTTAATTAATCGAAAACGAATTACATAGAAATTTATTCAGAAAATATTGTTTCGTTAATACTGTAAAGAGCCATCATCTAAAATTTCTTGTATTACAAAATTCATAATTATAATTATACAATTCCTTAGCTTTGGCTACATTTTTCTACAGCCTGAGTAAAGTACTCATTTTTTTACTAACTGATGCTGCCTAAAACGTACTTTATTAACAAAATAACCTTAAATTCATGAAAAAAAAATTATAGTAAGCAATTAAGTCGGTTTGGTTGAATGACGATTGTTTTTCATAATCGGGCACGTGGTTAGATGTTGTAAGTGAATATTGTTTCTAGCTAATATTTTAAAATCCATGGTATTTTTTAAATTATTTTGGACTGCAATATTGTGAGCTTTAGCATATTTTCAATAATGTTGAAAGCAAAATCAGCTTAAATGAATTTTCATTGACAAAATTTTATAAAAATTCTAAATTACAAATTGTATACGCACATGTCTTTGAAGGAAAATGAGTTGTTTTACCAATGTGCTGATCTACGGAAGGAAAACACACTGCAGACGAGGCCTGTTGAGTGCTTTAACGACGTCACGTACATTAGAAACGCCATTTCATAGCTCTCCAACATGACTTAAAACTGATTTTTCAATGCTCTTTATCTCAAAATACATGCGCCAGGTGCATACAAACTACTCCACGGCCCTGCATTGAACCTTGCTATAACTTCTCACCAATAAAATGACGCTGTCATTGCTTAAAGTAAGGTAGGTGCACTCTGCATGACGATACCGCTGTACATCAGTTCAGAGCCTTGCGCTTAGTGGCGATGGTGCCCTTGATTGGCGTAACATTGTCGTCCTTATCGCCCCTGCGTTTCTCAGCGCCAAAAGCGGAAAATTGTTCAGGTTAGACTCACCCTTGAGGGCAGTAACTGGATTTTGTTTTCACGTTTTTATGGCTACTGATAAAACGAAAAAGAAATCTATGAAACCTACCCCCTAGTTTAGGTACAAGGTACTTTAAAAACCAGGAAATATATGTAATAGCTCGTTTGTAATGATTTTTTTGTGGATTAATTGAACTTCGCCGCAAACTGATGAGTCAGTGCCATCACAATGCTTCGACAGAAACTTTGACCATCGCCTTCCCAAACAACGCATTTTGCCTGCACGAATATCCTGGTTTTGTTGTAGAATAAATGTGCTTTCGATGAAGCCTCAGTGCACGATAATTTAGATAATTTTCAGATATTATTCAAATTATGATTTCTCGTACGAGAAGTACTGTAGAGAATGTATTCCGCATTATTGCATAGTGGTTAAGTGTGTTTCCTGGACCAGTTCAACTGAAATAAAACAATTTATAAAGAATAAAATGCCTTGCCTTGCAATGTGATTAAGGTGGAGGAAACTGTCTTGGTTTAAATATTAAATTTCATGACAAGCGAATGCTTCAGTGAAGATTAAAATTGCTTTTGCGTTACAGGCCTAATAGTTCATTACATTATTAGATAATGTAAATGTGTGTATAGTTGTAACTAAGAAGAAATAATCAACTATAATAAATTTTACTTAACCAATTTTAATTACTTTGTTTGAGCAAATTAATGAAAAGTGATTAATTCCAGCTCATATTTAAGTTAACTAGATGGTTATGTTAATATTCCGCCTTTATATTAACGAAGGCTCGTCTTCAACCTCTTGTTTACAGCGTTCGAGAGGACGTTATTGTACTATGGAAGGTTATCACATAATTAGCTTGAAAGGCAATGGGTAAACAAGGCTGCTGTTTACTTTACGAGTAGTGCACTTCAAGGCATCGATCAAACGGGAGGGAAAGATAAACAGTGCTGTTAACTTCGTGAAAATTACCTAATAATGGTAAGATACTGTAAAGCAGCAGTCGCCGTAAAAGTCGATCAACGACTCATTATGTACGCGATAGAGAAAATTTCTAACAATTTAAATTTTATTGCAGTTTTCATCATTTTTTATCGTTAAATAATACCCCTCCTCTTTGTTTGCCTTAAGGAGTTTGTTTTAAAAAAGAAAAATGAAGACATGAAATAAATAACTGCGTGGTGATAATCGCAGAATTATTTTTAAATCTGGAAAGAGATATCAAAAACATTTAACGTAAATTTTCGTTACATTTCATGCGCATTCGTAAACAGTTACCGTTCGTTTAACTCTCAAGACCTCAATGTTAAGAGCCACCCAAATCTCTCTCCACACACATACACAAACACATTCACTCTCTCTCTCCCCCCTACCCCTCTTCAAACCTGTGTTTATTAGGCATGGGATTTATATGCTACCAGTTTTCTAAGAGAAAATCTCCACTCATGAAAATATGGCTAGCATCATAAAACACGCAATTCAATGTTATATAAAATTCTACAATCTTCTTTGCTTGTCATCATTTAAACCATATGTTCACATTAGTATCTGCAATAAACTAAATTTTCCTATATGAACAGCGGTCTGGAAATGAGAGTCGACATTTTAAAACGACTGACTAGCCAAAATCCACTTACCTAACTAGTCAGAAGTTATATATATATATATATATATATGTGTGTGTGTGTGTGTGTGTGTGTGTGTGTGTGTGTGTGTATGTTCTGATAAAACAACTTAAATCGAAAAAGAAAACTAAAAATTAGAAAATTACTTTCCATTATTTCAAACACTAAATATTTATTAACTGTTACATACATTCATGTAGTAGACTGTTCTTGAAGTAAATAAGTTCTGTTGTTTGCTGTGTGTAAAACATCAAATCTTCAATAATATGAATATAAAATTTTCTCTCGTTATTACTGTTGAGACTCAATACTTGTTGCTGTTTGTGTTTGTGGTCTGCGAGGCAGAGACCTCAAGAACGAGTTCTTCGTTCAACAGGAAGGGTCAGCTCGTGTGTTCAGTTGAGACGAGAGTCTGGAGGAAGACAAACATGTTGTACGGCCGCATGCGGCTACTCACTAATAAAGTGCTGAAAACATTTGCAAATCCAGTGGTTTAATCGCGCCTGTAAATCAGAATACAGTTCATGTAATAATTCGATACAGCAGTTAAAACATTAGTCCTCCGGAATGGATTTGTACGAGGTAAAGCATGTTTACAATGGTGTGGAGTGCTCCTTGCGGCTACTTGGGGCAGGGGTGAGGGGGCAGTACAGTGGGAAGTGGGAATGTGGTGCACTCTGAGTGCCAGCAGGTAGCCAGTAGGAGGGACAATGGAGGGTCGTTAGCGAGCCACCCACAGTACCCCCACTCTGCAACAAGCGACAATAATCCTTCCTGTCGCCTGGCGCAAACACATCTTTCCAGTCTACCTACAAGGATGGTGTCCAGCCTGCAGACCCGAGCATCACCTAGGAGGCAGTTGTGCTAGAGCAAGTTAAGTACACACTTTATCTGGTTCAGTTCTGTCTATCTCATTCCTTTTCCTTCTGGCATTCCCTTATTCATTAAATACTTCCAAAGCAGCATGGATGAAAATCACAAAAAAAAAAAAAAAAAAAAAAAAAAATGTTGATTTGCTTTAGAGCTTTGGCTAAGGGTAGTCTCACTTGTGTATACATTTTCCAGGAAATTGAAAAGGTGTGCTGATGTCCATGCAATTAAAGTAGGAGTAGAGGAGCTTCCTGCTATCCTGAATAAGTACAAGTCTGCTCAAGAAGAATTAGAGTTTAGTGAAGGAATTGAGGGGCATGCTGACGACAGGGAATCCTTAGAAACTCTTTATTATGAGGTTAAGACAAGAATGCTGATATTTATTAGTGAATCTTACAACACTTCACACGATAGTGCGCAGTGTAAACATGGTTCTTCACTTTTGATTAAAAAAGACGTGAAGCTGCCAACCATTGCACTTCCTAGTTTTGGAGGAGAGGTAACACAGTTCCATCACTTCTATGACACATTCAGTAGCTTAATAACCAACAGTGATAGACTTGGCATCCCGAAATTCAATTACCTATCGAGTTCACTCACTTCAGATGCCTACAAGGTAATTGAAAATCTGCCAGTTGTTGGCGACAATTTTCAAATTTCGTGGAATTTGGTCGGCGGTAAGTATAACAATCCATGCTTAATTGTTACGGCACATCTAAGACGTTTGCTGAACTTGCACATGTCAACAAACTCCAGTTGCTTGTCAATAAAGTTATGAGCAACCTCAATGCTTGCAGGGCCTTAGATATAAAGATTCCATTGCATGAGTTGTTGATATCCCACATTATCCTAGAAAATTATTATGCAACCACTCACAAGGAGTGGAAGCTATATTCCTCGTCCCAAAACCTTTCGACCCTTGACGAACTTTTGAAATTCTTAGAGATAAGATGTAAGGCTGTAGAACTTAAGCAGCCTACACAAGCCATCAAACCTAAAATCTCCGAGACAAAGAATGTTAGACGATACAGGCAGTCTTATGTAGTTAGCAATTCTCAGTGCAAATTTTGCAAGGAACAGCATGCATTACGCAAATGCGAAGAATTCGCGAATGCTATCATTCAACAACGTGCAGAGATTGTAAGACATAACCTCAGCTTGAACTGTCGACAATGTGGTCACTTCATTAGGCAATGCACATCAGTAACCTGTCGAACCTGCTCTGAGAAACACCATACCTTGCTTCACACTGACACACAAGTTACCAAGCACCCAATTTTTAGGGCAATCGTGAAAACCAGCTGCAGAAACAGAAACTAGATCAGTTTTCGCCAGACAGCTAAAAAGGTAGCACTACAGAACAAGTCATCAACTTTCAGTTGTTGCTAACTCAAAATCAAGCCACAAATGCAGATCCTGCTCACCACTGCATTGGTGAAAATGTGAGACAAATATGGCCGGTCACAAATATGCAGGGTCCTTCTTTACTTAGGTTCCCAATCACACATCATTACAGAAGAATGCGTGCATCATCTAGGATTGAAGAAAAAATGGAATGGAACTCTGATACAGGAAATTAATGAGGTAACTGCAGAAACCAAACGCAGTGTTAAGACTGTGGTAGTCTCCTGCATAACGAATTATATACTGTTGCAATTCAGTGTTTGGTTCTACCCAATATTTCTGCTAATCTGCCAGGAATATGCATAGATTGTAACCAATGGAATATTCCAACTAACCTCCACTTGGCACACACAGCATTCAACCAGCCAGGAAATGTTTGCATTTTGCTTGGAGCAGATGTATTCTTCGATATTTTCCACCCTGGAAAACTGATACAATCAAAGGACCACCCCCTATTGCAAGACACTGTCTTTGGGTGGATAGTATCAGGAAGATTCCCAGAGCCAGAAACTTCCCAAGTCTTAGTACAACAATAAAGATATGCATTCTTTGTGAGAATAGACGACAGTCTGGATCAGCTCAAGAAATGTTGGGAAACAGAAGAATTACACGAGACTCCCAAAACACTTGAAGAAAAAGAATGCCAAAGACATTTCACAGAAACATTTACAAGAGAAGAATCGGGACAATTAACAGTTCGGTTACTTTTCGACATGACATCACACAACTTGGAGGCTCCTATCAAATGACAGTCGCAAGGTGTCATCAGTTGGTAAGATGGCTAAACAGGCAACCAGACCTGAAGAAGGCATATTCGGACTTCGTGGATGAATACGAGGTACTGGGATACAAGCGGCTCACAAATACTTCAGATCATTCCACAGATGTCACATTTTACATCCCACATCATCCTGTATTCAAAGAATCAAGCACAACTACAAAGATGGGAGTAGTATTTGAGGAATCTGCTAAATCAAGCAGTGGAACTTCCTTGAATGACTCGCTTATAGTAGGGCCAAAAATCCCAGAGATGATCTTGTGGAGTAAGGACCCTTCATCTCCACTGAAGGAATACAAGCTTACTACTGTGACGTATGGTACTTCCAGTGCACCTTTCCAAGCAATCAGGTGTTTGAAGCAGTTAGCCATCGACGAAAGAAAAACATATCCTAAGGGATCGGAAGTTGTAATGCGTAACTTTTATGCAGATTATTGAATCTCTGGTGCAAAAAAAATGTCGAAGAAACACTTTTAAAACAACAGGAATTGTTGCAGCTTTTGAAAAGTGTTGGATTTCCTCTTCGCAAATGGTGCACAAATAATCCAGAATTGTTTCGAAACATTCCAGAGGAATTTAGGAAAAGAGGCATTTCATTGAATCTGGACAAGAATGATAAGATCAGGACACTTGGGCTGATATGGCATCCTGCAGCCGATAAATCTCAGATTATAAGTGGGCCATACAGTAGGGCATCATAAAAGGTCTTTAGCTTAACCAAGAGGATGGTTGTAACCATTATTGCATCAATACTTGATCGTCTCTGTTTGATCAATCCATAAGATTTTCTCGAATAGTTGTGGCAGAACAAATTAGTATGGGATGGTTTTCTACCATCAGACCTGGGTAAAACCTGGCAAGCTTCATGTTAACAGATTCCCAGTGTTGACAATATCAGAATAGACAGATTTATTCTCGCACCAGAACACCTACTGACATCCAACTTCATGGCTTCTCAGATGCTTCTGAAAGGGATTATGGAGCATTTCTTTACCTGAGGTCAACAAACGAAATGGGTTAAACCATGGTCAAACTTATATGTTCCAAATCAAAGTCTGCACAATTAAAGGGGAGTTCTTTACCACATCCAGAATTGTGTGGTGCACTTATGCTAGCAAGATTGTTCAAGAAGGTCAGAAATGTAGTCAACCTCACTAAAAGTCAAGCTATTATATGGACTGACTCCACAATAGTTCTGGCCTGGCTGTTAGCAACCTGTACAAAATAGAAGACATTCGTGGCTAGCAGGGTGTCAGAAATCCAGTACAGCCCATCAGTGGCTGAGTGGAGACATATCCTTAAGAGAGAACCCTGCTGATATAATTTCGCGAGGAGCCTGTCCAGATCACCTTATTGAAAACACCTTGTGGTGGCATGGTCCATCATGGTTTTCAGACTCCTTTATACCATAGCCTACAAGTACACAGTCTATCATTCAAGATGTACCTTAAGAACGTAAACTTAAATTCAGCCTCATCATGATCATGCCTGATTATATCATAGAGAGATTTTCCAAGCTAACATGGCTACAAAGGTTGATAGCATAATGTTTCAGGTTCTCACATAACTATAAGCTACCATATTCAATGCAGAAGACTGGTACACTTAAAATAGAAAAACTAGGGAAATAATTGCATACATGTATCACAATAGCCCAGTTGCAAGAATATCCAAATGAAATTCATGCCCTGAGCAATGGCCAGCAAATACCCAGCTAGAGCAAACTCAAGTGCCTGAATCCATTTTTGTGCAAGGCTCAACTCTTGCACATTGGGGGCCGGCTCCAGAACTCTAAGCTTCCTTTTGAAGAGAAACATCAAGTAACTATTCCTCCGATACATCACCTAACACAGTTGGTCATCGGAAGGGAACATCTGCAGCTGCTTAAATGCTAATTCTCAGCTGTTAGTTTCTTTATTAACATAAGCATTTTGGATTGTAAATGGAAGAGCTTCCATTAGAAGCATCCTTCACCACTGTATTGTTTGTAAAAAAAAGTGAAGGCAGAAACCTTGCAGCAGATCATGGGTCAGTTGCCTCACACTCGAATCAATTCAGCAAGACCCTTTCTTAACTGTGGAGTGGATTATACTGGACCCATCTACATAAATTTGAGAACATGTAAGAGCAACATTCAGATTAAATGCTACATTGCGATCTTAATTTGCATGACTGCAAAGGCAATCGACTTGGAAGTTGTGAGTGATATGACCACTCAAGCATTTATGGCAGTTCTGAAGTGGCTTGTGTCTCGACGAGGTTGGTGTGATAACATCTGCAGTGACAATGGAAGCAATTTTGTTGGAGCTCAGAAAATACTGCAACAGTTGTACATTATTTTCAAGAATGAAAATCATCAACACCTGTCCTCTTGGCTACACCAAACAGGAAGGAATAAAGTGGGGCTTCATTCCTTCTGAAGCACCACACTTTGGTGGTCTGTGGGGGTAGGCATAAGGTCTTTAAAATTTCACCTTCACATAGTTATGGGGACTACATCTTTGACGTATGAAGAGTTCGTCACACTGTTGACCCAAATCGAAACTTGCCTAAATTCCAGACCCATTGTTACACTCGAATGATCCCAGAGACTCAATAGCTCTCACATCTGGACATTTCCTAATTGGGGCTGCTATCACAAATATCCCTGAACCAGATTTATGTTATGAAAAAGTTGGCTGGCTCTCTAGATGGCAACTACTTCAACAGAAACTTAAACAGTTTTGGCACAAATGGTGCAAGGAGTACTTGAACCATCTTCAGCAGAGAGTCAAATGGACATCAACTTCTGCGAAAATAAAGGCTAACGAATTGGTGGTGCTAAAATAAGACAATGTACCACTATTATGCTGGCGAATGGGAGTCATCGAAGAAGTCCATTTAGTCAACATTCTGTCTCATTGTTGTAGGTCGTCGGCCATACTGAGTGTGAACGCGGCCATGTTGGATGTTCGTGAGAGTGGTCGTCTTCTACAGAATGTTTTCACATATGAGTGGCCATATTTGTTGTACAAACTGAAAATCTGTAATTTGGTATTGTTTAAAATATTCTATTTTCATTCGGCAGTGTTCTTTGTGTCAAACATACGCAACATAAACATTTAGCTAAATACCTTTATTAAAGTTATTAATTCGATGATAACTTTAAAAAATTAAACATTCCAAAATAAAAATAATATGGGTGAAATTCCTTATAGAATTCTGAGGAAAAATATAAATGATTCTCACATTTGTATTGACATGTCCATATCAATTAATTATTAAATAAAATTATTATCAAAAACAGAAGTTGTTCGAATAAAATAATTTTAACTTATAGTCGAACTGTACAGAGAGTATTGGGAAGCCGTAGAAATAAAACTCTACTTTTGAATTATTCCTGCCACTAAATACATCATACATCAATGTTAAAGATCACACTGGTATGCTCTTAGTTAATTTGGCAGCGTTGTAGGAAGAATATTTTAACAGAGTGTTAAAATAGTGAAGTTAAATTTTGTTACTTGTGAATTTATTTAAATAATTTTCAGTTCGTTTTATCCAAATAACTGCTAGAATGAGCACATCGGTAACATATGTACTGTCATAATAATTTCAGAACTGTGTTTTGATTGTAAACCGGGTTCATTTCACTATTAATCTGACGCATGGTGGAAGCCTGCACAATGAGCATAATATTATACATCTTAAGCGCGGTATTCAAAACTGTTCAATGAACCGCAAATAACCTTCAGCAAAGAGCGTTATGCAAAAATCGGGACATTATGTCGTTATGTACGTTATTCGCCACATGTTCAAAGAGAAGGTGTAATAAAATATAGGACGAGATTTGGCGTGGTAAATTCATGTGACATTAGTGTCCAAACTCAGTTGTAAATGGCACGATAGTCAAAGGAATAAACCATATCTAACAGTACAGAGTTTCTCGTCGCCCAAACGATTCACAAATACGTACAGGTCCCTACGTAGACTGCTGTATTCACCTTTTTTATGAGAGAATATAGTGTCGGTAAAGCGATTCCGCATCAGAGTACATTACACTCAAAGATTTTCAACATGAAGGAGTGTCTTATTAATGGTGATATAAACCTCATTAGCCCAAATATGGATATCCCGAGAACTGTACTCGTGCCTCGACAAAGAACCACGTGTATTACAGTTAACTGCTGATGTGTATTGACTGCTGCAACCAATGCCAGTAAATAAATATACTCTGTTCGTTGCGATTTTTTCCATCCTAACACAGCGTTAATACGATAAGCACTCAGCTTTGCTCTTTTCTTTTTTGCAGCTCTTTGACAATCTCGACAATCTCGAAAATCTCCTCCTTACGCAACTGTTTACGAAAGGACTTCTGTCAGAAAGCCAGCAGAATGTTAATTTTTTTGCTACTCTTGCTTCCGATACAATTGCTTCGAAGAGTTTAGGACGTCCTTAATCGTGGGCATCCGGTAGTGAGCATATATTTTCCAAATTTTTTCCACCAGATGGTAATGGAGTATTTTGACGGTTTTTTTTGGGAACCCTAATCTGCGCAAAAATTTGTCTGTTAAACAGTTTTCCAATATTTGCAAACAATAAATACGCTCCGTTACACTGGTACCGTCACGTACCATAATCGCACGATAAGTAAGTATGTAGAACTGAAATTGCGTGCCGGTTCCTTTGATGTGAGCGCGCCAATTATCCGATTGGCTGCGAGAGGTTCTAGGACGGACGTTGTGTCTGACTGGCTGCCGCGTGCTGCAAAAAAAAAATCTCTGTTGGCAGGGATGCCGGCTGGCGTGTAAGCTACCCGCCAATTGACGAATAGCGTTCCGACATGTTGCTGGCCAGTGTCGTTATTTCGCAGGCATGTGTTACTTTAGTTCGAGGTACAAGCGGTTTTTTTACTTCCGTATTCTTAAGTACTCTTTGACCTTAAGTTTGTACCGTATTGGTATAGTGGCACAAAGGCACAATGACTGTTGACGATCCCGTGACAGCAGCGCAGTTAGACGTGAAGGAGTGGCTCTTAATATCGAGGTCTTGAGATATGACGTGGGTGAAGCGAGGTGGGTGTGGAACAGCGCCGGAATGCAAGGGTGGGTGAAATGGAAGATCCCCGAGAAAACCCGCCGGACCAACTGCACCGTCCGGCACGATACCCTCGTGCGAAAATCCGCGGGTGATTCCGCCGGGAATCAAACCTGGTTCGCCCAGGTGGGAGGCGAGTGGTCTGACCACTACACCATCGCGGCCCCGTCAGATGTAACACATCAACTGCTGAGGACGACGAACCTGCAATCGATCCTTCACTTCGCGCGAGTGCGACACACGACGTAGAGAGTGTTGTCATCAGTTGTAGCCTTCAATAATCTCACACACCAAGGCATGTTCTTGTAAACGTCTGCAGCAGTCTGTGAATTCATTAGAATAAATTAAAGGTACTTAAAAGATCGAGATAAAGTTAAATATCTTGTAATCTGGCTTCCCTGAGTGCAAATTCTCCAAAGTACTTAACAATTTTCCGTAGTTTGCTCTATTGTGTGTGTCATTAGAGGTAACATCGCATAGCAAAAAGAGTGCTCACTATGCACTACATAATTATAAAAAAATGTAATATACTTTAAACATTGCATATATAATTATAAATTATTTAATGCATACCGCATTTAATACATAATCATTCATGCATAAATCTAACCAATTTAGTTTTCTTCTCTGAGTGAAAAAACCACAATTATGCATGATTATACTAAGTTTTTTTTTTTTTTTTTTTTTTTTTTTTTTTTTTTTTTTTTTTTTGCTACTGTGAATCTTATGTTGATTCAAATAAACAATTAAGCATTACTTTTCGTAACACTTCTTTTACACAGAAAGCCATCAAAGTAAATTTTAAGTATTCCACAAAAACATTTAAACACATGGAAATTAATTTAGGAACTTGTATGCACGAAAACCGGTTACGTATTTAGCTGTTAAGTGTAAAAAAAGGATAATATTTAATGGATTAAAAATTGAATTTTTTTGTTTTATATTTTTTTAATTATTTACAACGTTACATGCGACTACGGTGAGTAGAAATTGTGTATGCACGCTAAATGCATAAGTTATTATCTCGCTTAAAATGTGTTTATATTAACGTTTGTAGTAAAATTGAATTATAATATTATTTTCATTCCAAAGAAGATGCTCTGTAAGGATTGCTAACATTTTAAACAGAGCGAAAAAAAAAATGGATGCGATTTACTTGAAACATCAGAGGTTGACACGAAAAAAAAAATCCACTTGTCAATTTTTTTAAAAGGAAGACTCTTTCTACTTTAAACGCATTCCCTGGTAAAAATATAATATTTTCACTTGGAGGGAATCAGTAAGCTGTGAATGCCGCAGCCTTGAAAGCATTGCAAACAGAATTACCGCCCCCTGGAGCGCGATCACGTATTTCGGTCACACACGCACGCCGAAGGTATTTTACTGGCGTGGGACGTCCTTAAGAAAGACGGAGCGCCCTTGCACTTCGCGATAACTCTTATAAAGCGCGGTTCTCTCAAATCCTGGAAATATTGTTACATGCACTCGGGGGTCCGCCCCTGGAATGGAGATTAAGTGCGCGCTCTTTCTCCCGCTGCGAGCCCGTAACAGCGGTGGAAGGGGAAGAGAGAGAGAGAGAGAGGGAGGATAAGAAGAAGAAGAAGAAGGGCGCTCAGGAATCCGAGGGAAGCTAAAGGAAGAAAGAAAGAAGAGCAAGGGGCGCGTGACTTCGCTTCGCGGATACACTCGGCAAATAAAAAAAAAGCAAGTTAGCGTCGCCACGAGAGGGAAATTTTCGCGGGAAGCTGTCGAAATGTAGCGCTGCTCATGCCAGTTTCACGAGTCGACTATTTCAGCAAGGTGACGTAATTAGTGCTCAACGTATCGTCCTTAAAGTGGCTATTATAGACGGAACTAGTCATTTGGACAACCAAGAACGGAGGAGGTGAGTTGAGCGATTTTGTCGGTGGAATTGAGGTTAAGCTGTAGCAGCGGTGGAACGCAAGGGCGTGGGGGAAGCAAGAGTACCTCGAAAAAACCCCATAATCAAAAATTCTGGTCACCCCGTTTGGAATCGAACCAGGTTGTTTTTGATAGCAGACGAGTTGTCTGGCTGATAATAAAGAACCACAGATTACAGAAATCCCTTCGTTTCAAGTTAAATAAGGCAATTTTGCGAGCTGATTCATATTTGAGGACTTGTTACAGCTGTATTGTATATCTAACATATGAAAGAAACGTAAAGATGTTTAAAGCCATATTTAAAGAAAAAATTTTATTTCATAACATGAAAGAGATTTATGCGAGAACCACTTAAAGATAAATATTTTTAGTGAAATGTTTATATGTAGTTTCAAAGTATAGAACCGCATAGTAGAATATTTCAGAATATGGGGTTCAAGTTTGTATTCTCCTAATTAACTTTGCCAGCTAAATCACATGTCATATAAACTATGTATTATACTAAAATATTAATTATCAGGGACATTTAACAATCGGAACTCGGGTATTGGTAATCGGAATCTACTGTTTTTTCCAGCGCATTTTTATTCGCCCGAGTGAAAAATATAAAAATATATATTAGCAGATAGATTATGCCAATCCGAGGGCAAGGGATGAGGGCTGCGGGTCTGCGGATCCGCCCCTATCTTGGATCCGCCATCTTGGATGGCATCACAGCCGCCATATTGGATGACTTTGATGTCCACCTGCCATCTTGCATGACCATGACCTTGACCTCAATCTGCATCTTGGTCGCCGATATGTCTCCATCTTGTTTCTGGCATTTTGTTTATGCATTTAATTCTCTATCATTCCATCTTGGTTTTTCATGCTCTGTCATGCTGTGTGGAATTTAATGCTCTCCCATTCTACCTTGATAGCCGAGTGGTCTAAAGCATTTGGATGCCGACCCAAGGTTCACAAGTTCGATCCTTCCCTCCTCCAGACAATATTTTGAGCTCAAAAATAAAAAAGCAGATCCCCTAGCAGACCACTGTAGAACCAACATGGCCGCCGAGCAAGAGCGACACCAGCACATTCTAGATACATCTCCATAAACAAATATGGGGTTCGAATAACTGGCGCACTCCTTGCAGCAGCCAATGTAAACAAAAGGCAAGTGTAAACAAGATGGCAGGGTCAAATGAAGGTAAGCAATAAGGTGGCAAACTCTAGCAGAAATAAACGACATTACAGGGATCCATGGTGCACTCAAGTAGACGACGAGAGAACTACAGCATGTGGAAGGTGCAAAAGTAATCGGGAAACAATATGGCGTGGGAAAACAATATGGTGGCAGAAAGCAAAATGGCAGACAAGATGGAAATACAGAGCTAATATGGAATAAGAGAGCACGAAAAAACATATTGATATGATAGAGCATGAAAATACAAGATGGAATGAGAGAGCATGAAAAATAACATGGAATGGTAGAGCATAGAAATACGCGATGTAATGTTAAGATCATCAAATGCAAAAACAAAATGGCTGAAACATGATGACAACATTATGGCAGATGGATGTCAATTTTAAGGTCATCCAAGATGGCAGATGCAAGTCAAGGTCATCCAATATGGCAGATGAAGGTCAAGGTAATCCAATATGGTGGCTGTTATATGATATAATATGGTGGATGCAATATGGCGACCGATCCACAGATTTGCAGCCCTTGCCCTCAGATCGGCATAGTTTATCTACTTATAATAGTATCTCTTTGATGAATAAAAATGTTTGGCATGACCATTATTACCTATTTTTAAATAGATTCAGGATGCTAGTACCCGAGTACCCATTGTTAAATATAATTTTTAATTATTAATATGTTGTGTATATGTTATAGATCACATAGCATGTGTTTTCTTTGGCAAAGTTAATTAGGTGCATACAATCTTGGGCTCCCAAGTGCCGAAGTTTTCGACTTTTCGGTGCTAAATTTTGAAAACTATATACACTTCACTACAATTATTTACATTTAAATGGTCCTTATATAAATCGCTTTCAGATACAGAAAAAAATACTATGGTGAAATATGCTCATGAATAGTGTTTGATAGACCTGTAAAATTCTTTTTAAGTTTATTATTTGTTATTAAGTCATTGTCTGCATATGTAATAGAGCGTGTGTGCGTTATGCAACACGTCGTCGTGTTTATAATCATTAGAACAAAGTTTTGTGACCGATATTGTGCTCAAATACAGTAGGCGTTGAAAAGATTATTTTTTGACAATTTTCAAAATAAACATTCTGAATCTGAGAGAAATCTGATTTGTTGTCGTACGCTATAATCATAAAGTTCACAATAATAAAAAGGCAGAAGAATATTTTTTAACCGAACGTAAATTCAACGCCTGTACTGTTCCAGCGTGACTACAAATACACATCAAAACTGATAAAAATATTTTATCGCTTAGTCTTAAAAGAAATAAAAGCTCAAGAGCAAATCCAGTGATCGCCGTCTGCAACGCACACACAGTGCTCATATTTCAAATGCGTCCGTGGTGAACATGATCTAGCGAGTAGTTTGTGGGTTTGTGACCACAAATGTATGCACTCAGGAGTGGGGGGTGCAGACCCTTGTCGCCTACTGTCAGAAAGCGCTTGAAAGAGGTGACAACTTATATCGGCGTGAGCTACTCAAGATTGAATTTTCATCTGAGACAAGCAGGTGGGAAGGGTTGAACGTCTCTTCGACAGCGGAACAACTTATTCGGACAATCAGGAACGGAGAGAAAATCGGCCAAGATGTGAAGAAACCATCACAGCACGTTCTATAAGTTACAAGAGAATTTGCCTGCAAATCGCAGAAAAGTTGATAAGGTGGTTTCATAAAGATACAACGAAACACTTTGTAGCTACAAGTAAAATTTGGTAACTCACAAGTAGTTTCTAAATATACTTGTAGCTTACAAAAACTTGTAAACGGTGAAATAATTTTACTAGTACCATTACCTATACGTAACAAGTCCAGTTGTAATAGGATTTAAAAGCACTATTGCTGTGACATACACCGTTTGGGGAGAATTGAAACTCTGTGTGTATAAATACATTACTCCCATTCAACTTTCTGTGTTTCAGACAAAGAGTCTATTGAAATATTATATAAACACAACAAAATGCTAACATTGGTTTCGCCCATTAATCGCATTTAACGAAAAGTTCTGCACTAGTGTTTTAAGACTGGATAATTTACTGGTGTTACCATTTATAGGCATGTGTTTGACGTAACATGTACATTGCCGATGTGGAAAAATCGTTTAGTATTTAAAATTCAATTTTATGTTACCCGTGCAGTTATGGAACGAATTTTAGATAATTTTACGAGTCAATTTATTAGTCTGCATGCACTGTATATAAAAAAAAAATTAGTATGTTTATAAAAGCAGCATAAACAGCCATGCTGACTTGTTGACTCGTAAGATCTTTTACTCTAAGTGAGCCAACTTTCACAAAACAAATAATTTTCTTTACGGAATGCGTTCATTTTGCAATTGTGAAACTTTGTCTCGTTGCTTGTAACTTGTATATTTGTAGTTTTATGGAATAGGGCCGTGGCGTGGACGTTTAAAAATCCTGGGAAACTGAAATCAGGAAGACAGGACCGATCCAGTGAGCTACCAGGTCCCACCTCATGCGGTCCGATAACCGGACGTTTGCTAATGAATTTCTGTGCAAACGAGTTGTTGTTCTCTCTAAATGAGCACTGCGATATCGAGTTAGTACGTTATAAAAGACGTACCAGTACAGATATGTTTGTAGCATCGTAAACCTGGCCACGTCCAAGCACATGTAGCAATACTCTGGTATGAAAACATTTGGAAACGTTTGATTATTTGCCATTACTTGATGATAATATCTCCGCGTGTACGCTCATGTGTGGTTATTGCAGTATACTATTTATTCTTTGAGGGCCCGCGTCACCCGACATGTTGAATTTTTTATTTATTTCTTCCTGGTTCAAATTCGGGAGGATTTATTGAAAAATGCGACAATAGAAGATTAGCTAATTACCTTTGCCAGCACAATGGACATAATATATGAACGTCTTACGCATAATATTTATGCAACTATTACCTCACTACAAAATTTTATATATTTCAATCTCATCTTTTAATGACAACCAGGGAACATCTATTAACAATCAGGTAGAAAAATTTGCACAGAACCATTAAATTAAATGCTTCTATATTGAAAAATTTTCAGTGATGACCCTGATGTCTGTCATGGCACTAAAATGAACCATTTCTGTATAAGAGGAGAGGCAGCCTCTTAATGACGTCTGCAAAATTAGTCACCCTCTGGTTAGTTCGTGACTTTTCTCGTGGGGTGTAGTGTGCCCGATTCGGAGGTTTTCAGCGCAATTAGTAATAACGAAGTTGGTAGCATCTAGTCTCAAACAAATGTTGGCGTGTTGTAGAATAATCACGCACGAGCATGTTTAGTGTTCGTAAAAATTATTTTATAAATTAAATTTCGTACATGTAGAAACATTTCTGAATACTTTTTTTTTTTATAATTGATTGCCATTTTTTTGTATAAAGGTGTTTACATTTTTATGAATAACATAAAAGAACTTTGATTATAACCTTTCTTGGTTTAGCAGATTTTGGACATATTGCGCACGCCGTTTGCATCATAGTATTTTCCAAAGGCATTTCACAAATTAATAAAATATATTATTTAGCTTCTCAGTTATTGCGTGTTGTTTCGTCTTTAGCTGGGTTGGGATTGTTTGTTGCTTTTGGATTTGAACAATTTAACCAGCGATCGCAGAGTGGCTACAATATAGATTTTTCTTATAAATATATCGACAAATGTCGGTATATTTTTGTATCGTATTTAAGTTACACTGCTTTTTGATTTTCAGCACTTTTGGTCTAGTATTACGCAGTAAATTTATTTGTACACGTGGTAAGATAAGAGTTTCGAAAAACATTTGCCAACAACTTTTAATAACTAAAGTTTCCTTAACATATTTTTTAAATCTTAGAATGATAGTGTGTGTGATGTATTTCAATCATTACATTTTTGAATTGTGGCAATGTTGATCAATAACACTAGAGAGGGCGAGGAATGAAGAGATTTGGGCGGCTATTAAAATCAATGTTTCGAGAGAAAAAAACTCGTAAAATGTTGTTTCTCCAATGATAAAAATATCCATGGGAATGAAAAACCCATCTGACATACTCTTTTCAATACCCTGACATTACTGCATTGCATTGTTATTCCAAGCCGCAACCTATCTTTCAGATAGATTGAGTTTTGAGTTCTGAAACTCGCATGCTATTACCATAAACCTAACCGTAACATCCAAGCTGCTATTGGCAATGTGCTGAACCCAGTATTACTGTGAGGATTTTTATGAAGCGATATACAATTTCTACCTTTGTAAATGTATAAACACAACTACTTACACAAATATTTTTGCAAATAAGCAAATGTCTCTAGTATTAAAAATATAATGTACCTTTACAAAACTTTCTAAACTGTGTACGCCCAAAAAAACAAACAGATAGCTTTCTGTAGGTCGTTGACCTCAAGTTGATAGCCCGAAAGCGAACAGCAATGTAACTTGCAAGTAAAGTAGTTCCTCTCTCTCGCATCCGCTTCCTCTTCAATTGGTTCTTTTTTATCTACGCAAGACGTGTGGACGAACACACACAAATATTTAAATCCTTTAAAGCTGACTTATCCTCTAGTACAGGATAAATAAAAACTGAATGCAGTACCTGATGTAATGCAATTTATTTGTAACTTAATACTTTGTGGCATACCACAATGCGTACGTACCGTTCCAGTTCGTTACATGTCAGCCCTTAACAAATATATCATTTTATAAACTAATTTTTTTTAAAAAAAAACCTTGTTTCCTTAACAATTCTTGGTGAACTGTTTAGTACTTATTGTGTTGATACTGAGATTTTCAACAAAATTGATATGAGTGCTCGTTTAAAATGTCGAAAACTTAGTGGTTTTAAAGGCTACTAAAGTACGAATAGCAATGCAAAAAAAAAAAACCGTCCTTCGTTATTCCATTGGTGTTAGAACTTATTTTGTTACAAAATGTGCTTCGGTTCTTGCTAATATTTTTTACTACAGGATCATATATTAAGAGAAAACACTAGGGCGATTTCCACATTTAAATAAAGCTCAAAGTCTGTCGTTTAAAATTGGCATAACTGACGTTTGCTTTAATATTGCATTGAAATATTCAACTACCTTAGAACTCATAACTACTAAGAACAGGTAACTTCACTAACTTAGATATCAAAACAATTTATTGCATTCCAAATATTTTATTTAACGGAATCATCAAATACCCCGAATTTCGATGGTAATAGAAAATTCGTAATGTAGGGCTTTATCTAAAACTATAAAAAAAAATCCATGTCTTACTCAGGATACGAGCCCTAAAATTGTGAAGAACCCACTTATAATGTTGGCAAATCATAAGTATACATTATTATTATAATATAAGTTACGAAGTAGTTTTCATAACTGATATTACATTATACTTGTCTAATTATCTCTTATGTTCAAAATCATCTTAATTTCCGTAACTACTTTAGTGAATACATCTAATAAATATTGCTCAATATATATATATATATATATATATATCAACTTTTTTTGGAGGATATTAAGTTGCAAACATCGCATATTTCAGCAGAAAATGGAATGGATTAACAGACACATTAATCCTCATATCCCTATCATAATATAGTGTATTAAAGTTTCTACCATTTCACAGAAAAATCTGTCTACACTACTGGAAAAAGCACATTGCGTAATTACAGTAATAAATGCCTAAATAATTTTAGTTATTACCATAGAAATAAGTAACCAGCTTGACCTGGATGTAATGACATGTTTAATTTATTGCCTAGATGATTCACGTATTCAGTTAAAATTCATAAAAATGTTCTTAGCCATAGAGTAAACCCCGATATAAAGTCTGTGGTTGGTTCAGGAATATGCAGCTTTATAGAAAAGAACTATGTAAAAGTTATACGTTTCCACAAAAAAAAGTTAAATCGAATGATTACGTTCCCAAATGCTTCACAATAAAATGAGCTATCATGTTTATTAAAATATGTTATGAGACATAGAATAAATACCTATCAATAAAATAGTTTAAAAAAAAATTAAAGGGAAATACAGAACAGCGTATTCATAAATGGCATTTTATAATGTATAATTTATTTTCAAACAAAAATATTGAACGGAATATTAAAAGTAACACACTGCTGCAAATGTTCGGGTGGTTATTTTCAGGACGTGTAAATTGCACAATACTAGAAAAACAACTTAATTGCAAGAAATATGTAACATTAAGGGAAACATGGGCGTAAGTTACTAAAAAACTTTGTAGTGAAACGAAATTATAGTGGACTGACCTCTAATGTAAGTATGAATAAATAAAAAATTATATTTGTAATTTACATACTCTTTTGTGTTTATAAACGCAAAGGAAGCAAGAAATGAAATTATACAAGGTGCCAATATTACTCGTAATTTTCTCGTGATAGTTTACACTTTTGAGCTGTTTTGTAGATATAGCACATTAAGGTAAAATGACTTTATAGCTGCCATTCTGAAAACAAGTGTCTGTCACACTTAAAATTACACATATTTATTTCGCCTGCAACAATTCATCTACTTCGCCAAATATGGTAAGAATATGTTTATTGTTTCCCGAGATATGACATAAAAACTTAATTTTTATTGTAGGGCTAACTCTGTCTAGACAAATTAGGTGGTTTGTAATTGATGCTGTCATCATACCAAGTTAAGCTGGAATTTGTTTCGTTAGTAAAATGTACTGATCTTAAATATTTTTATAGCCACCATTTTGAAAATAAGGGCATGATCTCCTTTAAACACACATAGCAGTTTAAGCCACGTGTTGCAGTGCAAATTGTTTGCCGAGCTTGGTAGGAATCTGTCAATTGTTTCCCAATAATTGAAATAAAAATTTAGTTATTCGTGGGGCACTATCTTACAAAAAAAAGCTGACAAATATGCTTTGTGGAAATAAAGTTCATAGTTGTAATATCTACTGCCAGTATACAAAGTTATGTTGGAATCTGTTTCGTATATAAAATATATTGGGCTATAAAATATTTATGTGGCCCACTTTTTGAAAATAAGTACCTCATCTTCTTAAAACATACATAGCAATTTACATCACATGCTGCATTGAAAACTGTTTGCCGAATTTGGTAGGAATCGGTTAATTGTTTCCCAGTATATGATGAAAATATATTTATTCATGTGGTGTTATCTTATAAAATGGCGGCAAAAGATGCATCGTGTAGACACAGTTGATAGTTGTAATATTTACTGCCAGCATACAAAGTTAAGTTGTAATTGATTACATGATTTCTACGATATATCATTCTAAGGTAATATGACTAAATGGCCGCCATTTTGATAATACGTTTTTGACATATTTGAAAAACATAATTTAACATCATCTGCCGCAGTACTAATTGTTTGCCAAATTTGGTACGAATCGGTTAATTATTTAACAAGATATGACATAAAAACTTTATTTATTCATATAGCGTTATCTTACAAAATGGCTGACAAAATTGGCTATGCATTGGCGTGTATGATGTAAGTAAACAATGTTTTCATCATACCAATTTTGGTATAAATTGGTTGAATGGTATAATATATATAGGTACCAGATAAATATAAAATATTTGTATGACCACCATTTTGAAAATAACAACCTTATCATCTTTAATTACGTACGTTTACCCTTCCCTTCGTTGTATTACTTATGTGCCCAATTGGGTGAAAATCGATTTGATAGTTTTTAAGATATAATGAAAATGTTTAATTTTTTTATTTGGTACTTACTATCTTCCAAAATAGCGGACAAACTGCAACATCCATTTCAAAATTTAATGATCCCTCGAATCTCTGTCAGCATACAAAATTTGGTTTAAATCGGTTCAATGGTTCCCGAGATATGACATATCACCCTAGATATTAAAATAGCGACCATTTTGAAAGTACGTGCCCGGCGTGGTCTAAAACTTTAAAATTCAGGTGCCCTTGCGAAGTACTATCAAAGTTTGGTGAAATTGTGTTGACCCGTTTAAGAATTGAAAAAGCTTGGTGGGTGGGGTGGGGGACACGCACACAGTGTCATACACATGGATGCACACATGAACACACAGACATGAAAGTGATCTCATAAGCCTTTCTTTCCTTCGGAAAGTAGTCTAAAAATGATAACTTTCGTGTCTGAAAAGGATTTGCATAAAATCTGTTATTAAAAACGTTTGTAAAAATGATTACCTATTTTCAATACATACAACCAAAGTAATTTTTATGAAGGTATTTCTTAATAAACAAAAAAATATTTTTTTTTATGTGTTTTCCGAAACATCCAGAATGGAAATACGCTTTCCGCTTGTATTTTTATTAGTAATAAACTAAATATTTGTAGCCTGGCACATAAGAGGGTTGCAGAAACGGGCAATTTTTTTCTTGCAACAGGCTGTACCGAGCTGGCCGGTCCTTGTGCAGTTATTCCTCGCAGCTTCCTCAGGACCGAAGGAGAGGCTGGAAGAAGCAAACATCAATCCCTGCGCCCCTGTTTCTTTTCTTGTATTCCGCTCATGGTCACGTCTGCACATTTCTCTCGCTCGCCTCCCTTATAACCCACCCCAGCCCACTCCCCTAAAAACCCACCCATATAACTCCCCATCCCGCCCAGAGCTCCCCGCCATCTTTCCCCCATCCGCTCTCTCGGGGAGTGGGCCCCCCCCGGAATTTCTTCCGCCATCCATCGATCGCCGGCAGCACTCTTCCATCACTTCGACTGCTGTCTTAACAAGTGTTGCGTCCGCTGCGAACTACGGCGAGGAGGCGAAAAAGAACGAAAATCTCGCGCCGTTGCGAGCACACAGCGCTCGCAGACACGAAAGTCGATACATAATATTCCACCTCGCGGGAGAGATATATTCTCTACGATCGCACAGTCCGTAAGACTTCACGCCTTTTCTCTCTCTCTCTTTCTCTCTCTCTCTCTCTCTCTCTCTCTCTCTCGCTTTCCGGGAAAGAAAACGAGCACTGCAGATACCTAATACATCCCGAAAAGGAAAATTACTTAGGGTATTTTAGACAATACGTCCCGAATAATGCATTTTTGTATAAGAAGTTTACGGGTTGTTTTAACAAAATTAAAGCCAAAGGAAGTGATTGCCAGATTTAATCAAGATCTTAATCTACAAATTTTTTATTTTTCATTATTTTCAGAAAATCTGAACAATGTTCCTCTTGCCAATTGCTAAACAACTAAAAATATTTAGGCTTTACGTTTTCATAAAAAGTTTAATCTTTCATATTTTGAATACTTTGAAATAAAGTTAGAACAAATTAATATTCACCTAATCAGTTATTGGCAACCGCAAGTTTGCTGTGATCAAGAATTACAACATATTTGACAACCAGATTCGCAATAAACAAGGGAAATAAATGCAATTCTGTAGACTTAAAGAAAGAGAATTTGCAGGTAAATTCAACGCCAGTGACTTCAACGACCACTTGGGGAAATCCACAGCTTTACGTGTGATGTAATGTGGTAAGATTGCAAGCTTACTGTATTCGAGGATGTGTTATAATCTTAAATAATTTTACCAGGCACTAACCTAGACACGAAAAAAATTCATTCTCAAATGGGAAAAAAAAAATATTTTCTTTCAGTATTGTGGTTAAGTATTATAAATGAAAAATTTAGGTTTAAAAATATTTACATGTGTTTAAGAAATTGTGAAGATATTTTCCCAGTTCATCTTAAACTTTTGTCGGAATAGTTTCTTACAAAATGAAAAAAATTATTACTAATTCACTTTGAAATACAAAAACATTCCATTTCAACATCTTAAAATTTAAATTTTTATCTTCATCGCCTTGGTAAATGAAAACGAAATCCATGTGAGTATATTTGCATTCTAAGTGGAAGTTAAAATTATTTCAACCTGAAATTTAATCACTTCATAGCTCCTCACTTAAAACTTTATTCGATCATTTGCTCATAACATAAAAGGCCCTGTCCATATTGTCATATCATTGAACATTTTACGTTATACATATTACATGATATGAATGTGAAATGTAATTTTTCGTAAATGACTCGTTTTAATTTACTCTTGCAATTCATCGCAACAAGACTGCGACGTACACTTTCATTGAGTTTCTTTAAACAAGTCACAACAAACGCAGTTTTTATTTCTTTTCAGTCTCGTAACTTTTTTCGTATCTTTCGTATTCTTTATAGAACAAAGAAAATTATTTAATTAAACACGACAGTGTTTGGAATAATTTTTTCTAGTTTCGAATAGGTCACAATCGCAGAAAATTAAAAAAAATATGATCGTAATATACTCCTTTCTTTTATTGAAAAAAAAAAATAGACATTCCAGAACAGAAGTTTAGGTGGCACAATTACTGTTCCACATCACTCCATGCATTTCCCCAGTTTATCACCGAATATTGAAACGTGCTCCCGCATGCTCTAAACTCATAGAAGGTAGCTAAATTGATATTTTGATAATTTATTATTTTCAACATGAACAAAAATGTGGCGCAGTGGTACACTTCTGACTGGCCTCACATTCGGAAGGCTCCATGTTCGATTCTCAGGCCAGCCATAGTGATATTGGTTTTCCGTGGTTTTCCAAACACACTCCAGTTGAGTCCTAGGATGGTCCCTTACTACAGGCCCTTTCCGATTAATTCTTCTTTCCTGCTACAACTTGCTTAGTTTCTAGTTACTCCGCTGACTACCTATCTTAATCACTTCACCCTCCCCACCTCGGCTGTAATATAATAATATTACAGTTCAGTATGTTTACTATTTTTCATTATTTAAGGTGTAACTAGAATTTTATAGTATTGGAATTTAACCTGCAACTTTAATTTCATTTTCATTTTTGATTACTTTAACGTTATGTCGCCCTTCCATTTCTAGGATTAAGCTATATTTTTTGTATGTTTATTGGTTTGGTTGCCAAGGCAACGTGTTTTGCATTTAACCTGTAGGAGTGCTTAGCACAATAGATCAGTGTTTTTTTTCTCTTTGGAGGTTAATTTAGGCCTAGTTTTATATCTCGCGATGGCAAGGCCTATAACCTTTCCCGTGGTGCGCAAACGACGACGTATCGTGTGTAAGACGTTGTTGCGCGTCTTTTTAGGTCCGACCATTGTAAGTAATAGAAGCGTCTGTTGGAAGCTACAGCGTTCGAGGGCGTCAAGACCGGCATAACTTTATCCAGTCTGGCGGACCGAAATGTTGTCGAAAGTCAAGATAGGAAGCGTACACTCGGGCAAGAAGCCCCAAACAGGCTTACACCATACGGAATATTAGTGTGAAAGCTGCCGACGCATCCCGAAGGACGTAGCGTGCCCTGAGCGCAATGACTGACGTCGTCCTGAACTGCGCGACTGGGTCCGGCTGTAGTGAGGTCGCCGAGACGTAAGCCCGCCTCCAGATGGATTGAGGTCGATAACACGTTATTTTTTTCTCGGCCAAGATTACAATTTGAATTTGACTAAGTTGGAACTCATTTAAAGATGGTCTTATTTTACCCAGAGGCCGTTTGTATAGCGTCTCAAGTTCTCCGACCGAGTTTAGTTGATTTTCAAGAAAAATTTATTTTAATTTAACTATTTCGAACAGTAATGATCTTTATCTAAGTATGAACATTTTTTTTAGTTAATCAAGATTTGCCTAAGTCAGACGGATTTTTAAGAGTTTTATTGATCTTGATAGAGCGACAGAAGAACATTTTAGTTATTTGATTTTCTTTCCTCCCTTAATAAGAGTTTGTCTGGAAGAATTTAGGTAAATTTATTTATGTAATTTTCTTCAGTAATTCATTAACATTATTAAGTTGATTTCTTAAATACACATTACAGAAAATTCTAAAAAAAAAATTTTTCTGAATATATATTTCATTAAATGCATTTATACTTTCAATTAATTATTTTATCGGAGTAGTTTTGGGGTGTATTGTATCATATTTGAAGTGTTTTTCTGAATATGTGTGTTTATGAGTTATTGTCTGATTTGACGAGGCATACTCTTTGAAAATGGTAATTATCTTGAAATATCTAAGGCGCCCAGTAACAAAACCAAAAGCAACACGAACATACAGGTTTATCTACTGATTATTATTTTGAACAATTTTATTAATATTAAAGTCTTGAGAACGTAAATCACAGTAGACCACAAATTAACTATGTTCGTGAATAGTCGGGGTAAGCAGCTAAGTGTTAGCCAAAGCAAACGGTAAACTCGGCCACCATTCCGTTTCACCATGTATACCCCATTCGTGGTTACTTCCATATTTTCTGAAGCCTTGCTAAAGTTGTACTTCCAGGATGTTCCTCTGATGCCTCATGCAAACAAAGGACGACACACCGCATTCGTACGCACTCACTTAACGATGCTTTGCATTAGAACTATTTATTACTAGGCATTACAAACACTAGTGTTATTCTTATTCATTATAATAAAATATCATAATTTGTAGATAAAATATAAGTAACTGTTCAATATAACGAAAAACAAGTTACGTTCATGTTAACAGAAGTATAAAATGCTTGTGGTTGTTTACTAATTGTTCCATGAATCAAACACGTCACACATGAACTGAATTTTCAAAGGTTTTATTCAAGAAGTTTAAAGTATCCGTGGAAAGATTTTATCAACCGTTACATACAACCTAAAACGTCTTTTCTGTGCGCTTTTAAAATATATATTTTAAAATTAATATAAGGTATTCATTTGCACGCTAAATAATATTGCGAATATGTTAATGAATTTTTGTTTATTTTTGTTTCGAATTCACAGAAGTCCCGAGCTATCAGATTCGTACCGCAAATAAAAGAAAGTTAGCAATGCGTCCTACTTAAATTAAAAACATTTAGAATGAAGGGTGGCAATGTTGAATTTTCATTTACCATACATAGACAACGCCATAAAGTAGTCAAATATTATTATTGTTGTATGATTTCTAAATAGTTTTTAGTTTAATAATAAGCATTTTAAATTTATGTCACGCATCAATTTAATTTTTATTATAACATAGGTATCCTACTATAATGTTCTTGAAATCATAAAATTGGCATCGAGATTGTTTAATGGGATGTGATACTTGGTTCCCGTTCCACCTAGTTAAAATTCGTGTTTTAAATGTTCATTTTATTGAGAGAAAAAAAACCAAATCGAGCCTGCTAGCAAACTACACAGGTCGTCTGATGCAAATTATGTTATGCTTTTTTGGTGACACCAATATCAGTGGCCGATGTCGTTAAGGTGAATTCGGCATGCGAGGGTCCGTGTTCAAATTCCGGACAAGTCATGAGTAAGTATGTCATATATGTATATATATATGTATAACGTGTATACATCATGTATGTGTAATATTGACAACGTATGTGTGTCAAGCATAGTACGTAAGTTGTCCCTCGATCAGCCTCTCGATATAAATCGAGGACTATAAAAAGTAACTATTGAAAACTACTTTGGTGACAATGAAACAAATGTAAAGCTGGATGAAGTAAATCATTTAGGTTATAAACCACAGTCAATTTACTTGCCAGAAAATATTCAGGCATTTTTTACATTGATCCATTTTATATTTTCAAAAATACCTTTATTTATATCATTTTCCTGGATTGCTATATCATAGTAATAAAATTATATTTTACTCTAAATATACGACCATTTTTACCAATAGAAGACCTGTAACTTGACCGACTTAGTTTGGCTGTATTTGTGCATATAAGAATTGACGATAACGATGATTCTTCAATTACGGTTTCTCAGCATCTGCTCCACTTCTATGCAGGTGTTCTACTAGGAAAGCTACTTACATGCTAAACTAATCTAAACTTGCATTTAAAACAAGTCATTTACAGCTGTGACTTACCCGAGACTGGGTCCCGAAATCTTGTCCAAATATTAAGCGGTAGCGATCTCAGTCATGAAAAATAACAAGGACCAGCTTCTTTATTTGTTCAAATGCGCATTCACCGTTGTAGCCATCGCGTGCAAAAAACCCCTGTAGCTGTGAAATATATCTCATTTGCCATAGAAATTCGTGTGTTTTCGTCGCTGTTTTACTGCACTTCAACAAACATTAAAGTGTAGATAATTATTACGTGAGAGTATTGCAATGGTTCTAATTAGATGAATGATGTTGGTAACATCATCAGTGAAAACCGACTNTGTAGATAATTATTACGTGAGAGTATTGCAATGGTTCTAATTAGATGAATGATGTTGGTAACATCATCAGTGAAAACAACCTGTGAAAGCAACTTCCCTGATAAATATTGGGGAAGTAAAATAAAACAAGGAGAACCTACAAGGTAAACTGAATGGCGTAGATGTGCTGGATTAACGTGAACTAGTAATTTACCTTAATAGCAAAGCTGACAGTTTGACGCCAACCTGTTATCTCCATTACAGGGCACTAATGGAAGTTCCTAGTTAAAGGCTTTGAAGACACGTCGGAAAAATCGGCGGTGTGTAGGGACGGCTTGCAAACAAGAACAAAACAGCTTGCATTTGACATTTTACGTTTAGAGGTACATGCACTAGCGCTTAAGCATTTGCAGAAAGCCGAAGAGCGGCATGGTTCAAAAGACTATATTTAACACGTGAAATAAAACTAAATATACCGGGATAGAATATGAAAATTATAGGCTTAATCGTGTTCGTACAGATACATATTTGTGACAGTAAACATGTTGTAGGTCTACTATTTTTATTTTTTAAAAATAAGCAATTTTTTGCCATAATCGGTAGTAAAGAAAGTAGTGAGCTTTCTGTCCCCTAAAAAAATTAGCACTTTGATAGGTAATGAGAGCAGCGTTTCGATAGTACCAAAGAATTGTGTAGAATGTGTAAGAATATTTTATATGAAATATTGACTACGTGAAATCACTTGAGTAAACTTCCTTTGTTTGTTGCTACTGTAGTATTCCACTTACTTTCACAAGACTACCATTACACCAGGTTGAACTAAATATAATAGACAATAACACTCTTAAGGCATGCACACATTTATGAATAATAAAACGAAGTGGCAATAAACTCTTTTATATACTCACGCTTACCCAGGAAACATAGCAACAGTCGACTTACTGATGTTCAGAAATAATGATAACTCAAATACGTATTTATCGTGATAGCCTGAATGTTTTATTTGCTTTATCGGCGACACGAACCAAATAACGGTTCCTTGAGAATTTGTGTCCGTCTTGAGATTACACGAAACTAACTGGTGCGGCGGTGCGGTGCTCAGAACACTCGCATCCCGCCACTGCAAACATTGGAAGATACACCATTAGTAGAAGAAAAAAAAAGAGACTAGGCTGTTTACGGTTAGTTGAGCATTTTCGAAATCAACATTTGAAAAATGTCACCGCCGGTACTTGCGTGTATTATAACGAGCACAGTGACTGGCGTTCGGCCAGTGAAGTTGGTAACGACGGATTGAAAGTAGTATCACGTATAGACGTTGAATTGAAAGTACTAGGTAAACATTTGTGAATACTGATATGATTTATTTTGCTTTTTTTTTGAACGCATATAAGTGTAATAATGAGCAAATTTGTAAAATATTCACTTTTTTTAATAATTTCACAGTTCGATTTGACCAACGCATGAATAAAGTGATCAGACCCATGTCAGAGTTAATTTTACATACAGCGGAAGAATATTCAATGTGCATACAAGTAGATCTTCAGTGTGGTCGGCTCTCAAGAACCGCCCGAATCTATCCACTCCACTTAAGCAGGGCTTTCAAAAAAGTGCTGAGTTTACAGTGAACAGCAAATATCGGCCACTCACGCTAATTAAGCACGGCGCGGGGTCGTCACGAGTTTCCGCGTGTGGGAAATGCATTGAGTGTTGCCGCTGGGCTGTGGGTTTTCTCGGAGTCCTCCCGTTTTATTTACCATTGAACTTCGTCGCTGCTAAGCGCTGCCCATATCTCTCACTTATTCACTGTGCTCTTTTTCGTCAGAAAAACGCATGGTTTTGTTTGTGCAGTTGCATGCCTGCCTTGCATCCAGGAGGTTTCTCCGAGATGGAAGAGGGGAAGTATCCAAATTGCGTAGATTCTTAAAAAGTGCGTTCACGTATTTTACCAGTGAGACGAAAATCCCTATTGTCTATAATACACATTTTTTTAACAATTATATTCATATTTTACTTTTTGATTGTGATCGCTCATTTCTGTTTCAGAATTACATCAAGTACCTTCCTCGAATAGTTATGTATGGGACAGAGTGAAAGAGTCCTCGTGGTCAATCGCAGTAACCTCAGTACCAAAGAAGTCGAGAGCTTCTTGTGATGTTTTCTTAACTGCAGTAAATCTGGGTCTTCAGAAAATCGATGCCTGTACCCGTGAAACTCTCGTGGTAGAACATACAGCATATCCCGACTGTGTCAGAACGAGCGCTCGTCTTTCCAAAGCGTGGCTTGGTTTTCACGATACCAACATTATTTATTACTATAGTTACAGGTCTTTGGCTGCTTCAACTTAGCCCTTACTTGCCGTCCACTTGAAACACCTTCGCAATTAATTAGAAAGCGCTTTGATGATGGAATTTCCGGGAGTTACAGAAACGCCCAAGTCTATAGCGCTACTAACATTCTTGATCGATTATAGCGTCGTTACCCGTCACAGTATTACTACCTGGTAACGCGCAATATAACTGATAGCGTTGGCTGCTAAAGTGTGCTTAACTTACTTAAAACAGAACAGACCAAGGAAGTAACCTAACTACTCAGAAATCGGCCGCAAAACTATTATACGAGGGACAAAATAAACCGGATAGGAAGTGAAACTGGAGCAGCAATGGAGTGCATTTGTAGTAAATACCTAAGGACCCCGAGAAAACACACCGTAAAATGGCAAGTACAACCATGCTCTCTCAATGAAAAATTTTCCTGTTTTACCTCACTTGAAAAAGCATATAATTAATCGGAAAGAATATTGCCCGTTCAGTCAAATTATAGATTAAATCAGAAAATTAGGTAGTGTTCTTCATGGATCACTATGCATAAAACAGATCAAAAACATTTAATTGTCCTTGCATTTGAACTTTCTCACAGTTGCAGGAAAAGCAATAACAAACGTAATGAAACCGAGTTACAACTAAACTATAGGTCTTGGAGAGAGACTTTTTAAATCATTACAACGATCATTTTAAAACAATGCTTTGAAACGTATAAACGAGTTTATTTGTGAATTACTTATATTAAAGGAACAATGCCAATGTGAATATAAACAAATATTTAAACGTAAAACTTTGTACACACACTCTCATTTATATATATAATATATGTATTGAAATTATTGTACTCACACACACATACACACACACACACACACACACACACAGATATATATATATATATATGGAAATTAGCTTGCAGTATTTGTTAAATTGTCTCTTATTTTGGCCATATATAGATAAGCGTATCCACGTCTAAATGGTGTTATTGTGTAGGTTGAAAGTCTTAATTTGCAATAATGGTAACTAATATTCAGTAGGTATGTGGTTAATTATACTAGCATCTGATTGCTGTAAAAAAACTGTAATGTCACAGCAAGTATGGTGTTCCAATAAACAGTAAATTAACAAAGCCAGATGTAAAAATCAGATTCGAACCAGTTCTATAAGTANCCCCCCCCCCCAAACGTTAGTTTAAATTCCTGAATGTATCTGTACAAATAAATCGCCACATTTTGTGGCTACTGTAAGAACAAAAAGTCTTCTTTAGACGTAGCGTCCGGACCATTGAGCAATAAATTTGTCATATTCATTGAATTGTAACAGTGACAGTTGGAAGGCTGATAGCTCTTTTAACGACTTTATTTGCATATTTCAAACTAAAAGAGACGCCAACATGTTAATACATGAAAGACTAAGCTCCAAATCGACATTCTTTTAAAAATTTGTTCAATTATATCTTCGTGCAGTTTTTCTGTAGATAGTGCCTCTATTGTGGCAGGTGGGAGATTCCGCTAAATGACGTACCTTAGAGTCTGGAGTAACGCTCAGTGACAAATGTAAGTAAAAGCAAGCGGAAACAATCTAATTCTTTATCATGAAGCGAACAGTTCCTACTTTAGCTGGCTGTCGTTTTACTCTGTATCTGTAACAGTAATGTCATGCTCGGGTATCTGTATATAACTGGTCGATAATTGTAGTTCTATTTTGGATAACAAGCTCTATTTTGTTAACTGTAGTTTGAAGTACTGTATACTACATTGTATGGTGAGGAATTACATACTACGTAATAAACATGGACATGGGAGCTTTAATCACGCGATCAAGGCACAAAAACGTGGCCGCGATAAGGGTGACACTAGCTCGCACACCCAGCACCTCATCGCCGCTACGAGTAAGGCATGCAGCTTCTCCGTTGGTGCTCTGAACTGTACTAATTAATCTGTAACAGCGTGCCTTTACTACACGCAACGAAAGCCCGCAGATTAAACTATGTCCATGTGGTTGTACTTTTCTCCTGCTCCTTGAAGAAACTGCACAGGCAATTGCTAAAATCAATTTTTTTTTTTTTTTTTTTTNGACTTTTTTTTTTTTTTCATTTTGAATACGGACAGTATGTTAAAATGAAAACCACGAGGGTTTAGATCAATTAATTTCTATCTTTTCTGGCGAAAAGCCGTATTCCCAGAAAATTTACTTACCGAGATGCGCGTGGCTGCGCACATAACGAATGAAAAATTCTGTACTACCAACTGTTAAGACATATTTAGTCAAGAGTCTCATTTTATAGTTAAGCATTTTATTGTCGCCATAAAAGTTAATAACCGGATTTGGAATGTGCATTATAAGAGAATTACTTAAAAAAAAAGTTTGGTGGCAGAAAACGTTTTCTTGTACCAAAGAAATATTGAAATAGTTGAAATCGTAACATCGTATCTGAATGCCGCCTCTGTAAGGCGGCCTGCTCCTTGGCCGACTCGGCTCCCCTCCTGTTTTCTCTCATCATTTCCCTCCCTTTATTACCCCTCCTTATACATCAGTTTTTTTTTTTTTTGTTAAGTTCAGGGGCTAATTTATATAAGTTGTTGCACGCCTTGTGCAGCATTCATTCTACGCCTCATTCTACGCCTGTGAAGAAGATCGTCGGGTTGACGCCTGCTAGAGATAATTTAAATTGTAATATGAGCTAAAATTGTCAGTTGACCCGTCCTTGGACGAGGGTGCTATGAGGCGCCGTTTAAATAATGTAGTTGCGTGAGTGGCTGATTATGCTGGAGCTTGTACAACGGTGAGTCGTGGTCACAGCTTTTCATTTGTGGGTCAGTTTAGTGTTTTTAAATAATCGCTTGGCGCAGTATAGTGTTTGTCTTGGGCTTTGCAGTGAGTTAGATTTTTTTTTTGTAAATTCTGGTTTTGGACGCCTGTCTAAATTGTAGATTCGGCATAACTAATTTCTTGCTTTTCTGTATAGTTCCAGCTGCTTTACGTATTGTGTATAGCTTTTGTCTGCTGCCCAATCATTTACTTAAAGTTAAATAGTCGCTACCGTGTTACCACGACTCACACGTTGGGTGTAGTCTGTTGAAGTGTTCTAATTGTCATTGTCTATTATTTATTCGATGGCCATGGTTAGCGTCTACANTGCTTTTCTGTATAGTTCCAGCTGCTTTACGTATTGTGTATAGCTTTTGTCTGCTGCCCAATCATTTACTTAAAGTTTAATAGTCGCTACCGTGTTACCACGACTCACACGTTGGGTGTAGTCTGTTGAAGTGTTCTAATTGTCATCGTCTATTATTTATTCGATGGCCATGGTTAGCGTCTACGGACTGCCTCCATTGATACGCTATTTTAACGTAATATTTTATTTCAGATTTTAACTTGTATTTTTACGTAAAGGAAGCTTTACTGGGCCTGAAGCGCTGCCCTCCTTTAGTCAAATTGCTCCACTAAATGCCTTGAATTTATCTAGTCATCAAAATAACTATTCGTATTTTAAAAACGTTTTAATATTGCTCTGCTCGTTTTTTCAATTAAATATTAATTGTATATTTTGGAGTAACTATATACTTTTGAATAAGCAATTTTGCAGCAATTTAATATTTTTGTATTAGTGTTTGAAGTATTTCTAGTCAACAGAGTTACTTTGTGATATTTTTGAAACTTTTTCCACTACTGGGCTTGACTTCACACGTTAGCGGTGAGCACATGGTCTCCCAAGTAACTTTTCCATTGTCTAAAATTGTTGTATGTCACTGCCGTGCCGACGAAGTTCACATACGATTTTCTGCGAACCCCAACGCTGTATTAGCTGATCTTCACTTGCTTGTGGCAACAGATGGCTTGTAGTAGTGGGAAGTTAGCAGTCGTGGTCTAGATAACACAGTGGCCAAGCAATGAAACTGCATGGTACCACACTAAGAGACATACAATCTTCTTCGACATTGCATCTTACCCAGTGTTCGAGTCAGTTGAATGCCATAACTTGTTCTGGTAAGCCTGCTGGCTTAAAATGGATTCTACGACAGCCGATGGTCACATTCTCATACTTGTCAACATCCAGTGGATTAAATTTCACGTACACCATTTTGACTGCTGTGTAGGATGGCTGAAGTTCAACTGAGGTATTTTCTTCCTGACTGAGTCATTATCACGTACGAAAATTCGAGCAAGCGCAACTAATAAGCTTCATACCAGGGTACGTTGCCGCCATATGGTTAGGAACTTGCAGGTCAGTATCTAAACATGTTATAAAACTCAACGTCTCTCTGTCTGTCTGTAAGTACGCTTATCACTCGAGAACCACGTATCCGATTTACGTGTTTTTTTTTAAATTCATAGCTATGTTCTCTGGCCAGATTTATTTATATATTTTTTTACGTAAAAGTAGCATAAGGAATACACAGTGACGATAATAGTGAATCAAGTCGGAATAAAACTTGCCGCCAGTGCTTTCTCTTGCAATACGCTGTCTAAAAACTGACTGATTCACCTACAGCTTCCCTGCATGCACACAATGTTAGTCATTAATGTTCGAGCTTATAGAAAAAAAATTGAATGATGTTGCATAGTACAAGAATATGACTGATATAATGGCAAAGAGCATTACGCGAGTGTTAAAAAAAAACTGTGAATTCAGAGCACATTTACCGAAATGCTATGTGCAGTTTATTGAAGACTAACTGTGCCCGCGGNTGTAGGATGGCTGAAGTTCAACTGAGGTATTTTCTTCCTGACTGAGTCATTATCACGTACGAAAATTCGAGCAAGCACAACTAATAAGCTTCATACCAGGGTACGTTGCCGCCATATGGTTAGGAACTTGCAGGTCAGTATCTAAACATGTTATAAAACTCAACGTCTCTCTGTCTGTCTGTAAGTACGCTTATCACTCGAGAACCACGTATCCGATTTACGTGTTTTTTTTTTAAATTCATAGCTATGTTCTCTGGTCAGATTTATTTTTATATTTTTTTACGTAAAAGTAGCATAAGGAATACACAGTGACGATAATAGTGAATCAAGTCGGAATAAAACTTGCCGCCAGTGCTTTCTCTTGCAATACGCTGTCTAAAACCTGACTGATTCACCTACAGCTTCCCTGCATGCACACAATGTTAGTCATTAATGTTCGAGCTTATAGAAAAAAAATTGAATGATGTTGCATAGTACAAGAATATGACTGATATAATGGCAAAGAGCATTACGCGAGTGTTAAAAAAAACTGTGAATTCAGAGCACATTTACCGAAATGCTATGTGCAGTTTATTGAAGACTAACTGTGCCCGCGGCTCCGCTCGCGTGGACCACAAAATTATTGTTTAGGTTTTTTTTTTTTAAATAAAGTTCAATTTTCCTTAGTGTTAATCTTCTATACTCTATACATAAGAAATTCCTTCAACCATATGATGATTTTGGTTGTTACTGTCACTACAGCCTCTTCCGTAGTAATCTTTCCCCTGAACCTCAAATATGAATTACATGGTACTGCATAAATGTCCTGGTTTCGCACTGGGATTTGAAAATCTGATAACAATGCACAAGGTCCCGGTAGATACGGTGAATACGAAAGAAATTCAGTTTTTGTAATAGAATCTTCATAGTTGATGTGTTCTTCAAGTTTAAGTATTTCGGCGTCCGTTTTTTTTGCAGATTTTTAACTCGAGACTTTTGAGGAAGTGTACGTTTTCGCGTGTTAATGCACTCACTGCTCGGTTTGACTTGCTGCCTCTGCCAGTTTTTATAATAATTTTCCTTTTAAAACTCAGTCCCATCTTTTTTGAAATGTAAACGTAAAGTTATTTCGTCGTCACGGAAATTAATCAACCTTCTTTCTTGGTCGACTACTCGAACAACAATTTCTTGCACACTCTTAGCTGTAACTGGAGCATAAATACGTGTTTTAGGCAACTCGATGAACTTGAATCCTGAAGGTACAAGAGCGAAAAACTGATGTAGTGTGTGGCTTGGCAGACCATTCTGGTATGAACTGCTAACCAAATCGCAGTTTATCCTTATAACATTCACCGGCAAAATATTTACCGCCAGGGATGATTCATGCACTTTACCTGCCTCGAACATTTTATTCTCTAAACCTAGCATGGAAGATAGTGTATGTTTTGTGAAATCAATGTTTGCATTGCAAATCATTTCACTATTCAAAGTATTGCATTTGCCTCGAAGAAGCAATATTACATCAGGCTGTAGCGAGCGTTTCAGGAATGTAGCAATGTCTTCTATCTCGTAGGAGCCGATTGGTAAACACACATCGCCTGAGGCTGCATTGTCTGCTCAAACATAGCGAACATACAGTTGAAGAAGTTCACATCTGGGACTGAAAAATATGTCTGAAAATCGATTTGTGCCTGTGGCCAGGAACCATCTAATTTAAGTGCAGGAAAATGCTTGGAACGAATCTCCGAGCTCTTGCCAGACAAGACCGGAGTTATAGACATGAATGACGCGAGGATGCTATCTGCATGCTTTTAAAATAAATCACATTATTCGCTTTAGAAGCGAATGCACAAGTGTCCACAATTCCACTCGATTGGCAGCTGCTTGGCAGTATAATTATATCTCAGTTTCACACCGTGCAAATACTCTCTCAACTCAAGCGGTGGATGTAAGTTTTCAAAGCTATCGAAATTTTCAATGCTATGTGTGTTTTTCGGATTATGAGAGTGTGTCATATTCACGTCTTAGCAGTAACATAATTATATACTTGCTGAAACCAGTGTCATTGGAAAGCAACCACAATTATCACCAGTGTGTAAACGTTAGCGAGTATGCAGTTTTCGAAGCTCTCATTCGCCGAAGATTCCAAACCGAGCTTAGCAACATTCAAACTTTACTACAATTGAAACAACGTCTTTCCGTTTCGCTAGTCGTGGTCAAACAATATCGCACACGATGTACGTAAAAGATTTTGTTTGTTGAAATATAAGTGGTAAACTTGCAAACTCTGTTGCCTTAAAATGAATTTTTAGATAACAAATAATTTCATAATGGAGTATCGACATTGCAGAAATTAAAAATCATATATATCTACATAATTTACAAAAACATTTGTATAAATATTAGGTATATCCATTCGCCTGCAGCGTTTGTAATATGTCATTAAATATTTATTGTCAGTATTTGCTCTTGTGTGTACAAGAAGCAAAACAGATGCAATTATCACACGTAGTAACACATGTCACATCATCACTGTAGCAGTAAAACTGAAAAACAGCTTTTGTTTTTCTAGGAAGCTCTGGATTTGAGTTGTGATGCAAATAAACCATATCATATGACTTAAACGTTACATCAAGTTGCTTTTCTTACAGAAATATAATTAAGGAAACTCCAAGAGAGGGATTACATATACCTTCGTATAGAAGTAATTCATATACACAAGACTATATTTTTTGCCATATTTGATATATGATAATATTTTTTTTTGCGTTACAGTTCTCGGCGTCGAATACCACACAATATATTAGAAAATGTTTACTGNTATACCTTCGTATAGAAGTAATTCATATACACAAGACTATATTTTTTGCCATATTTGATATATGATAATATTTTTTTGCGTTACAGTTCTCGGCGTCGAATACCACACAATATATTAGAAAATGTTTACTGTTGAGAACAATCTCAACGTCTCATTGTTCAACCTTTACAACAAGAACACTGATTAAACAAGTCTTGAAGAGGAAATAATTGCATGTATGTTGGACAACAGTGATCATACAACGAAATCCTATAGCTAGAGACTTGAAAAATTCGCGAGTTCAATGACCTGCACGCTAGACTCTACAGTTTTATGTACAAATGTGCCGATATCAACTGCACATTGGTTGTCTGCTGTCACAGTGGAGGGCGACGATTGGGCCACCATTCTCCAGGATGTGTCAAAAACCGTGTGGACTAATGGCTAAAGTTATATAAACACACGTGTTTTGAATTCTAGCTTGTCTCAAAAGGAATCTGCGAATTCTTCAGGTATCTACCTATAGCTAGAAGATAGCGACGCATTTTTTTATATTTCTGAGTAATAAACTACTTGAATCTAAGTAGCACATGTTGCCCCAGTACGTGTATAGAAATTTATACATTATTATAATTAAGACCTAAACTATAAAAATAATAAACTGTGAGTACTTTTAATAGCTGAGAACGTGTTGCAAATTTAAATACGCCATCATTTCTTTTCTCTGTTGAGCGTAAGTCCCCAACGGGAGAGCACTAGATATAATTTCAAATCGCTGGCTAAAACACCGAGTTCTTAACCCACAGAGACCCAGTGTACACAGACGTGTTCAGTAGGCACATGTAGGCAATATTTTGTCTGTACTGCGCATTGCGAAGCTCGATGGCCAATGATCTTACCCGTGGGTAAACGATTCGTAAACCATCTTGTTCTAGGTCATAATTGCTTCATATTACTGTAGTAGAACATATAGCCTTAAACTCATTTGTTGTGACAACGAAACAAATGCCGTGTCGAAGTAAGTACTGCACTCGTCATATATTTTTTTTTTGTTTGCAACACCTGGAAACGTAAATTGAAGTGGGTCTGAAATGGTTAAAGAAATTTCCTACCAAAATATTTTCTGTAAAATCGAAGTTTGCGCGTTTACGCTTATCTCAGTAAAAAAATGTTCTAGAAATACTACTTTTTTCCAAGGAAAGAGAAAATCAACTATCTACAGCCACCACTTTTTACGGTTAACCTATTAAATATATTCAAAGAAAAAAAGTAGTGAAAATGGTTTTTAAAAATTACATTTTTATTGTTCTCGTGCGCAGATTCCTAAAGGGAAAGGTAAAATTAACAAAGTGGCAACTACAGTTTAATACATTGTCTTCTATCGCGTGTTATATTACCCCCGCTGTTACAGATCTAATTTGTGAGAAATCCAGCTTCCGGAGGATGCATATCGCTGTGTTGGGAGGGCCTGTCACAATGCTTTTTTTTTCATAACCAGACTTGACCTTGAGGCGATTAATATTTTTTTTTTGCTAGGGGTTCCCCTTAAAATCGTTTTTCTGAAGTCCATAAAGTCGAGAACAGAATAAAGGGCGCGGCAGACCGGGATGCTCCCCTTCCAGTAGCACCCGACCGCGAATGTTTATTGGCGGCATCTGGAAGCAAAGAGCAACTCCAGCAGGGTCGTGTTTACCCAGGGATTTCACTCGTGGCGGGAACGGGGGTGTGTGCTCTCGAAACTTCTGGAGCCTCCCGAATACTCTAGCTGGGGCGCGGCTCGCCCTCGCGCCTTACTCCGAGTGGATTAAATGGAGTCTTGCCAGCGCTTCATTAATAATNGAGCATTGAGCGCCACCGCCGCCGTCGCGATTATGACGTGGACGTCGCGTGGCGGACGAGGGGTGCGCTGTCGGCATTCCGTCGGCAGTCGGAGGGTGAGCGGGGTGCCGGGCGTCGGTCCGCAGCATGTCATCTTCGCGCGCGCACGGACCAGTGGACAATACAGCTCAGCGGAGCTTAGCCCGACAATTTATTACCAACTGTTGAACACTACATTTCTTACAGCTCTTTTCGCGTGTCGGCTGTCAAGACCTCGCTGTTAATGGGAATCGGATCCAACCATATTGGAATTGTTTTTAAATTTTGGTTTACTACTTGCAAACGTGGATTTTCGATGGAATTTTTTTTTTAGACGACACGACATAGGGTTTTTAACATAATGCGTTTTCTGAAATCTGTTCCGTTCGACTGCCGTAGTTATTATGACCTCTGAAGTCGCTCCCACAAAATAACCAATTATTTTACCATGGCTGTTACAAGTTAGAAAACATCAAATGCAGAGAAACTGCAACATTTCCAGGACATTAAGGAAGGCACTATTCGTGCTTTTACGTGCCAAAAACTGTAATGCGCCTCCTGAAATAGAATTTGTCGCGGAAAATCAATAACAATAATTCGACAGGGACTGACCCTCTCATCGCCCGCTCACTCCTTCCGCGTTGCTTTGCGGAAAGTTCTTGGTTGTTAAGATGGCAACAGTAGGCTTAAGCTTAGTTTTAAAACTGCAGTTATAATCTCTGTTTATATGCGTACGTATTTATGAATGTGTGAGTATGAATGAACATATTTCTAGACAATAAATTTGACACGGTGGGCACTCGGCGGATGAAAATAATACAAAACGTGACAACTGCTCCGGGCAGACCAAACCATATCTAAAATGTACTTTACAAAATTTAGAAATATCACTGGTCTTTGGTACACAACCTTTATCGAAGGAAGGGTAAGTAAGATTAGACTTTTGGTTCTTAACGTAGTGACTTTTCTAGCTTTAGTTTATGAGCTTAACGAAACAATATTTTGCACACGAAAAGTAATAACACATGTAGCACAAGTTCTCAACAGATTTAATTTGCTAAAAAGTTGTAATACCGCTCCCGTTTTTAACAGCAGATGCAGCCACATCTTTTTCATTCCTCGGCTTTATTTCTAGATAAATTTTGTTAAATCTTGAGACGCCATATGTATCCAAAGAACCTTCAATGGTTCACAAACAGTTGGAAATCAGTTTTAGCTGAAGACCCCAAAGACATTCAAAATATAAACATAAGTTTAATTCGTCAGAATAAAAATTATGTTAACCAGACACTTTTAAAGGCCCATCAATAAGTACGTATAAACTTGCACGTTCCTTCTATGCAGTATATTGCAGAAAACAAAATTCGCTTACCAGTTATACTTCTAACAGCTCAAGGACGACGTAACATATCGAGGTTAAAGTTTTACTGAATGTTTATGGAGTCAAAATTTTTGGCTATGTATGTTTATATATTTACATGCGTAGTGAATTCAATCCTGCAGTCGATCACATTCGAACTAATACGCTGGTCGTGTTTACTCATGTTGAACACTATGGGAGGGTCCAAACTCTTGAAGGTATCTGAGCACAGTATCGGGAATTGTGGGCGCCCATAATATGCATTTTGGAGTTGAGTGTGCATTTGATATGCCAGCATGTACTGACCATTTCCAAAGTTCATGTTCATGTCCACGTGTGGATAGCTTTCACTATTAAAATATACTTTCACATGCATATTATGGTCTTCCCCAATCCGCGATAATGAGCTCGTATACCTTCAAGAGTTTGACCCCGCTCATGGTGTCCGACGTGAGTAAACAGAATGAGCATATTAGTTCGATTGTGATCGACTACAGTACCGAATTCACCACACATGGAAATATTACTGCCTCACACATATGCTTTTTGCCTGATACTTCACGACCGACTCGCATCGTACAATTGTCGAGACAATGTCGTCAAGATACTTTTGTGAATGCCACAGAGGGTGTAAATACGATGGGCCATGAGCGATATCTGTTTTGTCGACTTCGAGCAGACAGCAGTAAGGTATACTGTAATCTGAAAGGCTCCCAGATCCGGAGCGGCTACGTGCTCAAGGAAACTATTGGACGAGAAAAGCAAGAAGATGGACGACTGGCTGACCAAGTATCATCCTGGACTGCAGTGGGACGAAGGCAATATTCCATAACCCATGAGCAATTATCATAATAACAGAACCAAAAATACCCCAACAATTTATAGTTATAATACCACCTAAAACCAAACCTATATGAATAACTTAAGAAAAAGCAATTAATGATTTTAAATCACTTTGACGTATACACACCAATGTAATAAATAAACAACCTAATAATCTAATACTAATTCACAAAAAATTGTATTTGAAACCAGAAATAATTAACATATTAAAAGCACGAAATAAGCCATGTCCACCTAATTTCAATAAAGCATCAGCTAAAATTATTGAACCAGAAACAGGGGCCTCTACATGAGCCCTAGGTAATCATACATGAACAATGTGCTGCGCGACTTGCTGATGCAGCATCCGCAAGGACCGGTTTACGTGGCAGGGTCCGAGCAGGAAAAAATGGATGAACGATTTGTGCAAAAACCGAAGTTTAAATCGTCGATATGCAGTTACATGTCAGCTGTCCTTCGCCGCGTAAGCTGCCGAAACGTTACGACGACCAGCAGTGGCACGTCTGCGACAGGTCTGAACCTGACTGGACACGAGCGTGGAGGGACGCACAGCTGCTGCAAAAATGGTGTGCCTCGTCCTTGGACAGTGAATCGATGAGTTACAACTAGACAAGAAGGCACCGCAATGGTGGTTCCGAAAAAAAACAGTTAAAATGAAACATGGACAGAGACTTAATGTTAGTTTTTTTGTTATTGCATTTATATTATATTTATCTGTAAAATAAATTTTGTATGTGTGTAAAACAGTTTCAATTTTGTTCTTTTTTTACCCTTGCTGATAAGCCTATCATTTTTATTCTTAAAGAAAAGTCCAAAAAAGGAAATCAACATTCTTCTTACGCAATGTAACCTATTTATGTATTGGGGTAATACTGATGTAGGTTGAATTCGCACAGGTAGACCTGTCGATATACGTAGTCGTTCATCTAATTCACTGACAATTATAACTGCCTCCTTTTTCATAAAAAAATATTTAAAAGAATAAATTGTTAATGTTGAAAATAAAATGGAAATTTAATATGCCAATATACGTAATTTGCAGGTATGGAGCTCGTCACTATTCGGTACATGTTGATAGCACTCTTGCCAGCAGTAAATTATCTCCGGCGGTTGAAACATGAGTTACAAACATCGTTTCTAATATTGGAAAATATATATGTGTTGAAGGTGTAATTTCATGGCCAGTGGTCAGATACGATTGATTGGTATTGGCGGAGGGATAATTTGTTGGGATGTTTGTTAAGAGTTCTTTTTTCGTTTTTTTGTGATTTTTATTATTGGTTTCTGGTTGGGGGGGGGGTGTTGATTATTGTGGTGGGGTGAATGTGAGGGTAATGGTTTTACATATTTTTTATATACCTTTCCGTGTATGGAAAGTTACATCTTTAAATTCCCGTTAAATATACACACTGGCGATTGACACTCTAGTATTGGTCGTAAAAAAATGATAGTCGAGCGAGTGGAGGTTTCTATTCAAACGAAACGTTTTTTCTAGTAAATTAAAATACTTATAAGATATCAATGTTTTTAAGAAATGTTTGTTAAATTAGTTTTTCTGTAAATAATTTTTATTACTATAGTTTCTAGTGTTACGAGTTACTGAAATGGCCAGCTGTGGGTTGGGAGTGGCTAGGGGAGAGATGAACAAGGCCGCCGGCCGCACCTGTGACGTCATCCAAGATGGCGGAAAACCCCTACCTCCTGCTACCAGAAACCTACGTCAAAATCGGCTTAATCACACTACTGAAGCTGAAAGAGAAAAAAGATTTTCTTATTGACCCTCTCGATGAAATATTTGTAAAGTGTGCTTCAGTTTTTTTTGCACTTTTGTTTATCAGTCTAGGGCTCATATTTATTACAATTTATATTACCATGGCGAAGTATAATAGCTGCAATCGTATCATAGTTCTGGAGATAGTATTGCCTCTTAAATCGTACGAAAAATAAGTATATTAATTTTTTTTTATGTGGATAAGTATAGTACAAGCAAATGGGCACTATAAATAAATGTGATAACTGACTATGAATACTTCTCGAATGTAATACATATGTTTTGTATTATTGTAATATTATAAATAAACATGAAGACGGATATAACCCCTGCGATATAGCTGGAAATTTTTAATATTTTTGCCGGCGTATTTCAAGCGTGTTCTAAAACGACATCCCTTCTGTTTTTATCTGAGGAAAATGCCGGCTTAGCTCAGCATCCCGGCTTAGTTTGCTTCTGCCCACGAGCAGACTGCTTTCGCCAGCTCCTCCTTACTCCACCTCCACATCCCTTTCGTAACTACCTGTCTGTGACACTGCATACTAAGTAGTTCGCGCCAAACAATCTGCGCGTTGGAGGTGTTCCCAGCTGCCTTCACGGAACGCTTCAACTAAATACCTGATTTCGGCGTAATTCCAGTGTCTCCTTAAACAATACACTGAGAGAAAGACATAGTTGCAGATACGAAATATGTTTACTCTAAACAATTATTTGTTAACTCAGCTAATAAGATCTTACTGCAAACATCTGCCTGCATTCGTTCCGTTGAACCAAATAAATAATTTTAAAAAACTTTGTTGGCCCGGAAACTTACTTGATTCTTCCAACATCATTTGCATGTACTTAGCACACACAGCTATTTCATAAGTACTTAAAAAAATTAGTTTCACTACGGTTAACAATATTAATATAAAGATCTATAGTCAAAAATTTTTTTTTTACTGTTAATATGTATTTTGTTAGCTTGAACAGTCTATATATTTTTATTATTACCAATTTTTTTGCTGTAACGAAATCAGCTTTGTACAGTCCTGGCATTTTTTTAAATTTACTGTAGCTAACCATGTCATTTTATTCCCTTCGTTCGGAAATACGCCTCATTGCAATAACGATAGCATAATTGTTTGTTAGGGAACTGTTTGAGGCTTAATAATGGTATAATCAATCGCACTGAAACAAGATTTACAGGGGAAAAAAAAAAGTAAAGCTGGAAAGAGTAAAAACCTTGAAAATATTTGTTTGCATACATTTCTTGTGCTAGAAACTCATGAATTAAAAAATACTCCCTCTTTATCAGTGACCAGTGCAGTTGCTAACGCGTAGCATTCATGTGTTATATTCGAAAGCCGTTTGTGCTTTAACTTTTCATGATAAACGAAACTGTTTAATGCATGTAGAACCACACAACTCTTTGGTTCCACTAACCGAATCTTACAAAATTGTGCAACCAAATATAAATAGTAAAATAATTTGGTTTCAGCAACAAAATATTTAACATCACATATAAAAGGAACTAATTTAGTTGCGCCAAACACGCTTCGTTTTTTTTTTTTGACAAAACCTTTTATTCAGTGCACTTGCTCATCTCAGCGTAGTATTTATTTTACTTGCGTATACGGATACAGATTAAGATCATTTATATAATGTGGTAACTACAGCCTTTTATCAGAAAAATCCTAGATATTAAATAATTCTATCTTAGATTCCATTATGAGGTCAGAACATTTGGCAATGAAAAGTATCTTCTCTTCTATGTAGGAATGAATACATTTTAGCCTAAATTTTTTTCTCTAATTTATACTGTCTAGAAGATAACCTTAAATTATTTTCCGAAATATTCTTATGAAAATGTTGATAGATTTTGATTTTGTAATTTTGCGATTACGAAAAAAATAATTTTTTTTATAGTAAATAATGATTGAGTTTAATAGCATACGTGTATGGTTTGTCGTTTCGAGATATTTATTTTCTAAAGTCCAGTTCATTTGATACTGACGCAGTTATAAATATGAGAAATGTATCGGAATGCAGAATTTGAAGACATATACAGAAAAAGTAACATGTAATTCCTGCATGCACTTAGTCTCCAGTAATAAAACTGGAAAAATTTAAAAAAAATTTCAGAAATCTGAAAAGAGTCACAGAAAAATATCAAGAATTCGTTTTAATGTAACGAACTATACTATGTCTTTATATAAGGACTCTGTCATTCGCTGCGTAATTACAAAGGCTTATATGGAATTTAAAATGAAANCTATACTATGTCTTTATATAAGGACTCTGTCATTCGCTGCGTAATTACAAAGGCTTATATGGAATTTAAAATGAAATTACCGTTGCAGTGTTACGTAATTTATGCATCCACATTCTCGCATGTACAGTATATATCAGATATATTATCAGACAATAACAATTCTGAAAATATAACCGCTCGATTCGCTTAAGTGTATCACGCCTAACACACAAACTACACAGCTATTCAGATACCCTGTGTAGTTGTAAATTGATTTTGGAACTACCTTCTCTATTAAATCTGTCAGAGTACGTTGTCTTTACAGTCTAGTTATGCCGATTCGGGAATCACATACTAAACTAGCATAAACATACATTAGAAATACACCCTTCCTTAACTTATACATAGGGGCAGTGACATTTCGCGCAATCTAAAGCTCTGTTCTATCTCGGGTTTCGTGACATCCCAGCAGCAGCTTCTTTGATTGGCTAAAAAATTTTCTGACACGTGTTAACCGTTTGCGCACGAATCACGAAGGTTCAGTGTCGGAGTTACTTAGTCCTAAGTGGCTTGGTAAAAGACGGACACGGCACCAGCAGCCAATGGAGGTATAACAACAGCTGAGGTGTGTATATAGTATTGGAGTCTACTGTGTGCTCCGATTTTTACGCGAAAAGTCAGGGGCCCTACTTATACAGGTTTCGAATTCACTACATCGTGATCGAAGACGACGCAGATCACCTCCTACGTAATAAAATATTGACGTTCCTTTATTTCTGTTTGCGGACTGGGAAGCACAGCCATTTCTAGGCCATACACGGGAGCCGCTGTCGTGGTGTATTGATCATCAGAGAAGGACGTNGCCATACACGGGAGCCGCTGTCGTGGTGTATTGATCATCAGAGAAGGACGTTTAAAGTTGCATTATCGCGTCACGCGAACTTCTCCGCAAGTTCCGACGTCCCTCCTCGCTGCCATCGCTGTTCGGTTTCCTCAGTCGGCCGCCGCGGTCCAGTCTCTTCAGCCTCTCTCCAGACGCGAGTCTTCAGGGAGAAGTTTGTTTGCCGGACGAGCTGACAAACTCGAAGTTTTATCCGAGGTTCTCGTCTATGCAGCTGTCGTCGATATTTCACCTCGGTGTTTATGAAAGGAAAAAGAAAAGGACTGGCGTTTGTTTTATTAATCTATCGGGAAGCGCATTTTTTTATCATTTCGCCTCGCCGCTTTTTCCATTTCCTGTTTGCCATATATTTGAGAATTCCACGACCTTCTCGTATTTTCGGCCGCAACGAACAAAAAAGTAATGTGTATTGGAATGTAACATGCAGCTAGAATACTAGAGGGAAAATGTAAATCCTTTCTGTGCATATATATTTGGATCAGTCTTAAAAACGTTGCTCCAGTAACAGAGTCTTTAAGGTGTTTTCCTCTCAAACCCCTGCAAATTAATTTAAATTAATCTCTCTTAATATTAAACAGAATGCATTCTTCAATAACGCCCCTGTCACAACACAATAAACTGAAGGAAAAAAACTGAGATATCTGAACCTCTTTAGCAATGGGAAGGCAAATGTAGTTTTATTTGTAAAACAGGTGTCATCAAAAGCCAGCCATTGCTCTGCATACATCGTTTTGCAATTGTAATTTTCTTCTCCTTTGAGGTTAAGCAAAACGCTCCCAGCCTGTTACTGCCAGCGGCTAACGTAGAAATTCATCACAAGTGGTTGCGCCCTTCAAAAATCTGCTCAGTTTTTAAATAAAGACATACAAGTAGCAGATCGCTGAGACTTTAATTAAATGAACTCGTGTCAATCAAAATAAACTAAAGGCCATGTTTCGAGAAAGATTCCGGAAGAGTGTACCGTCACCTCGGACANTACTCGTGTCAATCAAAATAAACTAAAGGCCATGTTTCGAGAAAGATTCCGGAAGAGTGTACCGTCACCTCGGACATCATATGACCTTGACAACGTCACTCTTTGCTTTTACCGGACAAGAGCTCGGCTAGTCCTCAATGGCCACGCCAAAGGCCCCAGATATTTCTTACATCTACTTGTGACCGGCCCTTTGTCCCGAGATAAAAGCCACAGATCGAGTGCCACATTCGCTTGTCCAGGAATATCACTGTCGGTGCGATTTGATTGCTGTACTGTAGGAACATGATGGTTTTCACACATGGCTGTATAACATGAAACATTTTCACGACGGATCTCAAACAGTATTTTTAATAACTATTTACGTGCTGTCCGTGTCTTTTGTTTCTTTTTCTCCTGTTTCTTCTGGTTCTTCTGGTTTCACTCGCTGCGACTTGTGCTGCGTTGGTCCAACCATTTTTTGCGAGGACGACCAGTTCAGCATTTTCCCATCGGAACGTGAGGTTTGATGACCTACAGCAGTATCTCCGTTTAAATCGAAATATTCTAGTTGGAAAATTATTTTATAAAATAAAATTTCTTGACCATTAAAATATTTTAAAAAATGCAACAATTATTAAGAAATTTTAACTGTGTACTATTACACTATTTTACGATTTATTAACGAGTAAGAGAAGATTATATGGTCTAGAGCATATATGTACCTACTACTAAAGTGTCGATCAACCATCGTTGGAAAAAATTGGTTTTTGTTAGAAAAATGTTTTGAAAATAATAGATAAATATTATTTTAATTGGTTAAAAAAAGGAGTGGTTGAAAATTTAGTGAAAATGAAGTACACGGTCCAAGTCAGTGATATGCTACTGTGGTGAAGTATCAAAATTGAAATCTGATTTAAGATGATTTAACGTTATTATGAATTGAAAGTCTGATGCCATCGCTTGTTTTTGGTAACTAAATTCTAAGAAATATTAATAATATTAAATTTAATAATTTTTAACTTCCTAATTATGACATTTTATTGTTATTTAGAATCCGGTGAAAAGTGGGCTAATAATTCATATATGCACTGACTGCTACCTACATTAAGAGTCTGCTTCAATTATGTTAAATGACTTTATATTATGAAGGTATGCTTCAAAAATATTGGTATACCATTTTGGCAAACATCACTGTATCTTTTAATGAAATCCAAACTGTATTTGTGTTGCATTGCATTATTCGTTTGAGTGGATACCAGTCCAGAAACCAACAGTGTGAAACACCAGTATATTAAAGTTCATCATTTCCTTAAACAAACTCTCGAAATAGGAATGGTTTCCATGGCCTAGTACAAAAACTATTTTTACTAAATAGGTATAATTTTTGTCAAATTTCCACGNAATATTTTTACTGTATAGGTATAATTTTTGTCAAATTTCCACGAGAGAAAATGTATTACTCTGAAATCACACGAACTATTACTAGTAAATTAATGTATGGGATTAAATTGATTGCACGGTGCCGGAAAAATTATATATAATGATGAATAGTAGTCATTACGCTGATGTAATTAAATTAGTTGTTCTGCAAAGTGCTATTCTTTTAATAATTTTTTTGTGGAACAGGATGAACAGTTTCTGAGAGATAAAAATTTGGCAGTTCTAAAGACATTATTCCTCAAAATTCTTTACGACAAGAATGGTGTGATAGATATTAGGCGTGTACCCTGTACACCTGAATGTCTAACATGGCAGGCAATGTGATTTATGCTGTTATAAATCAAATGTCATAAATGATGAGGTACTCACCAACGGTACTCTGTACAGACCATGTGTCACCCTTGCAACTGTTTAATGAGTGGGATGTTGTCTTCAATATGCACAGTAGTGTACGTCCATGGTTAACGTTCACTTTTCAGGAAAGTTTTGAATTATTTACGGAATATGATTTCGTACTTATTGGGTAGAGCACAAACGTGTGTGATTTTTATAATATGTAACTGATTTTCTGAATTTTCATGGCTAACTCGCAATTGTAGTATGTTCCCACTTACGGTGCACAAATGTTGCCTGCACTTCAAACGAGTTGTACACAGCTGTACTATGTTCCTCGTCACCGCGTCCCAATGGCGCGTTCCGAAAATTACGTTGTACACAACAGTATTTCCCGACTGTTACGCACAAACATTGTATTGTCCATTTAAATGGCTCTATGCCATTACTTAAAACATACAAACAAGTAAACAATTTCGTATATATCAATTGAAGTTTAATATACCTGTTATAAGAATAGTTATTATAGATGATTATAATAGTTTTTCTAAGAATTTACGTAACTATTATTAGAACTGTGCAGGATAAACTATTACGTCAGCGCTAAATTTGATACCAAGAAATTATTCGAAAATTTGGAATGCGTGTTCTCTGAGCTGTGCAAAATGGACATTGAATGTTATAGTGTTACACATCGATATCAACATTAGAAACGCTGATAAGTGTATTTACACACGGTGGGGATAAACACAAATAAAAAAGTATCTTTATAGTTCTACTTTGTCGCAGAACGACGTACATTTTTTTTTCGGTATGCATTCAATTATTTTTGTTATTGACTCAAACATAACTTCTGTTATATTAACTGATGAATACAAATTTTTAAATGGTAAAGTTATTAAATTACAATCTTTACAGGTCCCTTCTATCCAGACACAAATACTTTCTCATATACTTTCAAAGGTTGTAAATGCGTTTCGATAACTGACATGACATTTGCGGCAAACCAGAAAAAGCTTGAACAAAAAATCGAGTTAATTTTTTTTTCCCCTTTCTGTCTCGCAAACACAACGTGCTACGCACGGATGCACGAGCATTGACTGCCATTTCTCAAATTACGAATGCAATATTATTTTCCACGCTTCGATGACCACGGATTAAAAAAAATATATATATATATTCTGCGCCGCGTCGTTGGGGGAATCCCAGGCACTCGTTCGGACAACATAACTCTAATAATCTGCGAGCGCGGGCTGTGGGGGGACGGAGGAATGTTTGCATATTAATTTAAAGTACGCCTGCGCGTGTTGTGGATGCAGAAGCGACAAATAAATGCACGCGCAATCAAGCAGGGCAGCCACGCGTGCATTTCACTGCGAGCGAAACACAGCGCGATCGCGTCTCTTGCACCTCGCTTCACACGGTATTTGTTAACGCTGGCTTAAATTTAATTACCGTACAGATATATATATATATATATATATATATATATATATATCCAATTTTCGTATGGCAGCAAGCCTTCAAACTATAAATATTTTTCATTGTTCAATGTACGTAGAATATTTATTGTGACGTCACGGATTCGACGCACAGCTCAAGTCACGTCAACTATTGTTTGGTACTGAAACCTTACTTCCAACTTCTCTGAAGCCCTATTTAAGTTCTACTTTCAGGATATTCCTCCGCCTCATGCAGACAAAACTTAACTGTGTACACCGTAGACACGAATGTTCCGTGTCGGAGGTACTTAGTCCTGAGTGGCTTGGTCAAAGAAGGACACGGCACCAGAAGCCAATGTAGGTACAACAACAGCTAAGGTGTGTATATAGTATTGAAGTCTACTATGTGCTCCGACTTTTACGCGAAAAGTCGCTGGCCCTAGTTATAAGTGTAGAGATTTTTTCAGAGGTTTGATTCAAAAAGTGTGAAGTAACCGCGAATATACTACACTTTTAATCGACGCATAGTAGTGTTTTGAATGTTAGTTCACACTTAATTATTATTTCGTCTTTTACCGATCTCAGTTTGCTGAAGTGTCAGTGGAGGAAGCGGTAGTGTCCAGAGCGCCCGCCTCCCACCACGACGATCCGGGTTCGATCCCCGGCGGGTTCACTCCCGGATTCTCGGTTTCATTGTATAACTGTTCCCGTACGTTCCTACGATGCTTTTGCCATTATTCAACATTGTGCAATGAACGGTNTGTTAGTTCACACTTCATTATTATTTCGTCTTTTACCGATCTCAGTTTGCTGAAGTGTCAGTGGAGGAAGCGGTAGTGTCCAGAGCGCCCGCCTCCCACCACGACGATCCGGGTTCGATCCCCGGCGGGTTCACTCCCGGATTCTCGCATGTGGCAATCGTGCTGGACGATGCCGCTTGCCGGCGGGCTTTCTCGGGGTACTCCCGCCTCCCCCGCTCTCGCATTCCAGCGCTGCTCCATTCTAGGACCTCACTTCTGTCATGCCTGGGGATGACGGTCACCTACGGGTCCCAGCTGGAAAGACCGTCACTCAGAGGGTGTCGCCTTGCCCTGAGTGCGCTCCCCACACGCCATTTATTTATTTTTATTGAAGTGTCAGTACGGAAACTTGTTGAGTTTTTTTATTTCGCGACGTACAGTGTTATTCTGAACTGCGGGTAGAAACTCTCTTATCACTGGCACAAATTGGGAAACAAAGCTTAACGCGTTATTTAAACCCTGATTTGCCCTTGTTGGAGGCTAGCACTCTAGCCATTACACAACCACGTTCCCTATTTTCCATTATTTTCGGAGACACAGCAATAATTTAACTTCATAATACTCATTACAACAGTATCTTTCTCCGGAAATTACTTATATAGTCTACTCGCGATTTCTTCGCTCTTTTTGAATTAAACCTTTGAAAAATTACCCCACGCATGACATCTCACCCACGCACGAAGTAACATTAAAGCATCTAGGATTTCTGCTTTGCTCAAATATTTTAGTGAAGTATTTCTTTCGGTTTCATTGTATAACTGTTCCCGTACGTTCCTACGATGCTTTTGCCATTATTCAACATTGTGCAATGAACGGTCGTTGCGGAGCGAGGTAGAGTGTAAGAGGTTAATGCATGCTGGTTCGCGCATGCTGGTTCGCGCATGCTGGTTCGCGCATGCTGGTTCGCATGCTGGTACCAGTACAGACACTGCCAGTGGTAGCACGTTCAATAGTTAAGTATCTGGACCTCTTGACACACGAAGGCGTAAGTACGCGCAAGTCGAGAGTAAAATTTTTGTAGTATAGAAATATATTTTTTTTTAGTTGCGTGGTGTAGAACTTGTATGAATGATAAATTATTGGCTTAACTGTGGTCGGCCAGTTACCCTGTTGAGTTGAAAGCCTTCCTCGGCGCTAAATGACGACATGAAGCTTAGGAGTCAGAAGTTGCCTATAAGTTGCGGATAATTTAGCAAATTAGCAGAAATTTTTTGATATGAATTGGTATAGAAAAATTCACTGTTAGGTTTTTCTTAAGAGGAAGTTAAAAATAGAAAGAAAAAAATACAGGAGAAAGTAATTCTCAACTAAAGCCTATAACGTTTGACACGTTTTGATAAGCGTACAAATACTGTGATATAAAGTGCTGACTGTAAATGAACGGTGTTTAAGACAATAAAATATAATCTTTTTTAAAGGAATTATCACTTACTTTTTATGAAAGCTTATAGAAAGGATATTTAACCTTGTACTAACATTTTTGATAATTTTCACATGGAAGATTATATTTGAGCAGACAATTTTGTTCTACAAATTTTTTAATGCCATTAAAAATTGTTGCATTTTTTAAATAATTTTTATTCTTAGAAGATTGAAGAAGGTAAAACATAAAATAATATCCCACTAACAACACATGCACAGTAAAACAAACCTGTAGACTGTTCCCTGAAGATTCTTCCTCCAACAAACCAGCCCCCTCCCTTCACAATCCCTTGCACGCGGTCCTCATTTTTTATCGCCACGGGAAAAAACAATATTTAATTCGTTTGCATTTATTTCGTTCTCTGTAGTGGTTTTTGTGTCGAATTGTGACGAAAACATATTCCTTGAAATAATTAGATGACCTTCGCGTGTTGGAGGGAGGAAATCGGTATTTATGTGAGCTGAAAGTTATTTTTGTACATTTGTAATAACATTTTTAAAAGTGTCTGCCCGTAACTACATGTAAACACCGGTTTGAAGGATCCAAGTTATTTTGCTAACTAATATCTAAAAATGGTTCCAAGACTTGACATTGTATCGCGAATGTAGTGCTTAAATTTATAGCTAACAAAGTTAGAGTTTTCCTTACACACAATGGAAAACATTTGCATCTCAGCAACACATTTAGTTTACATTCTTAATAACTTCCCAGTTTCACTTCGACGACCTATGAATGAAGTGATCACGACCATGGCTGTAGTTTATTCGCCATTTCTTCACACTTTTTGAATCAAACCTTTGAAAAATCACCCTATGTAAAACGTGTTTGATTTTTTCCTAAATATGCCATGTATCACGAACTTTTTAATAATTCTGTTAACATAAAGGTTGCTAACTTTTGGTTAAAATAAAATTCTACTTTTATTTCCTCTACAAATTATAATATTTATAATATAATCACTATAAATAAAAATTGGGGATGTGTGTTGGAAATGCCCAGTAATAAATAGTCCTCACGCAAAATGTTATTACACTGAGCGCGAACGAAGACGGTGCACTGTCGCTTTAGTGTTATTTTCTTTACTATGTTAAGCTTCTTTTGCATGAGGCAGGGGAATATCCTGAAAGTAGAACTTTTGCAGGGCTCCAGAAAAGTGTGTAGCAAACCGTGAATGGACTAAATGTTTAATCTTTCACACACAACGGAAGGATTCAAAACGTGGGTCAAAGTAGATCTGAAGCAGGGTTTTCAAAAGGGCTCAATTAACCGCCAACAGCCCATAGCGGAAAATCGCTGTGTCAGGAAATCCGAGATTCCTTGCAAGTTGAGGTATTTAAGCATGTGCGAATATTGGGAATTTCTGGAAAGCATAAATTCCTGGAGTAATCGAAATGACTCAGAGCATGATTGGAAGATGAACGTCGCGACGGAGATGTTACGTCGTGGTATGTTACGATGACGACTGCCACGACTTTGGACGAGGCGTCGCGCACTGGTGTAGACGTCTTCGCGTGGGGGGGTTTCGCGACAACACGCGATGCTGCTCCAGTCTGTGTTTCCCCAGTAAAACAACGTGGGTGCACTTTGAACTACGCATGCGCCGGGACTTTTACAAGCGGATTAAAAATATTTTCGGTCGACGGTAATGTTTACACCTAGAAGGTACTCGTTATGGGAATACCCTGTCTGACACCAACGCTTCCGTTAAGGGGAGTCCATAGTAATTACTATTTTTCCTGGTAATAATAAAAAGAAATGATCTACAGCCGTCATTTTTACTTTTATTATATCTAATATATTCAAGGAAAAAAGTAGTGAAAACTGTTGGAATGGCATTTTAAGGGCTTCCCTAAGCAGTTTCTTTAAGGAAAAAGAGAAATATGCAAAGTGACGAGTGCAGTTTAGTTCACTGACTTAAGTCACGTGTAATAATAGTGCCTTACTGTAACAGATATAATTTGCGAGACATTCGGATTCTTAGGAATGAATTAATATTACAGCCTTGGGAGGACTTGGTGCAAATCTTACTTATAACCAGACGTAACCTTCAGGAGTTAAAAAAAATTTTTTTTTAGGAATCTCCTTAATTAGTAGGTTGTGCGTTCGTGCTGTGCAAGGAATAAACGGTCTTTTGAAAGCTGTGAAACTTGGGTTTACTTACTGGTGCAGAGTTCATTAAAGTGGGGGGTAAAAACTGAAGATTAAGTGGATACACATAGCCAAGTTGACTTCGGGATGTTAGTAAGGAATCGCCGTCCTCAACTCTTTGATGGCTGGGAAACTGCATTACTATTACGCACTGCGAGTCAGCACGTCTAAGTTGTTTCTTCAACAATTCAGTGATGTGATTTTCAACTCTATGCAAACGTAAAAAAAAAAAAGTTGTATATTATTTACTTTCCGGGACGCTCACGTGGTGAACTGACATAGTTACACAGGGCGATCTTCGACGGAAAATGTTTGGGTTGTCATCGGAAATACGCACTGAGAAATTATTTTATAGAATAAAAAAAATAGTTTTGAGTAGCCAAATCAATATATTTTATAGGGGCAATTAATGTTTTGTTTTTGATACCATATTATTACGTTTTCTTAACTAAGTTGCCCCACATGTTTAACATTTGTTTTGTAAAACTGTGCTTTGTGCCAACGTTACAGTTTCAATTATGTCATTAAAAAACCCTGTAAAGTATGACAGCTATTTACACCCGCATGATCGCGCCCGAAGACTACGACCTAGCTATCTCTGTCAAAGTGACATTTTAAATTTATATGTGTGAGTGAATAAAGAGATTTGGACGGCTCTTAATAGTGAGATCTTGAGAAACGAAATTTGTATGGCATTTGCACTGTTAGCTATACCTATACACAGTAGAGGCTTAAAAAATTTTATTATTTTATTTATATCGTATATTTAGTTCTAGAGTCAATATTTTACTCGCAGATAATTAACAATTGCTACCGGAAACATTTACATTTTATAGATGAGAGAAAAAAATGCATCGATCACATAAAAATGCGGCGTAGTATATTTTTGAAATATATTTACGAGAAAAATAATGCAGCATCGAGAGGTACTTGTTTGCTCTGAAATTGTAAGGAAAAGCACATGATTAAAAAAAAATCTCTCTAAGCACATATTACATAGTTTTCGGAAGTATTTTAATTCTAATATCTTCTTGAAGATACAGCAACGAAATAACATATCATTTCGTCAAAGCAAATGAAAAATATTCACAGGAAAAATTTTTTGATTTAGGCTGAGAATGATTTAAGAGCAACAAAGCCAAACACACTTTGCCTGCATGAAGCCCATACTTAAAGAGATGGAATTTAATGAGATTGGTCTAGCGTAAATCATCTGTAGTTTTTGTTTTCTGAAGAACGTGTTACATAAATAATAGAGGACGCAATTTTTTGTTTCCTCCTTTTTTTTTTTTTTTTTTTTGTATTTTTTCCTGCTGGTAGATTAATCTGTCATGTCTGCTGTGATGGATGACAGAACTGGGACGACAAAAGATTCCAAAAATGTGTGGACAAAAAGAAGTGAAGCTGGCTTGAGAACGTACATCCCGAACTTGAAAGCGAGCATCCCTCGAGAGACGTGATACGATACGGCAGAACAAAAACGATGGCTTCAGCATAATGCCGACATGCGGCAATGTTGTAATACATATTCATAACGAGCATGAAAATGTATTAGCTGCAAATGACGAGGATGCCGCGTGGTCAAGTCAAGGGGAGTTTTAAATCAATATCTCTGTAAGCACTGTGTTGGCTTCACACACCTTCACGGCAAACTCAAATATTAATCCCTTGCACGACGTCCATTCCAAATGTATTCTTCTGTCTGTTTACATTATATATTTCTGCATTTGAAATAGCAATTCACGTATATTAAATTGTGTGCTAAATAATGAATTTGTTCCAATAATGTATCATGAAAATTGCAGTTTTTTAATACTGAAAGTATAAAAATATACGAAAAATATGGCGTTGCAAAGGTACACAAAATTCAAATTTTCGTGTATACGAATACGTTTTCTGAGTTATGTCATACAAGTAAACATATTGTATAAAATCAAGAACTGCCAAATCCTGCCTATGTTTATCTCTTGAAATTGGGATTCGTCATTTCACTCACTTAGGAGTAATCTGTTCATGATAAAATTACTTCATTTCAAAATAACACCATGCATTGTAGATTAGCGTCGTATCAGTTAAAAACGGTTAGTTGTACAAAAATGTCTGCCTTTTCATGTACTGAGAAGAATTGCAAAAAAGTTATCGTCCACTAAGTTATAAAAATCATCACTGAAGCCGTTTATTTGCTGTAAAATATTCAGTTTTTTTCTCAAGAATACTACTCTAAATAATTTTTTTTAGATAATTTTCAAAAACATTTCGTATGTTATAGTAGAAAAATATTGTAAGTAAAAAAATTTGTATCATATTTTAAGTAAATGCACAACAAAAAATTCCTTTCCTTTTCTCTTTCAAAATAACACACATGCATATAACCAAAGAACAATTTAGCGCTTTATTTCCCACAAGTTATTTCCGAACAAAGTGTTGGATTACTGCACTGTCGAAACTGTTGAAATAAATGTATTCTTATGTATGTGTAATTAGTAAATTACAAACGAATTAATAACACTGAATGTTGCTTTACAACAAACCTACCATATATTAGGCTCGTAGTAGTTTCAGACAATAGTATGAGACGCACACATTGTTTCTTTCCCCATAATTAACGGACGCCATCCAAACCGTAACACCGGACTTGCTGACAAGAGTGTGGAACGAGTTTGATTATCGCGTATATGTCGTTCGGGCCGCTCGTGTTGGTCACATTCAACATTTATGAATGTATGGTAAACAAACTTCACGGTTCCACAGTTCATTTTATTGGTCAATAAAGGTTGTAGGTTGTTTGATTTTGATATCATAGACCTTTAAAGTTGGGATATTCTTTTATATCCATCCTATATTTACTTTAAATATCATTAGTTCATTATTAAGAAATAGTAAAAAAGCTGTAAGCCACACACATGTACGGTAAATCAATTTGGAGGCTTGAAAGGATGTATTGTAGTTTTCTGAAAAATAATTGAAATGATTTAGTAGCTTCAAAGTAAATGCAGAGTTCAAGGTTGCTCATTGTCATATTGCCTTGTAATAAGAGACTTGAAATTTTTTTAATTGGAAAGGGCTTATTAACGTCCCCCGGTGTTATACCTGAAGGCTTATCAGGGGACGGCTTACAAGCTAACTTATGACCTAACTCAAACTGACACCCATGCTTTACCTGGGATTTGAACCCAGAACATCCGACACCCCAGACCGGCGGTGCACCAACCGACCGCGCCACCGGAGGGCGGCTGTGATGAAAGAAGTATTCGTGGTATTAACTCGGGAATACTCTCACAGCAGTCCATAGGACCACCTGCACGGCAGACGGGGGAAAAAAACGACCATCACACAAGCAAACGTGCAATACGAGACTGTGGACTGCACGGGAAGGCGCAAACTGTTCACGGTAACCTTCTCACATCCACTTTTAATTGTAGTTGCAATGCGGGATTTTTTCAAATTTTATTTGTAGTGTACTGGTGCTAAAAATAAATTAGTTTCGTGTACACTGCCAATGATCTTGTGGGCTTCGTTTTCGGCGATAGCGGTATGAACCAATCACATCAGAGCGCCCCCGCATGGGCAAGAGCCACTACGCAGAGCTTGCAAGATGGGGCGAATGAAATGAAGTCCATTCACGGTTACTTCCAACTTTCCTTGAAGACCTGCTAGAGTTCGACTTCCAGGATATTCCTCGTTCCAAACAAAGCTTAACCAAGTATACGAAATTACGCCAAAGGGACGACGCACCGCATTCGCCCGAATCCAGTTTAATAATATTTTGCATTAAGAACTATTTCTTACTAGGCGTTACCAACACACCAATATTCTCTCCGTTTTAATTCATATTAATTATATATAAACTTAAAACTTGACATATCTAGGAAACAACTAAACACGTCATACATGGGGTCAACTTTTCGAAGGTTTGATTCGGAAAGTGTGAAGAAACCGCGAATCTCCACATGCAATCCTCCAAATAGTTAAAGTTTACCCGAGATATTCTCATAATTGATTCACACAAACGATCGCACGATATGCCGTACACCACAAGCTTCCTGCCTCTACAATACGTGCAGTTACTGCAACTTTACACCTTCTTGCATGAAATAGAGTTTTCTCTTTGTCTGAATAACTGTACAAATCTAGGAACATTTCGGAACACACCAAGAGACATCCGATATATATTATTTCCAAATGGTACAGGCACTGGCAGGAACTTAAATGGTGGTGAATGAGTCTCCAACGAGGAAAATCACTGGGTTTTGAGCCCTGCAGTGTACAGTTCCGACCAAAAATAATCTTCGTGTGTGTTATGTACACAGTTGTACACACTGGATCTGAATTGGGTAAACTGAGCACTTTTCATGCCTGCTTTAGATATACTTATATGCACATTGAGTATTATTCCACCATACATAAATTAAATTTCCCATTCGGCCTATTCATTAGTCGGTCAAGTAAAAATGTGAAATTATTGAAAATAGTTATTACTTACACTCATATGCATTACAAAACAAATCATAAGAAATAATTTTTAGTTTTTCAAAGGTTTTTACAAAACACTTTAATTCAACGTTTAAGCATGGAACTACTTTCCCTTTGCCGATACCAACTTTACCGGGCGTATGCCAGTCATTGTTCTCCTGAAAATATGTGCAAGTCACTGCTCCAGTGGCATTTTCCAAAGGTTGGTCTCAAACGTTCTCAGTTAACTGTGAAAAGCCCTGTGGCAACATTTTAGGTGCTCTATTCACATGTTCTGATGATATTATATGATCGTTAGTTGTGGCCTTGAATCAGCGGAAATTAGTCAAATTGATATACGAGGGATATCTGTAAGTCATATTTTAGCTGCCTTTTCTCGGACATTACGCTACGACTTTATTCGTCTTATATTGCAAACAAAAAGAGGTCTGAACTTAATCTTAGATTAAAAACAAATATATAACTAATAAAACCGTAAAATTAAAAGGGGCATCAAAATCAGCATACTAATATCGTAGCAAATTCACATAGGTTTATTGGGTTTTAAGAACTTTTCAGTATATTAATTATATTCCACAAAGATAAATGAACAAATAGTAACCTTAAAAATATTGGTATGCGGTGTTTTCAATCGCTTAAAAAAAAAAGATCTAATTTATAATAGACGCTTGGCTTTGAAAGCATTTTGTTATACCCTATGATTTATGGTCTTTGGGTGTGTGTTTGAGGAGGGGAGGGGGAGAAGGTCGAGTTTTGAGAGTGACATTTTAAGCAATCACACGAAATGCCGCAACCATTCCGTGCTTTTTAGCAACAGCATGTTTTAAATTTAAAGGCCAACTGAAGTTTGCTGAGAGAAAAGTTTTCCTTGTAATTAATTTAAATATGGCATACGCTTTAACTAGCTGCGGATTCACCGCAACCCACGCACGTTGGATTTAAGTACCAACTGATTACAGTGTAGTTTAATTTGACACTAAACTATAAGTGACTGGGCATGATTGTATACCGTTTATGACTAACCGTAAGGCGTAGAGCGGGTTAAAAGTGTAAAAATGCAATGAAAATATGTTATTACCTTAAGAGCCATTCACTGAAGCGCATGAGCGAGTCAACGCGGCCTTTCACGTCCCACAGCGATGACATATGGCATGCGCATTGTTCTTACCAGACCATCTGTGCTGCTTTTCTGCAGTCCTTCGCATTTTTCGCTCAGCGCACACTATATGCTTGCCGCCGACCACACATATCTTCCGCGAAACATTACTTATAAAAGTACAGATCTCATTTTTCATATTCTAATAAAGCAGCAGTTCCTTGAAATAATGCATATGGATTATCATGATGCATGGTACGTGACGCAGTTACTACAACCGTAGATCAACATAATAGAACACCTAGAGATATCGCCTCTGGTTTATAAATTTACCATGTAGAAACATTAATTTCTGTGTTAAAATAAGAACAATCCTACATTGTATGTGTGAATCTATACATGCATGCATACATCAGTGGTAAGGCCTGAGACTTTAAGGAGGGGAAGAAACTAGTGCAAAACCGAAGTACACTATTTTGAAAACTCTAAAAGCAGCAGCCACAAATTACATTTATACACATTTACCTAGTTATTTTCAACATACTCATCTGAAGTTATTATACTTTTACGGACATTATACGCAGCCGATATTCACCCCCAAAAAAGATGTAATAATGACATTTAACTTAAGGATTTACCAGTACTTAATGAAGTCCCAATAATTTTTTTCAACCAAAATTGCCGTACTGTTTAACATTTTTATCTTGAAAAGTTAGGCATCATAAAACGAAAAAAATACCAAGCTATCATGAAAAACATTTAAAAACATAACCTGCGATATTAATTCATGTATGGTACATATACCTGCGATGACATACGTTTACAAATGATTATAGTACTAAATCAATTAAAACGCCATACATAACGCACGTTTCGAAACATCCTGTTCCCCATTAAGACATAAAACACTCTTGTAAAGACAACATAACGTAAAAAAAAATTATTTACTGAACGTTGATGAGTATTGTTATCATTCATACGCACCTATAAGATAATGCTCGACTGCAGGAATGTTAGATGAGGGAAAACAGCAGAATTTATAAGCATAACAAATTGTATTTTAATTCATTTTTACGTTCCTCGAATCATATTGTAGCAAAAATCAATATCAACGGAGAATTAAAGAAAAAAATCTTAAAGTGGTCTCATACCAGGGTGTATTACAGAAAACACTGAGAAATACATATGTTACGTATAATCACTTATTTTTGTAGTCGAAGAAATATGAGATAAAGAGAACATACAAACTGAAGGGTAAAAAATTTCGTGTACTAACAATGAAATGCATTTAGTTAATATATCTGCCAAATAAACGAGATTTGGTCTCGTTAGCACTTTCTTTTGACAAAAATACGTGTTTCGAATTTTTAATACACGTCCTCTTATCGAGTTTTAAAGCAACTGGAATATACTCTATGATCTATTACACATTAGCCGCAATGATTTGAATATGCACAACATCACTCAATTCGAGAGATATGAATTTAATAATAAAAAAATAGAATACCATACTAAAATATTGCAAAAATTTTAGTACTAAATTATTTTAATCCCTTCTGTGATTGAACTAGCTAATGCCAATGAACTTCCTTATATTCCAAGTCCTTATCCTTTATAGATCAGTCATCAATATATTTTTTTCGAGTAAATAGGTATTATTAAGAAGTATGGAGAGATCTTGGCTGCTCTTAACATCGAGGTCATGAGAGCCGATGAGGGTGAAGCGAGGTAAGGAACTACGCTGTAATGAAGGGGCAGGGAAGCGGTAGAACCCCTAGTAAACTCGCCGACCAGCGGCATCGTCCGGCACGATTTCCACTTACAAAACCCAGGAGCGACGCCCGCCGGGAATCGAACCCGGTTCGCCTAGGTGGGAGGCGAGTAGTCTGACCACTACACCACCGCGGCGCCGTAGCACGGCGAGAACACTGCACAAGATGCGCGTGGCAGCGTTGCCTTCATGGCACGCGCGATTCTCGGCCTTAAACTCAGAAAACGGCTCCAGGCAGGCGGGCCTCTTAATTATCATAGCGTGATCTTAACCAATTGAGGTCGACAGGGTACTCGTAAATTCAGTCGATCCGGAAGCTTGAAGCAAATCGTGGTCCGTCCGAACTCTTGGCTATAAGAGCGTTGCGCCTTATGACCATGTAACATGGTAAAGACTGTTCACCTTAAGGCAAGCACTTTAGAAATGAACCTTTCAAAAATTTTAGTGACCCTGTATTCATATATATTGTTACAGGACGCCTGAGGGGCGTATCCGGGTTCGTAAGGGATGGAGATTTTAATATAAATATAATAACTAAATTTGGTTTTAATTTATTCACACGGTTATTATTTACAGCATTAATATATATATATATATACCAATACTCTTATTATTTCTCAGTGAGCACAATATTTAATGTATATTTTAACTCTAATTAGCTTTCTATTTAATGTGTCTGTTTGGTTATAGTCAATTAACTCATACTCATCATTAACAAACTTTTTGTCTATCTGTTGTCATCATCTGTAATGTCTTTCACTCACGCATCCAGTCCACTAGTCCAGCCTGCCAGCCACACTTTCCGCTGCGCCAATGCTCGCAGTCGCAGATTGTCCTCCCGCTGGTCCCTTCTCTCGCCGCTCGTTTCGCTCGTCGTCTATCGCTGAAACTCCAGCCAGTCATCCACTCGACAACTACAAAATGAATGCCCTAAGATCGTTATGCTTGTAAATATGCTGCACAACAAAATGTATACACCTAGAAAATACCTCACTAAATGTAATAAGGCTACCTGTTTAAAAGTTTTAGAAATATTCCTTACAGAAATGTGGCAAACGCCGCAAGGTCAGAGCGTCGTTCGCCAATTAGCGCCTGGAAGTTAGGGAATCTTTCACAACACCGTAGTCGCCAGTCAGAAACTCTAGTTCGGCAGATAATCAGCAAAGCCCACATTAAAGCACCACCGCACTATTTCTCTTCTGTATACTTACCTATTCTGCGAGTCCTTACAAACTTGTGCAAGGTCTACCATATCAGATTCCTCAGCTATTACGGCTGGCATTATGGCATTTTTTGCCCAAGCAGGGTCGGATTTCATACCAAGTTTGGTAATAGTGACTTGATATACTTCCCCTGACAGGTCCCGTACCCCGTACCCGCTTGCGTATAGTCCATTCTCGGTTACGTCCAACTTTTCTGATTCCCTACTAAAGTTCTAATTCCAGGATGTTTCTCCGCCTCATGAAAACAAAGCTTGCCGAGTTTAGAAATTTACACCGAAGGGACAGCGTGTCGCATTCGCACGCACTCAGTGTAGTAATATTTTGCGTAAGTACTATTTCTTACTAGGCATTACCAACGCACCTATTTTCTCCCTGTTTTTAATTCATATAGATTGTAAAAGAAAGAATATAATTTATAGTTAAATATAACTGAAAGCTCGATTTAATTAAAAATAAGGTATTTTTATGTTAACACAGATACAAAACGCTTGTGCTATATTATCTATTTAGGAAACAGACAAGCAAATCATACATGGGGTGATTTTTCAAAGGTTGGCTTCAAAAAGTGCGAAGAAACCACGAATAGACTACACCTGGCCAATCACGTTGAAAAGAAATGGCGACGAAACTGAAAAGGGCGCTTCCATCTTGACCATACGTCCGTGACCATTACAGATCTTAAATTTTGTTTTGAGTTTTGCTTGAGATTTTCAACAGGTTCTACGTAGCTAAAAAATTTATGCCGGCAGGTTTTCATTTGGTATTTTATTACTTGTATTTAAATACGGCTACTACGTTGTGAGGTGTTAGCGCACGGACAATGTCTCTGTCTGTTCGCAAAGTAGTTTATGTCAGAGAGGAGTTTAAAACCGTACTATCCTTATTTTATTTAAATTTAGATTTATATGAACTGGCAGAATAATTAAAATAATAGAACCTTTATCTGGTGCCTTTAGCTAATTATTTTGTTTAGTTAAAAATACATAAGTTATGAATTAACTGTCCAATTTCCAATAGTGCGTAGGGCAGTGCATTATTGTAATATGTGCTCATTTTATTAACACCCAAGTAAGTAGCGACTAGTTCAACCGTAGAGGGAATACGGAGTAATGTGCGCATGTTAGCTGCGCAGTAAACATCACTGTGCCCCAATATTGAACATCTTCACCTTGTACGCAACCATGTGGCTTCGAAGCACATTAATAAATGCTTTATATGCTAGCAATTGTTTTTCACTAAGTTCTAAAGCAGATGTCGTGTGCAAATTACGCAAAATTGAATGCTTTTTTCTTCCTCTCGTAAAAGCATGATTTTCTTGTTAAACCAAATATGAGCAAAAGAACATCTTTGTTTGAGCACGTGGATTTTCTGAGTTGTTTTGGTAATTCTTGAGATAATTTTTGGGCACGTGCGTAGAGGACTAAAGTCAGTCTACCATATCTTTGGCACGTGCATTCAGAGTAGTGTCCGTACTTGCTGTGAACCACACGCGTGGTCACGCAATTGCACCTCGAGGCAGTACTCCAGCCACTGTCGCGGACTTTCTGGAGTATTGATGCCAACTCTCAAAGCAGCTGGCGTAACGGCTCGTGCGCCAGGCTTTATNCCACTTCTCGTCGCCCACGACGCGTGGGCGCCCTCGCCTGCCCTGCTGTTGACGGAGAATGGGGCCGTCGTGAGCTCGCCTGCAGTGCTTCCTAGGACGACTACGCGCGCGGCGCTTACCTCTGGGCTGGCGGCTGCCCCCTCTTCCCCTTCTCGCAAACCTCTTCGACTGCCGGCCATGTGGGACTCACGGGAGAACGACGTATTTCAACTTCCCGCTAATCAATGTTTGTTGAAGAAATCGAATATTTCGTCGTTTCGATAGAGTGGAAGACCAGCATGATTTTTGTATATACGGCTATTCCTGATTTTCTCAAGCTGGGAGGGGAGGCATTTTGTCAATATCAAGGGGGAACAATTCATTTAAAGTTATTTAAAACTTTTATAGCACATATTTCTTTAATGTAAAATGCAAAGGTAACTTTTAATAATAATTTATTTGGATTTTTGGCTGAAACTGTACATTACATTATTTTGTATTTATATCAAAAGAGAAAATGCATTGCTTCTAAACATAGGGTTTCATTTGTCACACACTGCCTCCTTTTTTGTAAGTTATTGTTTTTCTTTCCCCTCTAAGAGTAGTAAATGCTATTTTTCGTACTTTCCTTTTTTGTGAGTTTTTAATGCAAAATGTGGGCCTGAAGTTTTGAAAGACATGTCCGTTGCATGTGGTGGATAGAAGTCTGTTGCAAGACCCTCTGTGTTTCACTCATATGCATGTACAATTTTAACGGATAAATATAGCGCGATAACANGTCAATATCAAGGGGGAACAATTCATTTAAAGTTATTTAAAACTTTTATAGCACATATTTCTTTAATGTAAAATGCTAAGGTAACTTTTAATAATAATTTATTTGAATTTTTGGCTGAAACTGTACATTACATTATTTTGTATTTATATCAAAAGAGAAAATGCATTGCTTCTAAACATAGGGTTTCATTTGTCACACACTGCCTCCTTTTTTGTAAGTTACTGTTTTTCTTTCCCCTCTAAGAGTAGTAAATGCTATTTTTCGTACTTTCCTTTTTTGTGAGTTTTTAATGCAAAATGTGGGCCTGAAGTTTTGAAAGACATGTCCGTTGCATGTCGTGGATATAAGTCTGTTGCAAGACCCTCTGTGTTTCACTCATATGCATGTACAATTTTAACGGATAAATATAGCGCGATAACANGAAGTCTGTTGCAAGACCCTCTGTGTTTCACTCATATGCATGTACAATTTTAACGGATAAATATAGCGCGATAACAGAGACTTTAAATAATCAATTGTTATTGACAGCATCATTTTTCTATTGCGTATGTGTGTGCGCTGATCTTTTCGTAGCAGAGGATAATTCACCTTCAAGGGCGTTGTTAAATTCTCCTCAACATTTCTGGAGTGATCGAAACAAATGCATTTGGAAAGCGTTCGTTAAGTTCGTCAACTGTCTCATAAAGGTTGGTAGGTTGGCAGATACCTTTCTATTTGATGTAACCCCATAATGCGTCATCACGCGACGAGAGGCCAGGACTTCGGCGTGGCCACTCAAGAGGTGCTGGTAATTTTACAGAACCTCTTCAAATGCAGTTACCTCGAAACAGCTCGTTAAGACATTCCTTTACGGCAACTGCATAGTATCCTGGTGCTCCATCTTGCTGGAACAAGACTTNCGAAACAGCTCGTTAAGACATTCCTTTACGGCAACTGCATAGTATCCTGGTGCTCCATCTTGCTGGAACAAGACTTTATCGATAAGTCCTCGATGTTGAAGTTGAGAAATAAACCAGTGACTTAATTCGGTGAACTTGGTGAGGTAGCCAATGTGATTCACTGAGCCTTGAACAGACCGAAATGTTTCAGACACTGCAACCNCGAAACAGCTCGTTAAGACATTCCTTTACGGCAACTGCATAGTATCCTGGTGCTCCATCTTGCTGGAACAAGACTTGATCGATAAGTCCTCGATGTTGAAGTTGAGAAATAAACCAGTGACTTAACTCGGTGAACTTGGTGAGGTAGCCAATGTGATTCACTGAGCCTTGAACAGACCGAAATGTTTCAGACACTGCAACCNCTCGGTGAACTTGGTGAGGTAGCCAATGTGATTCACTGAGCCTTGAACAGACCGAAATGTTTCAGACACTGCAACCCACGTCATTACAATGCGGTGGTTCCTCTTCCATTTTATTTAAAGGGCAGTAATGTCTGTAATCCACAATACGTAATGGAACTTTNTACAATGCGGTGGTTCCTCTTCCATTTTATTTAAAGGGCAGTAATGTCTGTAATCCACAATACGTAATGGAACTTTTGGCTCACTTCGTAGAACAGCAGGTGTCGTGTTATATCGGCTTTAGCACACACTGGAGACACTGTGCGCGAATTTACTGCCTCCCGCGTACGTGCGATAGTGAATTCGGCGCACGTGCTAGCTTCCACTTTAAACGCTCCAATTGCTCCCTGCAGGCGGAAGTTTGAACGAGTCCCGTGAGGGCAGCCGGAAGCAACAGTGTCTTACCAGCTGTATTTCACAGACGCCGCGGCAGAAAGCGCGATGGGTACAACCATTTTGAGAGTTCGAGGCCTTGAAGAGCGAATCTCGCACACTCACCACTTACCTCGTCGCCTCTGCGCGCAAGGAGACCAGCTGGCGTGCAGTCTTTCCGTCGACGACTACAGTTTGTTTCAGAGCAAATGTTCCAAATGTCGCGAGACGACTCTTCATGCAAATGCGACGAAAACGATAATACGTCTTACAGAATATCCGAAAGTGATTATTGAGGGAGGTACGTGCCCGTAACGCAAAACTGTTGGCAAAGCTTCTGTGAAGATAAATAAGAAATTACGTTATATAAAACAGCACATTGTGGTATATAGTTTATGTAGACGAAGCTGTTGAATGTATGCATTTTTGTTTGGTAATGTAATGCCTCTTAACATAAGTAAAATTGGGCGTATCATCATTGTTTGGACACTGCTACAATCAGTTTGAAAATAAGTTGTTTTATATATAAAAAAAACTGCAACGCACTTTATCCGCAAGCTAGGCGGAGCACTTAAGGAGCCCGCCTGCCTGCATAGATAGTTTTTCTCCTTTTATGGCTGAGAAGCGCGGGAGCTAGAAGGGTTACACTGGCACGCGCTACCATAGCGCCATCGCCGCTACGCGAAGGGCTCTCTGGCGTGCAGTGTTATGGAAGTACTACGTGTACCTATGGGACTTTCAGTGGTGACCCTATCATTTTATTAATGACAAATCTGTAGCAAAGTTCAATACAGGCTGCTGTTGTAGTTTGACTACTGTCCGGCTATTATGTTTTAAGATACGGCAGTCTGAAAAAGCAGTTTTTAACTCTACAGGAGGGCTCCAAAATAATATTTACAGCCTGTGTGGTAACATTAAAGGACTATTCTGTCTTCGTCTAGGACATGATGTCTTTTCTTAGGTAAACATACTAGGGGCACGTTTAATAGTTTCGTAAAAAAAAAAAAAAACAATAGGACGTCAAACACTCTGCAACGTAGTTTGAGCTGCATGTCCGTAGTCCTCTAGACAACAAAAAATTCTAGCGGCGCGGTATTATTCCCCGGGCGGGGGATTGCAAACCAACCCAAACCGCCAGCCGGACACTTGGCCAGGCGGATTGATTTCAGCGCGAAAGGAAGCTCTAGCAGCGGAAGGATCGTCATGTATGACGATGAGGGTGTGGTTGGGTNCCGCCACCACGGCTCTCAAGTGCCATGTACCCGCATGCAGACCTTGCGAAACACGGAAACTGATGATATCGCGTCGGTACAATGGCGCGGCTATCTCCAGCGCGCTCGCGCCAAGAGAGAAAAGGGGAAACTTGTGCCACAATGCCCCGCGAGACTTCACGCCAGGTGGCCGACGGGCCTTTAATCACTTTGCAAGTCCATTAGCTAACTGCGCTTCTCGGACACTCGATTAAAAATAATTTTATTTTTTTATTTTTTTACTGCAATGCCATGCCGTCCAGAATCCGTAAAATTTTGTTGGTTTAAAACTTAATTAAGGAATCATAAACTCAATAACTTAAGTGCCTTCCATTTTATGAAAAGAGTTATATTTGAAATAAAGTTGGCTTCGTAGTAATTAATAAATAAAACAGAGGAATAATAAATTATGTANTGAAAAGAGTTATATTTGAAATAAAGTTGGCTTCGTAGTAATTAATAAATAAAACAGAGGAATAATAAATTATGTATCATTATTATGAGTTGTGCGATGGATGAATTAATTTAACGCTTAGAACTATGAGCCGCGTACTCGGCCAAGAAATGCATTAATAATGCATGAACATATCACGCGACGCCGAAGGTTGAAGGCTGATAGTTTTCCCNTACTCGGCCAAGAAATGCATTAATAATGCATGAACATATCACGCGACGCCGAAGGTTGAAGGCTGATAGTTTTCCCCATTGGTGGTCGGCACGTTCTGCAGTTGAGACAGTTTCCTGGTAGGTCTCTTGAGGGGAGGAATTGAGATCTTCAGGGCAGGAACGGACAGACTTACTTAAGGGTGCTCCAGTCGGTTTTGTAGCTTCATCGATACGCAATGACGTGCTAAATTCTAAGGCCACATAGCATGGAGAATCGCTGACGTCTCAGCAAAGACGATATAAAAGAAAGACCTGTAAGTGAAGGCTGACATTTGGTACCAATGTTCCAACGCTTATGTGCTGCCATCTCTGTGCATTCCACAGGAAGCATTCAAGAATAATCGATTATTATGCCAATAATCGTAATCGACACTCATTCGATTGTTTGTTTTAAAATTCCTTTCCCTGTAAAGGAATGTGAAGGGGAATACGTAACGGAATTATTCAAATGCCTTTCTGTATTTTGCACGTTTATTTAAAACTTTCAAAGATAAACCGCACAGATAATGCAAAGTATCCATAAGCAAGCCAACCAAATCACCAACCCAGAATTCGTTGCTGTCGTGTAGACTGCAACTAAGTTACAATGAAACGCACTTAATATAGTATAGACGAAGTCTGAAACTTTACTGTGCAGCTCACCAGTGAAAGTTTTACAAACAAAATACAGTAAAATACATTGAACACGACCGTTACAGAAATTAATGCAGCTTCTCCGAAACACTTCAAAAGGTACAGAGAACGAATGGCGATGGCAACACGGAAGTTAAGTTTTTGCCTTTAACATACATCGTTATAAATACTTTAAATATATAACAAGAAATCTCGATAAAATTTCTCTCGTAAAAATAGCACTTCAAATTAAAATTAATTTTTATAAGTTATTTCTTTTTTCCAATTAATATTTGAAACTCCGACAGTCCAGGCAGTGTCTGGAGCGCTATCTCTGTACATTCCAAACGAACTACTTCCAACGAACTTGGAACCGTATCGCCCATTTAACTTTCACTCTCTCGCGTCTCAGTGTAGAATATCAAGAATATTGGAATACATACAACCAACTCGAAAACTGCCCAAAGACTAAATAATAAATTATTTGCACGGTGTTTTTTTTTTTTTTTAAATAAATATCATCATTCTTTGAACAGCTGAAAAATTTAAACAATTTTCGGCGTAGAAGTTACGTGATATAATTTTGTTTAGATATAGCGGAAGGATACGTAATCAGCAACAGGAAGTGGAACTTTAGCAGGGTTTCAGGAAAGTGTGGGCTGTTCGCGAATGGACTTCACGTGATGCTCTAGAAGTGAGATATTTTTTTCTCATTTGTAACGTTTGCTGATGAAATTGCCTTCTTCGCTCGGCCGTAATGCACTTCCGGCATTGACTGACGAACTGAGTTCGGCCGCGCTGCTAGCAAAGTGAGCTGATTAACCTGGCTCGTGCGGACGCAGGTTTCAGAACACAAACAGTAGATTGTCTTCTGTATTCTCAGCTCTTGTAGGTATGGATGTTTTACGAGTAATAATGCGTGGGCCTACTGTATAAAACTCGTTGTCTAGATACACATTGATAAAGTATAATGACAAAATGTTAGATTTTGTGACACTGACAGATGATAGTGTTAAAAAAGGTTTTCTGTTTATGTTAACCACAGTAGTCAAATAAGAAAGATATCTGTACGATTTTGCCACTTTTATATGAATATTTCATGCCAATAAAATAACAGGTTGATGGCATTCCCAATAACTATTCTTTTCACTTAAACCATAAGTATTCGCACAAAAATTTTTCAGCTCATCTCGATAAGATCACAACCCCAGGAAAACGTTCTGCTTTACGACAAATAGTTTCTGTTATCGGCGAGAGCTGCCGAGATACAGCTTCAATAGAGAAGTCAGATGGACAAGAAATCCACCTTCTCGTCACGGCACTGCCTTGTACATTTGATTCAAGTTTGGCTCGGTACTTCAAACACGTATAAGTAGAAGTCTGCATAATTCGCGTTGTCATTTATGGACAGACTGAACTCCAAGTTACTGTGCGTTTGACCAACCTCAGCTATTGACCAACAAAAATGTGTTTGGCACGCCTCGGAGGACTCTTGAGCCAGTGATATAAGTTGAGCTGTGGAGTGGCCAATCTCTTTTGAGATCAAGCAGATACGTAACGTTGATTGCAGTGCAGCGGCCAATGAAACCACGAACTGTGGCAACTTGCTTATTAGGCAGTGGCTTCTATCTTGTCCCCCGAAATATAACGCTAGGTTTCTACGTACAAGCGATAACTGGGCAGATATATTTATCGAACATTTTTTTTATTTATTTTTTTTCAAAACTCTTTATTGACCAGCTATACCATGCGTTAGGGAACAGAAATATAAGTAAAGAGTTTGTTATTTAGGAGAGTGTTTACTTCCCATAAAACGTCATATTCCGGCCGATTGCCGAGATGATTGTGCACTTTTTGAAAAGATAATTTCTTCTTTTTTCCATGATTTTCTGACCTTTTTCAAACATTTTGAGAAGTGGTAACATGTTGTATCAATTACCCCCAAATAATGACTACCACTATTAGAAACGGCATACTGACTTGTAAAAAATCGTTTAAAAATAAGTTAATAATTGTCTTATCTTGATGTTTGCTGATAAATTTGGATGATATTTAGAGCGTGGGATTAAGTTTTGCTTAAACCAACTATAATTAGCAAATTTAGATACATACAATTTTCAAAGGCGAGTAAATTATTGCTCAATGTTTCATACCCGGCGTCTTTTTCGAAGCCAGCGAAATTCTCTGCACGCGTCTATTTCTGGTTGCCATATCGCTCATATAAAACTTTTACTCCAGTCAGCATGCAATGGGGAACTGAGTTTGACATATTCCCAAGCTAGCAAGTACGTTTTCTTCATTTCCCTAAAAAAGAAGACTGAACTAAATTGACACGCCTTAAAGTAATATGCTCGCAACACATCACGATATTGATAAAATTATCGAATCCGTAAAATGTATAACACATTTAGAAAAATGAGAAGAAACACTTCCCAAAACCAATTTCACTATCATCTTGCAAAAAAAAAAAAACTACAATATACACAGCTCTAACGTATCTGTTAGCTTATTTATATCTCAGTAAGGATGCATCCCACCAAAAAAGATTTTTAATAAACATTATAACGCTTAAATGTAAACCATTTTATAGAAACAAAATTACTGACTAACGACCCTTAAATTAAAGGCAAAATTACAAATCAAGACTCTATGAAAAACATCACCCATGAGCCACACCTTTAACAGTAGAACTGAACTTAAAGAGGCTACTATAATTGAATTAAGTTCATAGAATGTGGAATATTAATATTTATATGAGGTAATTAGAGATTCAATTTGCAGTATCAAACGTGTCATTCCGATGGGGTAATTTTATAGTAGCCTAATACAGCAAAACCTTTTATATTTAGGGCATCGCTTAAGAAAACACTTACTTTTTACCTGCGTGTGCACTGCGGCAAATGAACAAATGGGCATTAACACAAACAATGCGGTCTTTACAAGTAGACAGTAACTGTAATCACGAGTAAGCTCGTCAGTCAGCTGAGTACGACATGCAACAGTCGACTGGAAGGGCAGCGACATTCGCCGCTTATTAGTCGATGCAAGCTACTGGTGATACTCTGGAAGTGTTAGCATTTTGTTAGAGGAGGAAGTATGTGGTGGGGGTGGGGATCTGAGTACGACAATGCGTTGCTATAAAAATTGTTATAGAACTTCTTAGCAAATAATCGTTAGCCCCTATTTCACTGAGTAGGCATTTGCATTCAATACGAGAACCAGACGATCTGCTATAGCGTTTGAGATTTTTTTTTTGTCTGCGTGTTATTTTCAAGCTAAACGTTTAGTCCGTGAGAAGTGCGCGGGTTGACAAATTTCCTAGCTTGTACATGTTTAATAACCAAAATGAGAAGAAAGAAACCGGACGCATTGGCGAACTTATTTAATTTACACTATCAAAGTTATAGTTCATTAACGGCTACTTTCAATTTTTCCGAAATCCTCCTAAAGTTCTACTTCCAGGATATTCCTCCGCCTCATGCAAACAAAGCTTAACCGAGTCTAGAAAATTTCAACAGAGGGACAATGCACCGCATTCGTGCGCACTCAGTGTAACAACATATTGTATGTTAACCATATCTTACTAGGTATTACCAACACATCTCTTTCTTCACTGTTTTTATTCATACTGATTGTAATTGAAATATTAAAATTCATAGATGAGGTATAGGTTAAATTTAAATTTTAAAAAATTGAATTTTTTTCATGTCAACGCAATTATAAAACGTTTTAAAATGCTTGTGATACAGGGCATATTTAGGAAAAAACCAAACGTCATCAGCGGTGTATTTTTTTTTCAAATGTTTGAATAAAAAAAGTGTGAAGAAATAGCCAATAGACTATAACCGTACACACACGCGGAACTGTCCTATAATTGCCCTTCGTACTTACTGCCCAGCAGCGACATTAATACGGAATGGGCCCACCCTTAGTCTTCGCTGCAGCTTTAACTCTGCGGTGGAAGACTGTCAACAAGGTGTCAAATCGTCTCCGGGGGAAAGGCCAGCCTTTCTCCCTGCAGCGCTGTGACGTGGGCCTTTGGAATCCGGGGCGCAGTTGCCTACCAGAATCCCAGAGATTTTCGATGGGACTGAGGTTGGGGCTCTGGGCTGGCCAGTCCACATCCGGAACCCTATTGTCCACAACCACTCGCGAACAGAGAATGCCTTACGGCAGGTAGCACAATCACGCTGAAACACGCGTTTATAATCTTCGAACAGATCTCACACCGTATACAACACGCGGCAGGTCAAAATGCCCTTATAATATTCCACCTTTGACGTTCTCCTTAGTGTTACGAGAGGAGCAATCCCTTTCCACGAGAAACGCCCCAACACTGTCTGCTCACCTCCGCTGAATTACATCGTGGGGACTGTACAGTTCGTCATGTAGCGTTCACCCGCATTCGTCACACCCAAACTCTCCCATCCGATTGCCAGATGGCATAGCGTGATTCGTCACTCCGAACCACGCGTCTCCATTCGCCCACATTCCAGTTGCGACGCTCTTTACGTCACTGAATGCGGTGCTTCGCGTTCGCATGTGAAATATGTGGATTACGGGCAGGTGCCCGAGTTTTGTACCCCAGTCTTCGTAACTCCCGGCGCACAGTCATGGTGTCAGCTGCACAATTAGCGGCACTACGGGTTTCCCGGGTGACGTGTTCTGAATTAGCTTCTAAGCCGTTCAGACGTGAAAGTGTATATAGGGCGTAGCTCAAACAATGAGTCATGATTCGGTAAAGCACAGCAGTATAAAATGGAATTTATTGAACATGTGGATTATTACATACTATTTACGTGACTATTGATCGGGGGAGCTTTATACTGTTTACCAAGATGATAATTTATTATATTAACTTTTATTACCTCTCACCATTTATTAATATAATCTAATTGGAAAGTCCCCACCTTGTTCATGTTGCCGGAGGCTCTTCTGGTCGGGTCGACGACAAAAGACGCTGCTACCGGTGTTACGCTGGCCTATATCGGTTGCGTTATTTAATATTTCCGACTTCGTTAACTGGCCGGTGGAGGGGATTTCTGCAACTGTCTTCGCAAGGTGTTGTTGCAATCGTGTCCTGGTTTAATGTTTGAAGGTGTGATCAGGCAGGCCGTTCAGCTAAGGCCTTATCACATCATAACATATGGCATCACTTGATGACATGCGATGTTCCCGTACCACCTTCTTCAATGCTCAACAGTCCCTTTCAGGCAACACATGTTGGCAGAGTGGTTTTGTTGTGGTTGTGTCTTTCCGTTTCCAATTCACAATCGCCCGAGAAATCCGTAGAAAACCATGACTGTGCGCCGAGAGTTACGAAGACTGGGGTACAAAGCTCAGGCACCTGCCCGTGAACCACACATTTCACCTGTGAACAAGAAGCACCCCGTTCAGAGGTCAACTTGGGCAACTTGAGAATGGCGGGAACCACCCTGACGAGTCGCTTACTGATGTGTAGAGAACTGAATAATACGCGGATTCATTTTGCGACAAGATAGAATTCCAAACACGCGTGTTTATATAACTTTATCCATTGGTGTACATGGTGTTTGACACCTCCTGGAGAACGCTGGCCCAATCGTTGCCTTTCACTGCGAAAGCAGACAACCAATGCACAGTCGACATCGGCATACTTGTACAGAAGACTATATATAGAGTCTAGTCTGCAGGTCATCGAACTCTCGAATTTTTCCTGTCTCTTCTGATGTGGCAAGACAATAACTATACCACGTTCAAATACAACGAGCTCCCTTGCCCCGCTCACTCTGCACTTGACCAACATTGAGCACTCTGCCGACCTCCCGTGGCGCAGTCGGTTGATGCGCCGCCGGTCTGCGGCGCGGGAAGTTCTGGGGTTCAAATCCTATACCAAGACATGGGTCATGAATTAATGTGTAAGCGGTCCCCTAATAAGCCTTCAGGCATAACACCGGGGGACGTTCATAACCCCTTTTCTAATCTATCGACCGAGCCCTCTGCCTACTATTTAGTGGCAGCGGTGGTCGCAGTGACATCTAGGCGCGAGTTTCCATTCACAAAGGGCTGTACGGATACTTTTGAACTCATAGTGTATATGCATAACCCATTTCTATCACCTGCGTTTTTTAAATTGTCATCAAACGTATCAACGTGCGTTATTCTCGGAGCCTCTGCCATTGGAATTATTTGTCAAAAGTCTAATATTCAGAAGAGAGACCGCTTTCCTCATTAGGTACGCAATTCCCTAGACTACTATGAGTAAACCGCCAGACTAGTAACCTTCCATGCACACGAGTTTTCATTCACCACGTAAAAAAAAGTTAAAGTCTTCTTGCGTGTGGTTGTGGCAGCCTGTTAACTTAACCTTCGGTGGAAAACATTTTTTAATTTTTTTTTAAACAAGGGATCAGTACGAACCATCTGCACGGCGTTCAGCTAAGAAGAGAATTTTACGGAGAGGTGATGCGTGTTGCGTACCGCTTGATGAACGTCAAAACTTTATGAAAGTTCTGAAGGAGTAGTTGGAAAAGGTTTTTCCACGCAACGAAACTGTAAAAGGCGTCTACATCGGGAGCTGGGAAGGAGAGTTACTCGCGCCCGAAGACGCTATTCTTCGAGGCACGGCAACATAAATTTTGTGATGGCGGTAAACTTGTAAGGCAGCAAAATTTACTCAAACTTTACGACCGTACGCTGTCATGCTCACGATAATAGCAAAACCATGTTATAATTTTTTTAACTGCTCTGGCAAGTTGGTTTCATAAATTCAACTAAAAATGAAGGTCCACCGTGGTTGAGCGGTTAGACTGCTTGCCACCCACCAAGGCGAACCGGGTTCAATCCCGGCCAGGTCACTCCCAAATTTATGCAAGTGGGAATCGTGCTGGACGATGCTGCTGGTCAGCGGGTTTTCTCTGGGGTCTGCCGTTTCCCCCGCCCTTGCATCCCGGCACTGCTCCGTTCTCACCTTATTTCACCCTCATCGGTTCATCTTGAAATTCGGGTACAAACGTTATGAAATTATTCGTTATAGAAAATCGGTTAGAAAAATAATACATGTGACGTAGCTTAGTTATTAAGGGAGAAACATCCCCTGAAAATTCGGAATAAAAAGACGTTATTTGCAAAATTTAATGAACTACGTGAATAAAAAACAAGAATTTCGATATCTGCTATCTCTGATCATTTGTCTCGTCTCCATATTATTGACCGAAAGAAGTGTTTTTTCGGGGGGGATTATCGATTGTTATGGCGCAATAATCTCGGACACATTAAAGGAACACAAACCATGCTTACACTATTGACGTATTGTTTAATCTTACATAGATTCTGACATTCTACAAATAACTATCTTCAAATTTCCGATTTACAAGGGGGTCTCATCCTTAATAATCACATTAGGTGTTAGGTGGATTAGTCCATTCACGGTTACTCACAACTTTTCTGAAGCTCTGCTAAAGTTCTACTTCCAGGATATTCCTTCGCCTCATGAAAACAAACTTAACCGAGTCTAAACAATTACACCAAAAGACAACGCACCGTATTCGTGTGTACTCGGTTTAATAATATTTTGTATGAGAAGTATTTCTTACTAGGCATTGCCAACACACACATTTTCTGCCTGGTTCTATTTATATCAATTAAAATTAAATGTTAAAATTTATATATAAAATATAAGTAGAAAGTAAATTTAAGGAAAATAGGTTATTTTTATGTTAGGGCAAACACAAGTATAAAACGCTTGTGATATATGGCATGTTTAAGAAACAACCAAGTACCTCATACATGGGGCGATTTTTCAAAGGCTTGATTCAAAAAGTGTAAAGAAATCGCGAACTAACTATATTATATTTCTACCCTATTTTCCACAACGAATCATGTTACAAACATTTCCCCGGTGTTCAGGATAATTCTATATAATAAATGCTCAGAAGGTTTTAGTACTAGAATCCATTTAACATCAGAATTTGAGAACCGTCCCACTTTTCAGATTCTCGAATGCTCTCAAATTAGAAATGTAGTTATTTTAAGTAAAAATGGCTCAGGAGCTGAAGTACGAATCTGGACTATTGCTACTTATGACGTTATCAGCGCAGAATCTTTTAGGCGATCGTGTCTTTATCGTTACGCCATAGAATGAGTGGGTTGTCGCTGACGGTTCCATACACAAACGTTTCCGGTAAAAAAAAAACATATGCCTGCCCTGATCAGTACTTCGGCATAGAGGTGACGAGTCACATGATGCGGGTATCTGTTACGCCCTTACGCCCTTACGCCCTTAACTCTACATTGCTTCCAGTCCTTGAACACGCAGAACACTTACAACCGACCTAAATTAAACGTGCTTCTAGGCATGACTTTGTTTTCGTGCACCCATGTTCGAGAGAAAAAGGAATCTTTCTGAGCCCTGTCTGGGGTTTAACAAGAGGAATACTGACTTAACTTCAGTTTAAGTCATGAAAGTGTACTTCTCGTTTAACAAAAATTAATGCGTCTACTGTACCTAATTAAAATAAAAAACTATCATGAACACTTGATTTTCGCAGAAACTTTCCCGCAAAATTGTAGTTCAAAATGCTTTAACCCTAATCCACTTTCGCGATGGGATGTTTTTAAATACTGCGCGTCTTAGGTGACCTCCCGCGAATCACAGACGTTCAGTACTGCAGTAACCTAGTTCTGATTGGCCCTGTCAAACAACACACTGTCCTCTCAAAGATTCCCAGCCGATAACGGAAGGAAAATTGCAGGTGTGCAAGTGGGATTTCGAAATCTGGCATTCGTGGGGATCTTTTCGCGAAAATCGGGTGTCCGTAAAAAATTATTGACAGTCTCCATTGCACAGCTTTTCTTAGGTCAAAAAACAGCAGTGTGTGTCAAAAACACACTTATAAAAACCTAAGCGCAGATTAGATAGCGTTGACATGTCTGTTAATAAAATTCATACGTAAATAATTCTGGAGGATAAATTAAGTCATGCGTATAAACGAAATGGGATAACAAAACACCGCAAGAAACCAAACCATGAGTACAACACAACCTGGTGTGATACTCGACGACACGAACACCACACATCAGTTTCATTGTGGCGAAATAGACGTGGAGTTTGAGGAACTGGTATCTCTGTTCTCGTCTTCCGCCACACGAATGGTTTCCCGCTACGTAAAACAAAGATGTGCGAAAAAAGATTTTCCTTAAATAGTTTACACCATCGCAAGAAACTTTTGAAAGGCACGATGTATTAAGTATTCTTCGAAGTCAATTTCAAACAGCTTTTCTCCTGCTTTATAAAAAAAAAAGTTGTAGAACGCTCATCGATGTAAGTTCATATTTTGACTTTTTTATATACGAGAATCAGTTGTTCATAATACATGACACTGCTCTCGGTGCATGCGTTTGCTTTGAACATAATATATTTCCTCTTATTATTCCAAACGATGTGGCAGGTATCACTTTATATTCAACTATTGCGTTTGTCGAAAATGTATAAAGTGAATGTCGCAGAAGTTTCAACGAGGACACGGCAATATTGAATTTAAAAAGTAAATTTCGTTTGTAAATAAAATTGATATTAGAAATTGTATGTTGCCATTCATTCAAGAATTGTTGTATATGAAAATACAAATATTATTTCAAAGAAATGTTTGTATTTGTCAGAAGGAGTAACTAATGTAATACACAAGACATCGCAAAATAAAAAATTTGCCGAGAAAAAAGTACGCCAACGAAAAAGGTGATTAGTGTTGGATTATGTACAACGACTATCCTAAAACAAATATAATTTTTTCATTATAAAATCAAAATGATTGGCATTTACGTTTTTTTTTTCTATTCGGCGATTTTTGCAAAATCTGTGGCATCTTGGTTTCAGTCAACACATTTATTTTACAAATAATATTTGTAGCAAAACCTGTTACTAGTCCACTGTAAAAAAAAAAATGATGGCTATTATTTACGATTTTGCATGGCAGGCAACAGACAAAATAAAAATAATACGTTTTCGTATTTCTCATAATACTACGAAAAAGAACGTTTAATTATTATAGACCATATTTACAGTTAATTTTTCATGTTTAAACAACTCAGACAAAAACTTTATTCTGGCTATTCAGCTAGAACTTTAGACTGTGGTACATTGATTTTGGGAACTCTAATGGTATAAACGCATAAATTGCAATAATTCAAATTAAAGTACGAACAAAATGCTGTATATGACAACAATGTTTTATTTTTTTATCCCCACCTTTATTTAATATTTTTATTAATTATATCAGTGAAGTTTTACAAGAATCTCATGCCCGTATGTATGCCGACGATTTAAAATTATTTCTAACTATAAATATAATAAATTATTGTAAACTGTTACAGAGCGATATAAATTATCTTGTTAGGCTTAATTGGTGTACACAGAATGGTATTAAATTAAATAAAGGAAAAACTCAAATTTTTACGTATTCTCGTAAGACACGCAATATAAAATTTAAATACTTTGCCAACCATACAGTTCTTCAAGAAACGCAGTGTATAAATGATTTATGTTAATATATTAGTTGGCTCAAAATTATGTTTTTAACACAACGTTGATAATTGAAAATAGAATTATAGGTCTTATAAAATATTTAACACACTCTATTTCTAGTTTTGATTCTTTCCTTCATATTTATTTTATCTTAGTCACGTTCAAATTTGAATACTGTTCAATTGTTTGCAATTCAATCGCAAATACAAATTCAAAGAGAACTGAGAAAATTCAACTAAAATATTCCGTTTCATTTTTAAGAAATGTATATTTTTAAACGTAACAAGAAATTTAACTAAGAACTGTTAATATAAAAACTCAACACACACACACTTTGCACAAGAAGGAAGGTGATTGACTTTGTGTTCTTAATTAATTGTATTGTAAGCAATGTTATTAGTTCTGAAGTGGTACACGGTATGAGCATGGAAATCACACAGTATCATCAAACCTCGGGTTATATTATAACTTCTCACAAGATCTTTAATTTACTTAAACGATGTGTAGATAATGTATATAGGTGTTTAATTGGTACAAAAGTTTTAATAAAACACATTTTATCAAAAATTGTTAATACATAAGCCAATAATATTAATATTAACTGTATTTATTTTCTTTATCAACTTTGATTCATTATATGGATGTAAAACTCAAAAGTATACTACGATATATTTTATGGAAACAGTACGATAATTTTATAACAGTAATAACTTTGTACTGTTTTAATTATATCATAATTATGTAATAGTTGTTTGTAGTAGATGTTTACGTTTTTATTATGTTATGCCTTAATCGTTAAAATTTGTTATATTACGTATTGCCCATTTTATTGTATGTTTGTATTCTTATTGCATGTTTGTTGTTTTAATTATTTGGTGGCAGTTTTTTATTATATAAAATATTAATTTTTCTTTTGTTAATTGTTATTTGTTATGTAGAGCTGTGTTGTCTTGTGCATCTCTGTACCTTAAACGTCACAGACGTTCGGAGGCACTACAAATATGAATGAATGAAATTAAACCAATAAATTATCATCATAATAATTTTCAACTACATTTTCCAAAACATTTTTGCTCAGGTCATCAAGATATTTGGTATAATTATAAATATATATTTGATATCAAGTTTTTTTAACTAATCATTGTTGTCATAAAAATTTAATTTTTGTTTATCTTTGTTGAAAAATAATTAATAATGTTAAAAACTCTAAATAATGTAGTTTTCAAAATTTTTGAAATTAGTTATTTATTGTAATGGCTTAGTTGGTTGGGAAATTAATATAACGCTATGGTGCATAGGGTTTATTGTTTGAAATTCTCTGGTAAACCGTAAATAAATGTTTCGTTTTCAGGTACACATATTTTTCAGGAACTATTTTCTCACATCAAACAGTATTCTCTACGATGTTGACTTTGCTAGGATATCAAGGACTATTTTCCAGTATTTGCAGAAGCAGAGATTTTAACATATCTTTTTAAGCCGTTTATTCCTCAGCGATGAGAAATGTAGTCGTTCTCCGTAATCATAGCCATCTCTCAGGAATAAGGTCTGGAAAGAAACGATTTTGAATCAAAGCCGGCGTAAGCGGAGGAGGAAACGTGAGATATGTTGAACCAGGAGCATGCACGTTTAGTTACACCAACATTCTCGTTGTTTGGCGTTTAGCGGCAAAGGGTTCTGAAGGTGAAAAGCAACGGACAGGAACGCGTTTGTAACACTCTTGGGTAGTGCATATTCGATGGAAATCAAAACAGCCTGCATTCACCTCGGTAGGAATGCCGTTTCATTTAGACAGAATTTTCGTGCCACAATCCTACTGACGGGAATTACACAGGCCACGCTTACTGTAATATACAACGTTCATTGTTAAAGGCTGTTCACGATAACGTGAGCACTTTCGAAATCAACCTTAGAAAAAAGTCACTGCTCCTACCTGCATATATTTTAACGGGCGCACTGAGTGACGTGCTCCCAGTAAAGTTGGTAACGATGGAGGGAAAGTAGTTCCATATCTTAACGTCGAATAAAAAGTGCAAGGTAAACATTTGTGATAACTTAAATTGCTTCTTTCTGTGTCTGTTTTTTTAATGCGTCAAAATGTAAAAATAAGCGAATTTGGAAAAACTTTACTTTTCTAATAATTTCACAGTTTCACTTGACGGACGCATGAATAAAGTGATGAGTCACGTGGCAGTGTTTTTTTTTAATAAGGCGACATAAGGCGGAAGAGTGAGTACACAACGTGCACACAAGTAGGCCTACTTTAAGATCTTTATAGTATCTTGTACCTAGTTTGTATAGTCCACCCAAGAGAATATGTATGAACTTGTCAATTTATTGTTAGCTATAGACTGTCGCAGCATTAAAAAAAAAAATGCAAAAAAATAAATAAATGTAATTAAGGCTAAAACGTTTTAAGGATGCATTTGAAAATTTACAATTCATACATATTCTGCAAGCTTTGCTTCCGATATCCTGAGACGTTCATCACAGCTACTTTTAATTTTATACCTGAAAAAATTGTATTATTTTTGGCCTCGATAAAATATTCAATCGCTGAGTTTTTAAAGATGTGAACTGTCATATTTGACAGAAAATTATTTTTGTACAGTAACGAAAATTGGCAGGAATATGTTCTAGGAATATCGAAGCTGTAATATTCAACAGTTTTGTTTAAATGGAGTCATATTATCACGAATAAATCACAATGACTCGCGTTTATATAACTGTAACATGTCTAAGTCCAGGTTTTTTTAAAGTATGTTATGTTCTGTACTCTGAGCAAGACGAAGATCTCGGTTGATTACAACCATAGAAATAAAGAAAACAACTGGTTGGTTGGTCGTGCCCCTTAAACTGGGTCATATGTATTTTATAACTAGCGTGTCCATCTCTGGGAGGAACCGACTAAAGTTATGCGTGCAGGCTTGGGAAGGCTTAGAGCAAAAGCAACCGGGTGGGAGTAAGAAAAATTAAAAATTTATATGATCCTGGCAGTTGAGTTAGTTAATATATCTTCATGCTCGGTTATGACTCCTCACACTTAGCGATTTACAAACGATATTTTATCACGCTTTGTTATTGAAGTTGTTAAATATGGTGTTTATTTAGCTGTCATGGTGTCATTTGCGTTTGGCATTTGTTAAAGAAAATAGTTCGCACTGAGTGTAAGCAGTATTTGCATAAACCCTAACCCTCAGGGCAGGCTCGTTCGCCAAGCACTTCTCTCGTGGCTTAGATCTGGCAACGTTGTGAACTGTCGGAGGTGGATTAGCAAACTCCGGACCGAGCAGAGTTATTTGGGGCGATGGAAGTTACTCAAAGCGAAGAGGCCGACGACCCGAAGAGCGCTGAACTGTGGCAGACTGTGATTTTGGTTGCTAGACATCAGTCCAGTTAGCGGAGGTCGGTGTAATAAAACTATATAGCTCTTTTTCAGCGCGGTTAAATGCCCAACAGTAGTTCAAACTGTTATAGTTATAAAAAAAACGCGCTTTAGAAGTTATACTTCTTTCGCGTGACTAAAATAAATTTTCCGCGCATAACCTCAAAAATTTGAAAACACTTTCAAATTGTTATTATTCAATTTTTGTCACAGAAAAATTTTTTACGGCACAGACGATACGCGCATAACCTCAAATACTCGTGTACCTTGGGTTTGTATATAGCTAGACGATACGCGCATGCGCGTTGGGTCATACCCCTACCACGTTCACTGTCTAATTTCGTTACACTGAGCGCGCGCAACTTCCGTTGCACACTAAACTTTTACCCTCAACTCGCCAAAAGGAGTATAACTTCAGAAAGAACACTTGAAGACATAACATACACAGAATAATTTAAAATTATCAGTTGTGTGTGAAGATGACATACTAAAAATAATATCACCCATACAATATAACAAATTAAAATTTGTTTCTTGTAACATGTAGCATGTAAAAGAGCCTTTAAAGTGAAACACAGCCAACTCCTCACGTTATTGGCTACCAACCAGCTATAAGGCTTTTCACGGTAAACTGAGCACTTCTGAAAGCCCTGCTTAAGATCTACCTGTTCATGCTTCTGTACCCATTGCATTTCGCAGACGTACAGTAAAGTCATAATCTAAAATTACTCTTAAGTAGCCGTTACAGAGCGTGAAATCCCAGGAAAAAATTTATTCGTAACGTTCTACTTACAGCTATGGAAAAAATCAAAATTTCTGGAAAAATATATTATAATATTTAAGATTTTAATAAATAACACAGAAAAATTTAAATGTCAATTTATTTAGGTATGTGTGGATCGACACTTAGTGCCGCGGGTTTTTACCAGGGCTTCCCCTCCTGTACCTGAGCCGCTAGGGTATAAACAGAAGACATCCTTCTAGGCAGTATATATATATATATATATATATATATATATATATATGGAGAGAGCACCTCACAATTTTATATAAACACTAAGGCTTAATTTATTTAGGTAAACAGAACGACGAATGTTGCAGTTCCAACAGCTCCGTGCAGAATTACTCGTTTTGACGTAATATTTACTGGCGTGAGTACCGACCGCGGCACCTCGCCTTCAACGCCCGTCCGCATCGCTCGCGTCACCTCACACACACGTCGCCGGCGCCACTGTACGTGAAACAAGATATTTATGACGTGCAGCATTTTCACGCACGTAATTACAAACGTCAATGCTCATAATCTGCAGGCGCAGGATGACCTCCCGGCGACGGGCAGACGTTGAAACCAACCGCGCATTTCAGCGGGAATACTGGTACTGGTCTCACCCCTGCGTCCCCACCACAATCCCCCCTCCCCACTTCTCCCCCCGCTATCATCTAAATCCATCTCGGCGGTCGGCAGGGCAGCGCCCCTCAAACAATAGGCAGCCGTCCTGACACATTTCACCCGGAACTGACGTCGAAATCGATAGCCAAGTGGCGTTTCATCTCTGTTCCCGTGTGGCCAGAAACGTATTCAAAATGTATCCCGCACCTAACTCCCGAGTGAAATGTAAAAAATAGAAGGTGTTTGTTTGTCCATCCAGTGATTATTTCCGTTACGGATGAGATACACGATCAGGGCTGGTGACGTTCGTGTAAACCCACGCACGCACGCACGCATGCAAGGCAAGAAGGAATCAAAACAACGGACCGCTGGCCTTTACCATTGCGCAGACCACGTGACTCAGTACAATTATGATTTTCAATAAATACATCATTTTTACGCCAACTCCGGGTCTAAACTGTATTAACATTCTACAGGCAATAGTATTGTTGCGCCTTTTATTTAGTCATATCACGTGCTTTTCCAATAGTTAACCATTTTTGCACTCTAATAGAATGGAGGACGCGGTGGCTGAGCGGTTAGACTGCTCGCCTCCTACCAAAGCGAACCGGTTTCAATCCCCGGCCGGGCCGCTCGCGGATTTTCTCAAGTGAGAATCGTGCCGGACGATGCCACTGGCCGGCGGGTTTTCTCGGGGATCTCCCGTTTCCCCCGCCCTTGCATTCTGGCGCTCCTACGTTCTCACCTATTTTCATCATCATCGGCTCTCAAGATCTCGTTGTTAAGAGCCGCCCAAATTTCTCAACTCAACCCTACTCTAATGTGTTGGCACAAACGTAAATGTTATCTCTGAAGAAGAAGACGTAAGTCGTTTATGACACAATATATCGTGGTATTGCCTTACTATAATGTGGTCTGAGGGGCGAACAGCAACGACGAAAACCTACCGGGCTTGGCATGTTATTAACATATCTGCGACTAAAAATGGTCTTTATAGACGTAGAGAATGAAGTTTGCTTTCGTGTACCTCGCAGTACGACAGACCATAATGCGTTGTGCTGATGCAGCATGCCTGATGAGAGAGTTCTCACCAGGTCGTTGGCAAATGCAACTGCACTATTTTCGTTTTTTTTTTTTCTTTTGTACGCAAACAGAATTGTGATTTTTTTTTTACCTCGATACATAGTTGCAGCCAGTCGTTTCTGTATCGGTTTGCCTGTAAAAAAAATTTCAGTAAACTTCCTGAAATGTAACGAAAGTTTTTAAACCATACGTAACATGGAAGATTTATCATGCATCAAGCTGCAACTATAGAAATGTTACTATACAGCAGATTTGACTACACATAAAACTCCTTCCTGAACGAATGTAGGAAAGCTACCAAGGATATATATATTAATAGAGGGGGGAAAACGTAACACTCGTGCTGTCTCAGTACACGTATGCAATGGTGCGAAAATATTTGAGAAACGTTTCTTAGAGTGTAGTGTCGAGGGATTTACAAGCACGTAGCCCAGACTGTAATAAAGGATTGTATAAGGCAGCCCATAGCCGATGATCGTTCACCTAAGAACATCTTCATGAGATGACAGTTCTCTCTGAGCGTTGTCTGCGTTGCACCTTCAAAATAAATGTGTTAAGTCATTCTTATAGACCCTGCACATTCTCTCATCATTTATAGAACCAACACTTCCTATGTAACTTACAATTTACAGGAAGCGAGTATTGCATAGATACAAAAATTTAAAACAAAAATTCAGATTTATGATATTTCTGTTAAACTCTCCGATTTACCTAGACGGTCGACTTACACATGTAGGCAAGTACTAATAGGCTAACCTATGAAATCAGTGTTTTTTTTTTTTTTTTAGAATAAAAGACAATTTGCTTCACACGGAGGTGTTTGTTGTTATTGGTTTGGAGCCAGTGCGGTGAAAATAAATGATTATAATATTCTTTCTCTACTGCCAAATAAACTTTTCCGCCGAAATTAACTGCGCTTCTAGAAATATTTTTCGTAATCCACGCTTAATGATTATTAATTAACAACATAAATATTTTCAACGGCCTCTATTTTACCGACTAACAAAACTGTTACGGAAAATTTGGAAGTTCTTATTTCCTTGCAATTTTTCCTTGCAATTTTTCCTTGTGATTTCGAAGCGATTATAAAATTGGATTATTTAAAATCTTCTTACATTCATAGATTCCCGTACATGTGCGATGACTAAGCCTAAAGAGTATGCATATTTCCTGGTAAGAAGGGGGATAGGGATTCTTGCATAGGAGGTGATTTCGTCAGTTCGCTAAATGATTCTAGACTTTGTTTTTTGGATGAACTCGTAATTTCGTCCTTGTAAGAACATGTTTTGTATAAATCAGAATTATCTGATCTACATTGGCTTCAGCATGAAAAGGTAAATGGGCGTGAAGTAACATTGATGAGATTTGTACAGAACATTAAAAAATATAATTATTACTGCCACCACCACAGACTTCAGACGTTTCGCAATAAATAATTAATATAACTCATTTTGCTTAGCTAAACACAAAAATTTAAACTAAATTAATTTGTTATAAAGTTAAATTTTAACATGTCGCGTGTTATTATTGGTGCAAGATCAATTCGACGCTGCCCATCCACATAGATAGAGCATATTTAGATAACTTAATCTCCAAAACTAATTTCGCATGATCTGCCACTTATCTAAAAGCGATTATCATAATTTTGATCCACTGAATCACGAAAAAAAACCCTTAACTATTACTGATCCAAATATAAATCAAATTAGCTATTTAATACCGCTAAAATGCTAAAGCCTATAGGCAAAAATAATACTTGACTACCTACCTCATGTAATTCCTTTCAGGGTACGTTCGCAAACGAGTTGAAAAATTAAGAGGGGCGCCTGACCTATAAGTCTTTAGGTGAAGTGAGATGAAGATGAAGCAGCGAAGGAATGCCAGGGTAAGGGAAGTGGGAGTTCCACCAGAAAACATTTAGGCCAATGGCAACGTCTGCCAAGTTTCACCTCATGCGATAATCGGGAATGACCACACCGTGTATCTAATCTGGTTCACCGCGTTACGGGACGATAACCTGTTCACTGCATTACCACACATCTTAGTGGGTGTCGGTAAACCAGACACATTCTACGCTGAAGCTGGGGAACGTTTTCTTCATAGCTTGATTTTAGAAGTGCTTAATTAATTACGGACAAGCTAGGTTATAGCATGATAGAGTTGATGGATAAGTAGGGGCAGTGATATTTCGCGAAAAGATTTTGAGACACGGTACAGTCCAAAGCACTGTAGGGTCATCAAGCTTCTTTGATCGGCTAACAAATTTTCTGGCCCGTGTTAACCGTTTGCGCACGAATCACGAAGGTTCAGTATCGGAGTTACTTAGTCCTGAGTGGCTTGGTCAAAGACGAACACGGCACCAGCAGCCAATGGAGGTATAACAACAGCTGAGGTGTGTATATAGTATTGAAGTCTACTGTGTGCTCCGATTTTTACGCGAAAAGTCACTGGCCCTATGGATAAGTAATTTCAGATTTCCTGAATTCAATCCCACGCTTTCCACATGCCAGTTGGTGTGGACCGTTCAGCCTTCTTTCAAAACGAATGCCTGGTGCCATGGCCTCCACTTGTTCGTTCCTGTCTTCTCCTGCTGTTTGAACTTGTCCGAAGTAGCGCGCACGGAATACAGCTATAGTAATCACGAAATCTGAAAATGCTGTTGGTTCGGAAGTTAAATGGTTCTACGGTAGCGTTGGAAGAGTGGGATCGGTAAACAGTGATCCAAGATAATCTTCTTCAACTAAGTACAATGACAAGAATTCAGTAACACGTTCACTCACACTGCTTCAAACACGCCACAAAATAAATTATATGATCATTCAGTCTAGCTCACGCAGTTGCATGACATGGCCTTCAAATAAATTGTGTTTCAAAGGAGCAGGGGGGGGGGCGATACTTAATAAGTTACAAACTACACATCACTCAGTCTAGCTCACGCAGTTGTATGACATGGCCTTCAAATAAATTGTATATCAAAGGAGCAGGGGGGAAATACTTAATATGTTACAAACTACACATTTAACATTGAACAATGAAACTCAAAATACCACTTTTTATTTGAGGATATATTCTACCGTGAGTGTCATTATAGAACCACTTTAGATACACGTATGCTCCGTATATTATGTTTCATTCAGGAACTCACGATAATGCAATGGCTCCAAAATAATAATGATCTGCGATGATGACGCCATTGTTAAGTAGCGCGAAAAATGGCTGCGTTGCGGAACGGTCGTCGTTATCACGAGCTCAACGGCGACCAGAGTGCTGTAGTTAATTTATTAAAGAAGCCGAGAAGAAGTTGCGGAGCCCCATCGTGGGAAAACACCACCCTTGGAGGGGAGGAGGGGCAATTCATTACCAACCCTCGCGCTCGCCCGTAGTCACGTGACCCATTAACTGCGCGATTACACCCCCTGGCCGCTAATGGCGGAGGCGGAAGGTATCGTATTATTTTAGGTGAGTTCGACAAGGGAAAGTCATTAGCACCCAGGGAGAACTAAAGGATGTGGTATCGATCCGCGTGATGGGCTGGAGGGTTGCAGGAGCGCGAGAGATGCTGCAGGCGACTTTCAGGGACCAGACTAATTCGCGCCCGCAATGCAGTCGCAAAAGCACACGAGATGGAGTTCAACCCCGTTACTGAAGGAACGTTTAGTTACTTCCGGGGAGGTAGACGGGGCAAGGAAAGCATCTTAACTTTCCGAGGGACCATCGACTAACTTGGAAACTCTCGACTTCAGATTTTTTTTTATTCAAAATTATTACTCCTTTGGGGTTCAGCATTTTCATACTTAGTTCTCGCTCCAAGTTTTGAAAATTTAACTTTAAATCTTCAAAACAGTGAAATATGACGGAAGTTTATCGTGTCCGGGCATATAACTGAACCAACTACTACGTAAAATAATTGTTACTTTAACAAGTTAATAAAATAATCATAATCTATTTATTTGAAATAATCCGCGAAGGTAGTTGGATAATCATAATTACACCACAGTGGTAAAATAATTCATGTGTCTTTACAGCTTGATTTGATTTAAATGATTTTAAAGCAATTTTGTTACTCTGAGTAGTAGCAAAATATCTTAAATAGTTTCACCTTGTGAGCTAAAAACTATTTAATTACATCTAAATATATTTTCATCAATTTAACTGTCTATGGTATTGCTGACTGCGTGAATCATAGAAAGCTATTTAATGCTGGAAATATTTTTTTAAGTGTAACATTCTTTTTAAGGCCAGCAAAAAGTTCGTTTCAATCCACAATATGTCAAAGTATAACGCACAATTATCAAAATCATATTTCTAACAGTTTCACAGAATCACTTAAGTGTGACAAATTAATCGTCGCAAGTCCATGGTAAAGCTAAATTTCGTTTATCACGCAATATCATGTATGAGGTGAAATAAGAAATTCAGTAAGGCTTTCAAAAGTAACAAAAGAATTTTTTCAGTAAAACTAAGGAGATTTCAGATTTAATTTTAACAATAACGGGGAGTGAATTAATAAATTCATACAAAACACTGCGTACAGCTTAATCCGTGTTGATGACAACTGATAAGACTGGATATTGCTTTGTATCACCGGGTAATAACTCAATGAAGGATGTCGTTTAGGTGTGCTGCTGGTCACCAAATATTTAATTACTTTGTATTTGAACGTAATATTGTTCAACTTATAGTCATTGTTAACCTACAACTGCAATTTTATTGCATAAAAAATTATACTGCAAATATATATATCTCACTTAATGAAATAAGATAATTCATATTTCAAGAAAGATACTATGGGTTACTTAAAGAAATCTTTAAATTTACGCTATGAAATGATTTCAAAAATTTTATAAATTGCTCGAAATAGGAAACGGTTTGAATATGGTATGACATAAAGCAGAAACTGTGGGATCTAAAATGTGTTTTTTTTTTTTTTGCGAGGAAAGTGTTCTTACAAGTAACCTCTGAGGACATTCACTTCGAACTTGGGCAGACTTGCCATATTAAAATGATCGCGGTAGGAGAAGAAGAGGTCTCTTGTGAAATAGCTTAAAGTTGTATGTCTAAAAACCATTTTGCGTTAAATTTGATTATCTTTCCCCGTCAAGGCACAGTATTTTCCATCATTCAGTGTGGAAGGTGGCTCGTCAACGTCTCTGGAATCGTCAGTGGCTGAAATAGTATCGTTATGTACTACAAAATTTTCCCATAAATCACTTAATTATGTTTACATGACCATAAACGAGACTATAATCAATTCGCGGTTTCTTCTATCTTTTCTGAACCACTGCTAAAGTTCTACTTCCAGGCTATTCCTGCACCTCGTGCAAACAAAGCTTTATCAATTCCAGAAAATTACACCAAAGAACAACGTTCCGCATTTTTGAACACTAAGTTTATGAATATTTTGCATGAGAACTATGTCTTACTAGGCACTACCACACAACTGTTTCCTCTCTGTTATTGTTCATGTTAATTACAATAGAGATATTGTAACATATAATTAAAATAAAAGAGAAAACCTAATTTAACCAAAAATAAGACACTTTTACATCAACGAAATAACAAAACGCTGATATAAGAAACATCGAAACACCTCATATACTGGCTGATTTTTCAAAAGTTTGATTCGGAAAGTGTGAAGATACCGCGAATAGATTATACCCAGCGTTCTTTCACTCACTTGTACACTTACCACTTGAAAGTGATCTTCGCAATGAAACTGACATTCCCCACCATGTCGCAGTGAATACGTAAATCACCCCGAGGAAAAAGGCTGGCAACGATCTATAAAGAAAACGTGATAACGAGAGGACGCAGTAACATATATATTTCTGTCGGCGAATTCAACGAATGCAGATATCAACAAAAAAGAAATAGTGCCTTCCAGAAAATGCTTTTTTTTTAAAATACGCATAGATGTTTGTTGAGACTAGAGAATTTTTAGCATACATAAAATATATTGCTGTAAATCCTAAAAAATTAATTCTTTAAAAACTTAAAAATATGTATATTTCCCCATAAATATTAAATATTAAAGCACTGTCTGTATTTTCAGTTATTTGGAGGAGGGGGTTGACGCCCCTATCTCCCCCCCCCCCCCNCCCTCATATGGGAAACGGCAGCACGCTATAACTGTACTGAGAAGACTCTGCGGTGGTTTTCCGTAGCCTTCTTCAGTTTGACGATGTTGGAACAAGTTGGACACCCAAACCTCAGCGCAATAAGAGATCTTCCCAAACCTGAAAATTCTTCTATACGACCATAACTCTGACTTTAGCATTCTTCCGTTTAACGATGTTGGAACAAAACACCCAAAACCTCAGCGCAATAAGGGATCTTCCCACACCTGAAAATTCTTCTATACGACCATAACTCTAACTTACGACAATTTTCTGTCTACTAGTCATGCGCTTTGATCACGGGATTTAATCATTTAACGTCTTTATTGACAATTAATGGAACATAATTTCATACAGTCAGCACATTTTCATTTACTTGTTCATAAATACTAAAAGTACTTTTAGAAATTTTGATGCAAGTAGTCTTGAAGTAAACTATTATATCATGCCCGGGGATGACGGTCACCTACGGGTCCCAGATGGAAAGACCGTCACTCGGAGGGTGTTGCCTTGCCCTGGGTGCACTCCCCACACGCCATTATTATTATTATACAAACATTTCCATTATAATCATTATTTGCTCAGATTATTTACTTTCCCTCATTTTCTTCAACTGCGCTAAGAACAATAGTTATATTGTCAAAGAAATAACTTCGTAAAGAAGTCGCCACATTTTTTTCAACAAAATCTTATAAATATTGCTTAGAATTTAGTGTATAAATTATATATTTCCGTTGAAATTTAAACATATTATGTAATTCAGTTTACGTGCCTCAGCATCCGTTTGTGTTATAGGGGGGTTTGACACGAAATAATACCTTCTGTATCTTCACCTTTCTTTGCTACAAAATGTAAATTAACGGAAGGTGACTGGTACAATGAACAAAATATTATACGTTACAAGTGTAAACATGGCCCTTAGCATCTTTTCACTTTCATAAACGCGTTATTATTATGAAGGCGGTCCTGAAGTCGTGGCTCTATAACGTGGGTTACATTCCTCTCTGGCACATCACATTTCAAAAGTATTCCAGGACAAATCCAATACAGCTTTTTGTATGCGAATAGTATTTGGTAGACAAAAAAAAATGAAGGCCCTGTTCTACTTACCTCAATACATATCGTGTATCGTTCTACCACGTGTTACAATTATCCTTACAGTGGAAATAATAACTTGAATACAATCTCGATCTAGTAACCCTATGCAAAATATTAATAACCTAAATAAGCTGATCTGAAGTTAAATAATACTCATTAGTGCATTTAAAATGTTAGTATTTACCAAATGAAACATTACTCTTTTAATTACATTTGAAGAGAGAGAAAGAATATACCTAATTTTCTGGTGACATATCTGTAATTGCCTCTAGAGGATTTGTAATTTGAAATTAAGTTGATTAAAACAACATTCGTTCAACCGTGCGTTTGCTTTAGTTAATTTACAGTATAAGCTCTTTATGGTATGTTGTCATTTCATTGAGAAGTGTGCAAAATTCGTTCTGAATAAAAAACTGTAATGAAAATCGTCAATAGAAACGTCGGTAAAGTACATACGGTAATAAAGGATGGTAATTTTTAAATACACAATTCAAGCTCGGAAATGAATCGCGACAGTATGATATACCATATGGTTCTGTGTGCACTGGTTAAAAAAATTTAATTATGTGCTGGTGTTTAATTTAGAATTATTAAGAAGAACCCTCGAAACTTAGAAGTACCCTCGAAACCTTACGCTACTGATTTCAAAATGAGCACACAGAGAAAGAAAAACAATTTGGCATTGTGTATTTTCCCAAAGAAAAAGTGGCTCAATAGCAACCGACCCCTGTGGCGCAGTTGGTTACGTGCTGGCTTACGGCAGGTGGGGTTCTGGATTCGAGTCCCAGGTAAGGCATGGGCGTCTCGATTTGTGTTCGTCCAAGTAGTGCTTCTTGAGTCACTTTCCTTGGAAGTGTCACTGAAATTATTGTAACTGAAAGTCTGAGCTAAGTAATCCCGCGGAGACGAATAAAAAACGGTTGGGCCATTACCGTAACGGCCCACAGCTTCACAGAAAAAGATGTTCTTGCAACCAAAAAAAATTACAATTGAGTAATTCGTAAAAAACGTTTATGTTGTAGTAAAATTAATAATATTGTGACAAAGTTGATAATGTTAACCATTTTCATAGTCTGATGTTACCATTATGCAAATGTACTGTTCAACCATTAATGTTAATAAAACCTGTAAGTAGTCCGCAACCAAATGTTGTATTACGCTAAAAATATAAGGATGTACAAAATTATTTGTGTTACTGCGACATTAAAGTAATGCCCAACCAACATAAGTTTACACTGAATTGTCGTTGTAAAATGGCGTATACTAGTGAACAGCGATAACCTTGTTAAATTAACTGGCTGTATTTAAATTTTAAAGCACAGTATGAGAACTAAATGTAAGTTAGACTAGCTCTCAAGTCTTGCAAAGCAATTTACGTGTGGCAAATAGACATATATTTCTAGAGCATGTATATCTACATAACGAAGGAGATATGCAGTTTGTCGTTATATGTATTGGATTCCCACAATAAGAAACGTTGCAGGACATGTTACAATAGAGCAGTTGGGACGTCAGGTTTCCTGAAGTGTAGAACATCAAACACTCCATACACGAGTTCGTTTCCTCTCTCAGCCGTCATTTATTTTTCGTTGGTAATATTTATTTTCGTGACAAAATAATTGTACTTAATTTATTTTACATGGGAATGTTTTTTTTAAAGGTAATAAAATACAAGAAAAATTTTAGCAATAATGTTAACATAAATTCAACGCAAAATTATTTTTGCCGCAAAATAAACCTACGTTCATGTTGACAGTACAGTAAGGCGGTAACGTTTTTACAAATGTACTTAATATTACATTAATATTAAAACTTTAACAGCATTTTAAATTAGCAGCAAAATTAGTCACTGACGGCTAACAATTAACGAACAATTACTGTTGTAACATTAATACATTTTCCTGCGTGGGATACCCGCTTCAGTTCCAGGATTTCGGCAAGCGATGAAGTTATCGGCCAGGTACACTCGTGTTGTCATCGACGCTGTAGTGGCGTGGCTTCATTTCTTAGAGAGCTTGTTACGCGTCTTCATTCCGCTGCTGCTCCATCCCCATCTCACATCGCACCCCATCCCTTCTCCAGGCTGACCGGTAGCGATAGGTCCGTCCCTCTGGCAGGACAACCGCTTGCGATAAACGCCAGCCATTTGTTACTCGGTGTGAGCTGCCTGAAGCTAAGAACAAAGTAGAGAGAGACTTGCATTGTACACAGCAGTGATTCATTGACACCAGATTTTTGGGGAAAACAATTCGACGCAAGTTACACTACTCGCAAGGGCCAATCAGAATTAGTTATTCCGGTAATGAACGTCTCTGATTCGTGGGCAGGCACTTAAAAAGCGCATGCCAACGAAAAAATCCAGTCTCGAAAGTGTATACGAGTAAAATGTTTTAAAATATCGCTATGCTATGTGACACACAATAATTTTAATGGTCGAGTCTTATAATGTGTCAAGCTAGTGTGGCACGTAATACCAACCTATGATGGCTCGAGATATACTCCATTTCATATAAGTTGGCCAGACTCTGACAGTCAGTGAGTGGCAATTTGACGTATTCGAAATAAACAACGTGCCATTTACAAAATCCTATATCAGCTGATGCACGGACGAACAAAAGTTAATATTACGTTGGCTATTCTGAGTGCACAGCCGACGCACATTAGAACAGCCAAAAATACGCGCGATAAGAAAGAGTTCCTAGGTTAATTAATACATTTTATTTTACGTTGTCATAAAACAGCGATTTTAAGTGTTAGAAACTAAACTTCGTGCTAAAGTAGAAATGTATAGGTGTTAAAAATTAAAGGCACATTAAAACGACCCATATCCAAATTAAACGCAATTTCAAAACCTTTTTTCACGTCTTAATCGCCCCTCTCCAACCCCGCTTTCATTACGTGCTTGATATTAATTCCAAAAGCATACAGAAATATTGCATAATATTGCTGAATTATTTTTTGTAATAGTTTGAGGAAATATATTTCAAATTCGTGTCGTTCCGAGCCAGTAAAAGAAGAAGAAGCAACTTTAAAAATACGCGATCTGTTTAGCAAAATAAGAGGCCCAGACTTCGCTCCGGACAGGATGTACCTACGCGCTACCTATCGGATTGTTTCTGAAGCATTACCAGCCACAAAAATAAAAGTGTTCCGCGTGTGACACATATAAATTTACGAACAGATACCAATAGTTTTATTTTTCGCGAGCTCTGCATAATTTTTAAAGTAACCTATATTTCGTGTACTGTGATTTTGAGTACTAGTGTTTATTTTCGGCAGACAATCGTTTGACTACGTAAATTATACACCAAATTGTTCTACGAAAATCCATTTCCTTGTTTCCGCATAAAGTTGGACACGCGTGAACAGTTTTTAAGCAATTCTAACGTTATTCCACGTCACATATTTCCAACTCGAATATATTAGCTACCGTTTCGCAAACGTTATCCCAAATCCACTGTCTCAGACAAATAAAAGAGTTAGAAAATATTAGATTTTTTGCAAGATTTTATATTTTTACTTTTATAACCTACTAATTTTTTTATACAGATGTCAGTCTAAAATATCTTAAAATTGGTTTAGCATTACATTTTTTTGTAGTTACTAAATTTTAAATTTATTATTTATTTTGTTCTTTAACATAGCAATTAACTGATTAATGATTTATGTACACATTACTGTTATTAGAATCGCAGCCACGTATTTCTGAGTAGCAAGTTCGCCTAAAACGTCCCACGAACAGTTCATTGACAAGGAGGTCGGCTGATAATGACAGCATGAAAATAAACAACATCGTTGCCATGTGGCCGATCAGCTGATGGCGGAAGGATACGTCGTCAGATGTAGTCAGATGTAAACAGTGGCGCTACTTTCGCAGACCTGTCAGAATCTGGCCAACTTACATGGTACAGAGTATACGCCATGACTCAGAATTCAGGCACCGAAACGGTATGTGGATGGCTCAGCGCCCGCTGTTGCAAGCATGTTTCGTCACCCGTGGCCTTCCTGTCACTAGCAGAATTACGTATGGACCTACTTATACGAACAAAACTTTATATGCGTTTTTCCGACTGTGCAGAGCATATTTCTGAATGATAACTTGGGGCGATTATTTGCGGAGGGACAGACTACTCGCCTCCCACCACGGCAAACCAGCATATACTCTCAAGGTGGTCTCGCCCTGTTTTCGCATGTCGAAAACATGGCGGACGTTGCCGTTGGCCAGTTAGTTCTCTCTGGGCTCTCCCGTTTCCCCCATTGCTGCATTCTGTCACTGATCAATCGCTACCTCTTTTCATCTTCATCGGTGTTCAAGATCTCGCTGTAAAGCACTGCCAGATCCCCCCTTCTTCATCACTCTATCTTTATCTCTCTCTCTCTCTCTCTCTCGCGATATTTTTTTCTCCTTTGTGTGAATGATGGCTGTTCTCTTCCACCCTAAGACTGCAGCTCACAGGCGGAGTATGTAATATGTACACCGAGAGTATTACTTAAGTGTGAGCATTAAAAACTGTATTAATGTCTGACATATTCCTTCTTGTTATGGACAAACCGTTACCTATGGTAAAGGGACAAAGCACAGAAACGAAATTTCCTGCAACTATTTTTTTTTCCATTCTGTTTCCTAAAAGTGCTACCCAAATGTGTATTTGGCGCCATTCGAATTTCAACCCTGTTCCATGTATGTTGATATCCGTTGAAGAGGAATACAAGGTGATCAGCATGTCGCGTGACAGTTTTGAGGATTACAGCACGCCTTTGGCTCACTTCCCTCACCCCCTTTCCNCAAGGTGATCAGCATGTCGCGTGACAGTTTTGAGGATTACAGCACGCCTTTGGCTCACTTCCCTCACCCCCTTTCCACACCCCCTTCAACCTTTAGCGCACTTTGCTGTCGCCTTCGAATAGGCACGTGGCATGGAAAATCTCCAGACACGTGAAGCTGAAGCGGAGGCCTCCCCCCCCCACACCCCCTTCATCTACCTACGCCTCCAACCCGCCAGCAGATCTGTCGAGAGTGCAGGGCTTTCGAGTTATCACCCAAAATTATCAGGCGTAGTTCGCCGGAACGCAGAAGTACGCATCGCAGAAGAATACTGACTCGCAGTAATTTGTGCCGAGGTATTATCCCCCCCCCCCCCCCCCAAGTTCCTTCAGAACGAGGACACGTGTGGTAGAATCCTTTGTTCAAAGCTCACCACTTCACCCCTCCCCTCACCCCCTTCCCACCCAGGGCGCCACGTGCCGAGAATGTAGGCTTACAGGCGGGCGTGTATAAAAACCCCTTTCCAAGAATGGGAGGGGGTCAGTCAGTAATCAGTCGTGAGTATTATCGGTCGTCACAGGTTCAGTCGATTTCTACCGCGCCGAGAGAGTAAGTCAGAGAATAGTTACTAAGGCCGGGATCTCGGAACCCGGCCACATCCGTCAGCCGCATCCTTAAGGGGGATCAGTAGATTACTATCGTCCGGGCCAGTACGTTGACGATCGCCGAGCCAAGGGAAGAGATCGCGAGAAGACGTCTCCACGAGTCCGAACTGCAGTCCAGGGAGAATCAGCACCAACGGAACGCCAACCCAGATGACGGCCTACTCGCAATCACCGCTGAGTTAAGTATGCAAATCGCCGCCACAGAAGCCCCCGCCCTCACGAAGTAATTCACCCAGTACATTCGAGTAGACACACTATGACAGTACCGCACCTCAGAAGTTCCGATATTGTGTATTTGTGAAAAGACATATGAGACAATATATATTCGTACTTCCAAATACCACAGTCTTAGCCAACATTATTACTAAACCGGCAACCTACCCTCCACGCACCTAATAGTCAGGGCCTGGAGGGGCATTAACTTTGACCGTATAAGCCGCCCTGTCTTTTACAGTGGCGGTACATGCGTCAAGTTAATTTGGCGCACAACTGTGGGGCCTAGACAAGCCCACGTCAAGTTAATTTGTCTTCAACTGTGAGGCCAGCATACCTCAAGTTAATTTGGCTTCCCAACCGTGGGGCGTAGATGCGTCTGTATAGACAGTATCGAAGAACCAGACTATTTCAGAATACCCGAGTAAAGAGGTCTCAACCCGTACCAGAATAACAGAGTTAGTCAGGCTGAACATACCGAAGTATACCGAGCGAGTAAGGATGAACCAAAGACTTAAGGGCAGTCTTAAACACACCCCTTTGGCGCCCAGTCGAGAACCGAGACGCGCAGGAGCGAGTTCAAGAGCGCAAGCGAGACGTGGAGCGGATACGAGTACGAGCGAGGAGCGGGTCTAGCGAATAGACAGAAGCGAAGCGAGCGAGGAGCGGTAAGGGAGGTCATTTCCACTGGCTCAGTGAGAAATGACGTGGGGTAGGCGGACAGGATACACTTCCGCGCCTACCAATAGTAAAGTTTAGTCTAGAGTACCCTGAAGGAGGGTGACTGTAAGTAGAAAAACGCGCGGCAAGTAAGGAGGAAATTCCGCGCCGTATCGACGAGTAAAGTAAACCACAAATGCCCAGACACGTGAATAGCGAGGCCACTGACCGGCAGTGGGTCACTAGGTCACGGGGGCAGTGACCCAGGTCAGGGAAAGATATCGGGCACAATAAACGCCGCGAAGGGAAACACAGCCATATGTGTTATCTCCAGTAGTATGCCCAGCACCGCGCGCTAAAAGTAAATAAGGAACACAGCCCAAGTGTGATCGGAAGGAAGACAGTTCACGCCGGGCGGACAGATAACGGTGCCACCGCGCCAGTCGACACGAAGTGTGGAGAGCCGGCGATAATATGCCGAAGCCACAGTGCCGCCACGCGATAAGAAATAGAGTGCCACGCGCCCGGGCGCGATCACGAGGTGTGAAGCGCGCAGCAGGAGACGTGCGACGCGATAACCAGACCTGAAAGAAGACGCGCGAGAAGAGATGTGGACGCAGAATAAACAGCAAGCGAGAAGCAAAGTACATCAACCAAGAATCGCAGCCGGGAATCCGCAGTCACGAGCCGAGTGAAGTCAACAGAACGAGAGGGAAGGCCAGGCGGCCCTCCCTCCCTCCCTCATCATCCACCCCGGAGGCCGAGATGCATCCAGGGCTGGGGCAAGAAGACATCACTCCGCAACAAGACACAGACTCTTGGGGTAAGTGTACCCATACCACCCGCGGAGAAAAACTAGGCCAGGTTAAACAACCTGCCAAACAATTTAAGTGCGACAAGGACTGTCTACAATGAACAGTTTATTCCGACCTTCAGTCAAAAGATTTAGACACAACACTCAAGTGCGCCTGAGTGTACTTTGATTCACTATGGTCTAAATTTTTATTTTTTATTTTTTTCCGAGAGACAGTTTATGTGTACCTTTGGGCCTAACGGCTAACGCCGCGGCCACAGCCGAGAGACAGTATAAAGTCTAATTAATTTTTTCTTTTCAAGACATGTGTCTTCTGTAAAGTTAAAAACGTAACAGTGTCAGTGTACTTGGTGTAGGATCGTCAGACATTTATAAAAACTGGCCGAGTGCCAGACATTAGTATGAACCATTGAACAGTAACCAGCATAGAAAGTAGGAGTGTTTTTTTTTGTGACGACATGCATGTCGTACTTAACGTAAAATTAATTAATTCTTGTCACCAAAACATAAAACTGTTGCCAGTTGGGCAATAATTACCGGCTTTCAGCCAAATGTTTGTTTGCACCATCAAGAAGGTGTTCCGATCAAAACGGAAACCGAAGCCAGAAGAACAATTAATTAAAACAAATTTGAGGGTCATTTTGTAATATAACCATGTCATTTGTACCAGGTAAAGTGTAAGTAACCATGTACTGAGAACCCGAGGTGTGGTACTGTAGGGCTGTAACGAGTCAAATAGTTAACCAGGAGTAAGTACCCTGTGCTGTAGCAAACAGTCGACGGTAGGAGTGGAACCGCAGTTTTAGGGAGAATAAACGCATTAGATAGGGAACCTGCAAAGACCCGGAGAGTTAGGCCATTCTTGCAGGCAGAACCGCCTGTCAACACAGAGCTCGCGCCGCGAGGCGAGACAGCCGGCCGCCTGATAAGCGAGAGCCGGGCGCTAGCCGCCACGGAGAAAAATACGTAGCGCAGTCACAGAATAGCTTAGTCCCTAGAACCGAAACTCCGCAGAAACCCGCGATTTTTATATACAGGATGAGCCAAAGTCGAAGAGAAAAGGGGGAATTTGTCGCGTGACAGTTTTGAGGATTACAGCACGCCTTTGGCTCACTTCCCTCACCCCCTTACCCCACCCCCTTCAACCTTTAGCGCACTTTGCTGTCGCCTTCGAATAGGCACGTGGCATGGAAAATCTCCAGACACGTGAAGCTGAAGCGGAGGCCTCCCCCCCCCCACCCCCTTCATCTACCTACGCCTCCAACCCGCCAGCAGATCTGTCGAGAGTGCAGGGCTTTCGAGTTATCACCCAAAATTATCAGGCGTAGTTCGCCGGAACGCAGAAGTACGCATCGCAGAAGAATACTGACTCGCAGTAATTTGTGCCGAGGTATTATCCCCCCCCCCGCCCGCCAAGTTCCTTCAGAACGAGGACACGTGTGGTAGAATCCTTTGTTCAAAGCTCACCACTTCACCCCTCCCCTCACCCCCTTCCCACCCAGGGCGCCACGTGCCGAGAATGTAGGCTTACAGGCGGGCGTGTATAAAAACCCCTTTCCAAGAATGGGAGGGGGTCAGTCAGTAATCAGTCGTGAGTATTATCGGTCGTCACAGGTTCAGTCGATTTCTACCGCGCCGAGAGAGTAAGTCAGAGAATAGTTACTAAGGCCGGGATCTCGGAACCCGGCCACATCCGTCAGCCGCATCCTTAAGGGGGATCAGTAGATTACTATCGTCCGGGCCAGTACGTTGACGATCGCCGAGCCAAGGGAAGAGATCGCGAGAAGACGTCTCCACGAGTCCGAACTGCAGTCCAGGGAGAATCAGCACCAACGGAACGCCAACCCAGATGACGGCCTACTCGCAATCACCGCTGAGTTAAGTATGCAAATCGCCGCCACAGAAGCCCCCGCCCTCACGAAGTAATTCACCCAGTACATTCGAGTAGACACACTATGACAGTACCGCACCTCAGAAGTTCCGATATTGTGTATTTGTGAAAAGACATATGAGACAATATATATTCGTACTTCCAAATACCACAGTCTTAGCCAACATTATTACTAAACCAGCAACCTACCCTCCACGCACCTAATAGTCAGGGCCTGGAGGGGCATTAACTTTGACCGTATAAGCCGCCCTGTCTTTTACAGTGGCGGTACATGCGTCAAGTTAATTTGGCGCACAACTGTGGGGCCTAGACAAGCCTACGTCAAGCAGTATTTACGAAATAAATGCCGCATTCGACAAATAGCAAGGTAATGTTTGAAAAGTGCCTAATTTGGCTCATGTATAAAGTTTTATTTCCAAAGTTGTGTTGGTAACGTTGATTTATAAGAAGCAAGACGAAAATCGGAATTTCTGTTCATGGCACCTATTGCACTGACAACATTTCGAGCGGATTTTTAAATATAAAGCAAAAGGTTCCATGTAAGTAAAAAATCGTTACGGGCTCCTGGGCTTTGTCAGGTTTGTGGGGGTTTAAGATTTGAATGCAATGGGAGAAGTAAATTAAATTTCCTGATTTATTTACAGTGATAAAAAATCCTTATACAGCTGTTTATTTGACAAAATATCAGTGTCCTGTGAAACTAATAAATTAACTATAAAAATATAATTGGTTTAATCGGTTTTAACAAATAAATAGTCCTACGAAAATAATTTTTTTATTTAAGGGCATTTGAAAAAAATTATTATTTTATAATTGTACCAAACTTTGTTCATCTTGTACGCATTGTATGTGATGACATTTTCCTCGAATAAAAAAATACACACTTTATATTTTTTGAATAATTGTATGCCACATCATATTTTTTTTGTGTTATTCTGCAGCCATAATATGTGGAAAAAATCTACGATGTAAACTAATGCCTTGGACTACAGCTTGGCATAACTGCAATCACCAAATAATAGTTCGTGCATTTAAAAAATGTTTAAAGTAAGCACAAATGTTTTAATATTATTTAACTTTTTATGTTAATGTGTATTTATCTGTCACGTGGTGATCACATGTGTGTCACGTGGAAGCCCACAGCATTAGTTTACTTTGCAAATATTTTCATTTGTACACCTTAGTATTTGTTATTATAGCTGCAACCAAATAGAAAATTCTGTGATTTTATGACAAATTATTAAAGAAATATAATGTGTAAAATGTTTTATTCAATGAAAATGTCATTACATACAATGCGTACATTCTGAGCAGTGTTTGGTACAATTATAAAATAATGGTTTGGTATCAACACCCTTAACATCGAGGTCTACAGAACCGATGAGGATGAAGCGAAGTGTTTATGGAGCACCACCGGGATGCTAGGGCGGGATGAACGGAAGATCCCCGAGGAAACCCACCGACCAGCGGCATCGTCCGGCACGATTCTCACAAGCGAAAATCCGCGAGCGCCCCCTGCTTGGAATCGAATCTGGTTCGCCTCGACGGGAGGCGAGTGCTCTATCCATTACGCTACCGCGGCCCCGGCGCGAGAGAAGGCATCCGATGATGCGGCGAGATGGGTCACGCAAAGAGCTTCCAGTATCGCAGAATTTACGAGTCCTGAGGGTAACGTGTTACGGAATGTCCCTTCGCCTGATGCCTTTTCACTGCGGACTCTCTCTCTACCTTTACCACTCGGCGAATCACTGACGTCCTCGAGCTCAAGTTTCATTCAACTGCGTTTAGTTTGTACGTCTTTCCTCCAAGTTGTCCCGAATGGTCCCTATGGCACGAACACGACAGCCAGTTCGCCTTTAATCGAGCCGCGTATTTCGGAACTTAACGCCCACTGCCCTCTCACATTNTTCCACCTGGCAGGACAAGTCGCGACCCCTCCAACACCCTTGCCATTCATCCCTCCGGCGAACCCGTATCGCCACGGTTCCTTGCTCTCAGAAACTCCGACCCCCACACGCTTCCATTTTCAGTTACATTCAGGGGCGGTTTATACCCTCCCCCCTACCCCTCCCCAAGTCTTCTACGCTGAAGCTTTTACCTCTTCACTACTTCACAGCTCTCGCCTTTTATACGACTTCGAGTGAAATGAGCGGCAGCAGTTGAAATGCTTGCGGTGAGTTTACGCCTGCGAACAAGCCTCCGCAGAAGCGCGGGGAAGCATCGTTTAGTCCTTTTATTTTTTTTTTCTTTCCTCCCCGCAAAAGCTGAAGGGAAAATATACTTAAGCGATCTCGTGAAAAAATGGGAGAGCAACGCCTGGTCGCTCCATTTAAAAGTAGTAAGCCAGTTTTCTTATTTCGTCGGAACATGGGAAGCGGTCTCAAATACTCGGCTCTTAGTAACATTGCAATCTTTCAAACAATTTTCGAGATTAAATTCCAGAAGGAAATAAATGTAATTTGCTGGAAGGAAGAATGGGCTGTTATACCAACGTCTTACACGCCTCAACTTCATATCCTGAAAATAATATTATGTTTAATTCTGATATTTAAGCGCACAATGCCGTTGTTTGCGAAATACTTATTTTTGCAGGTACGGAACCAACATTTTCTTTAAGCAAGTGAAAAATATTTCAAGCTGATATAATTCTAAAAAACTGTATTTGCATACCACGATTGCTTTGAATTTTTATCAAGCACTTCTAACTTTATGGTGTTTGGCAAAAATAAAAAATTAAATAAAATTTGTCTTTCAGGAATTTCTTGGAATTACCAGTTTCTAAGTGGCGTCGATAATTTTATGAGCATAAAATTAACATCCGGTCAGTATTTAAACAGTTAGTTTGGCAATGATATTTCAGGTTTAGGTGTTTTCTTTATGTTAAATTTCAATAAAAAAAATTATCTATCTTATAAATTATTGAAATTAAACTGTCACACTAAAAGTGTTAGTGCGCTGATAATCGCAATCTTTGTCGTATGTAGCATTTCCTTAAGGAAGTTTGTTGGGAATAATATTTGAATTCTTGTTTTAATTGTTGGTTCCTTCAGAATTTACTGAAGCCCTGCTTAAGTTCTTCTTTCGGGATATTCCTCTAACTCATGCAAACAAAGATTAACTAGGTCTAGAAAATTATACCAAAGAGAGAATGCATCTCATGCATGCGTACTATATTTAATAACATTTTACATGAGAATTAATTCCCTATTAGGTATTACCAACACACCTTTTTCCACTCTGCTTTTATTCATATTAATTATAAAAGAAATATTATAACTTATAGATAAAAAATAAGTAAAATTCCAATTTAACAAAAATTAAAATACTTTTATGTTAACACAATTATAAAACGCTGGCAAAATGTGATTTATTAAAGGATACAACCAAACACGTTGTACGTGAGGTAATTTTTCAAAGGTTTGAATTTCTACACAATAGACTTTATAGCTAACTGAGCAGTCATGAAGCAACCGGTTGGGATTTATATTCTTGTTTATTTTCTATCCTTCCACCAAATATGAAATCAAATCTGACGTCTACCAGATCACTTTATCCAAATGCTGATCAAGTGTAAAATTGTCATTGTTAGGAGAAGAAACGTTTCAATTATGCGGCAATTCTAACTCTTCTGTGCAGAAATAAACATACACAAACTAAATGAAATTAATGCATTATCTACAAATTTAAAGAATACGCCTTAATGCAATGCCAAGTGCGTTTCCTGAATTGCTGCCAGTTTTGCTTGGAGAATGTTATTCCCTGAGTCATTATATTATTGGAGGTCGGGGAGTCACTGAGGAGTAAGTTAGTGGCATTGCGATTCCTCGCCGTCCGTATGCGCACAAGCAAAGTGAGCATGCCGCGTGAAGAACATGACCACCATACNGGGGGGGGGGGGGGGGGATGAAGATAATGACCTATAAGGACTGTTAATTATCCTACCAAGAAATTGGTTCTCGCGTTTGAAGAACTACAACTACAGTGAAGTCGTTGTGGGATAAGTGAGTCGAGGAGGGACGGGCTGAGCGATGTGCAGGAAGCCAACGGCCCCGTCGCACCAACGAATGCGAGGTCAGGCAATAAGTGCGTATTGCGTTCGCGGACCGTACAGCCACATCGAAAACCCTCGCTTAGGAGTTCAGGCATGTGGCGCATCAATCTATGCTCGCGCGGTCCATCACCGTCTGTCTTGGCACCCATCATTGTGGCTGCCTCCGACAGCTGGCAAGTATTTGAAATTAGCAAAGTCCCTTATAATTGGAACAGTTTCTAAGTGAAATGAATGATAATGCTAAGTAATCATCATCTATAATAGTTATACTAAATGTAGTGTTTGTTCGCTTCTCTGGTTGATATGGCCTGTGTTATAATGTTAAACTCTTAAATAATGATTCAAGTATTACTTATTTGAGCAATGCATTCATAAACAATAACTTCAAATTAATTATCAAACAAGCATTACTTATTTGGGCTAAACATTACTTTATGAAGTTTTTAAAATAAGAATCTGTATAATAGTAATATTGTACCAGGCGAGGATGGGCAGCATTGCAGCTTGCAAATTGGTTAAAAGTAATGTTCAGCGACGAATAACGGTTCTGTCTGTCAGCTATGTTAAGAACCACCCAAATATCTTCACTCCACGGTTCTCCCACAGGGGCGACTGGCACGCCATCCTCCTTACCTACGAATCCCGCTTCTGCTTGCAGCACCGCGGTGGTCGCATTCATGTCTGGCGGTACCGTGGCGCATGCCTGGCCGAGTCTTACGTTATGCACCGTCATACCGGCCCAGCGCCTGGGGTTATCGTATGAGGCGCCATCGGATTCCATCACAGCTCACGCCTAGTCAATATCGCTGACATGTCAACCAGCCACCGTTACATCGCAGAAGTGTTGGAGGCTGTTTTAGTTCCCCTATCTTCAGGGCCATCCTGGGGCATGTGGCACACATCGTCCGACGGTTTCTGGAGGGCCACCATATTACACTGCTTCGTTAACCTGTACGTTCACCAGATTTCTCGCCCATTTAAAACATGTTGCCCATGGTTGGACGACGATTAGCCTGCCACACGACACCCACGGTCACAATGAGGAAAATTTGGGCATGCATTGAAGCATCATGGGTGGATATACCCCAGACGGACATCCAAATTCTCTTCCTCTCAATGCCACGTGGTGTAGCAGTAGTTATTGCCGCCCCGTTGCGAGGCCACACAGTACTGATTTTCTCACGTTATTTATGTAAATCCAATCTGCTAAAGTAATCATGTCACCTGTGTATGATGGTTATTCCATCCAATAAATATGGTTGTGATAGCTCACGTATTAAAAATACCAATGAAATATTCAAGTTTTCAAAGAACAACTATGTGACTTGAGTCTCAAAATATCACTTCTTATTGGCTATGATTCAAAATATTTTCTTTACTTCAAATTTTAATAAATTATCTATATTTTTTGTTTTAGTTTTACGTTAGTTGAGAGAGATTTTTAAAATTGATAAACTGTTCTGGTGTATATTTATTGGGTGTAATATGTTTTTCTAAAAATAGTACTTAAACCTTTATCCACTACCACTAACCGTCTAAAATATAATATGTGATAATTTGTGTCATAGGTTCCTGGGCGAATCAGATGGCTGCATTTTTCTTCCTGTGGTTCACGCTTTGTTTGTCCTATAAGCAAGGTGAGTAAAAAAATTATCTATTAAGTTGTGCTGGTGCAGTTTTGTTTAATTATAAGCTTTCGTTGACTCATAGATCCATTTCTTTGTAAAATACTGCATCTGCATACTTAATTATCTGAGTAATGATTTATTATTTGTGGCGTTACGAATATTCAGTAAACAACTCAAGACAGCATGTCGATTATGACGCCTGCAAATAAATTGACTTCTAATCTCAATGAAGTATGACTGATATTACTGATACTTTTTTGTTACTTTTAGGAGGAATTTTGTTACTGGTTCTAATACCAAGGGAATGCCTCGAGACAGCACGCTGAAAAATAAGTTGTGTTTCCTTTAGATAGGAAGTTCATTTATTTTCAATTCCAATAATTCTGTCTAAAAAGATGAAATATTATCCGTATTTGGTTTTGTAGTAAAATTTATTTTGGCTTTAAGCTCGGTTTCTAAAGTTATTCTATCTAAGAGTAAAAAAATTATAATAATAACAATACTGTGTTGTTAACATATTTCACTTTACACTTACACTTTTCCCGGAATTCGACCTGGAACCTAGTTATGCGTGGGCAGTGTCTTTTTTGACATCGTCGACTGAGGCTATCGCATACACTTAATTGTCAGAACAAATAACTATGTAATATTCAAATTTTCATTTCAGTGTGGACACGGGTATGAACCATCGTGAATGATGGTAAACTATCTGTCTTGTTGATCGACAGCGAATATAACCATTTGCTTGAAGCGCCCTATGTCACCAACATCGTTAAGGCGTTTCTTTGGCATTCCATGGCATAAGTTCGAATAACAGATAAGTTATAGGTTACGAGACTTTATTTTTGTTAAAATGCAAACTAGTTACATTTATAAATAGGCATGATGCTGAAAAGCTAAAAATGCACTACAATACGCTCGAAATATGCGGGGAAAAAAGTCCCAGGACACGCCTTTGATCCCAGCAAACCTGTCCAGTAAGACACCTATATAGGCGAAGGCACAAGTACTAGAACATTATACGCTTATCCTGCCATTATGACTCAAACGACAGGGTTACGGAAGGGGCAAGACTGTATGAGCTCATCAATCTGAGTAGCGCATCAGACAAATTTCTCAGTAGTCGAAAATACCTCGGTCTATTGTGAGCGATGTTACCGTCCAAGTGAATAATTCGCGGAATCACTGGGCCCAAGCATCGTTCTAGTAGGCCCGAGAAACTACCTAATAGAGACTAACGGTCGGAGCAGCGGTGGCGTAGTGGCCAGGGCGCTTGCCTCCCACCACGGCGATCCGGGTTCGATCCTCGGCGGATTCACTCCCGGATTTTCGCATGTGGGAATCGTGCTGGAAGATGCCGCTTGCCTGCGGGTTTTCTCGGAGTACTCCCGTTTTCCCCGCCCTTGCATTCCAGCGCCGCTCCATTCTAGGGTCTTATTTCTGTCATGCCCGGGGATGACGGTCACCTACGGGTCCCAGCTGGAAAGACCGTCACTCGGAGGATGTTTCCTTGCCCTGGGTGCACTCTCCACACGCCATTATTATTATTAGAGACTAACGGTCTCTTTAGCTCGTTGCGATACCCTATCGGCGGACAGTATACAACTTCGTGGCGTTAATTCGGAAACTTTCTGATAGCATCTCGAGTCCACAGCTTATGTACAAATACATGCACGCGTACATTCTGGACGAATTATACTCTGTATCAGTACGTGCTTACGTCACAAATAGATAACATTATGATACGAGAACAGCTGCTTTTACTATTGGGCTCGTAACCTAGTCAATAATTTTTTATAAAACTCGCTGGAAAATTAGACTGATCGCTGTTTAAGGAGCACAATGGGTAATTGATCTTAGTCCAGAATTCCACCTGACTCTTGTTCAGTTTTCGAACTGAAAGACATGCGTAAGTTAGGGTACAGTCTTCATGCGCACAGGTTGATAACACCACATCACATCTTAAATTTAGCAAATTGCATACGTTCAAGAAGTAACACGGGCTGCTGATACATCCGGTCTTGTTACTTGTTATGACGTATGTACCTCACTCCTTTAGGTTCTCAGTTACTACTTTGGACCTGCTAAACGCTTATGGGAAGCTATACCGTTCTCAACTAATCCTTCCAGTTACTGGTTCAAAAATATACGATAATATGCACCAGGAAGAAGCGTAACGATTCACACAGCAGGAAGAATGCCTCGATTAACGGAATTGCTTTACACGTCAGAAACAACATTTGTTGTTGAAGTAACGCATTTTGTAGAAACATGGTATTGTCAGTACTATAAAGCCCAACATGCGTTACTCGTTTTCGAGACGTATGTAAATCCTCGTCATCACTTAAACGTATTTCTAGAAACTTTGTTTCGAAACAGTTTACAAAATGTTTCAAGGGATTCGTAATATTTTTTTTTAATGTTTGCAAACATTTCGGAAACTATTTTCAAACAAAAGAGAAACAATTGGTAACAACCTTTAGTTTATTTGGGGAAAGAAACCATGGTTAATGTTTTCCAACAGAATGAAAACATGTTTGCTTAGTTCCACGATAATCACTTCGCATACTTACGGGATTAGTGAAATACTCTGTTTGGGTATTTTGCAAGTGTATTGCAGACTCGTTAATTAATTACCACTGGCCAGAAATGTTGAAGTCACAGCAAGTCTTTTTGTTGGTGGAATAGAATCTCAGAAACATGTACACTGTTTTGACAGTTTGGGTGCCATTCGGAACAGAATCTTAAAATCTGGTGTACTCATTCTGGTAAAAATTTTTTTAACCAGCGCCATCTTTGAGCCTTAGATCTGAAAATATGTTTAGCCCAAAATGTAACCCTTCCTGCAAAACTATACAATTCTACCAACACCTTCTCCTAGGCAGGGGTGCCGCATAGTTCAAAATAAAATATAGTAGCGAAATTTGTTTCGCCTTCTGGCAACATCTCATACAGAGCTAATGACTGGACACTACAATGCACAGAAATCGGGATTTGGGAAACATGTTTTCAGTTCTTCGGAAACTGTTTGGGAACAGTCTGGAAACTGTTTGTAAAATAACTTGGAGCAGTTTTCAGTCATAGTATATTTCCAAGTGTGGACGAGGCTTTAAGAGTATAATCGTTCCGGTGACAATTGTCGACAATAAAATTAGTATACGCTTCAGCGCTGAAAACTATTTATGTGGGTTCAACGGAAATGATCAGGTAGAGTGCAAATGCAAGCTACGCTGAACCAGTCTCCGTGGTTTCACCAGTGGTCTGTGTTCTTACCAATCACACTGCTTTGGACTGTGAACTACAACATTCTAGACCAGTGGTACCTAGACTTTTTTTTTAAGGGGGCCACATTAAGAAAAAATAAGACCGCCACGGGCCGCACTTACGAAAAGTGACATAATAATATTTGTGAACTAGAAGTAGGTAGGTAATTCGATAACATTTTAAATTCAGATTGTCTTGTATCGTCTTGCAAGTCGTTTGTTTATTCGTTCGATACGGTGATGGCGGGCGGACGTAGTACATAAAAAATATATCCAGAAGTCGCCTGACTGATAAAATAATGAAAAACATCGTCTAGTTTCATCAGTGACTTTAACTTTTAATAAATTCGTATTATGTATCGCTTTTTTATTTTTGTAAGACACGCCCCAAAACATAAGAATTTGGTAACTTGTATCTATTGAAGCCGGCGAGCGCGGGCCACAAGGAATGGGCCCGCGGGCCGCAGTTTGAGTACCCTTGTTGACTGTGAACGAGTGTTTAAAATACATACTTACACACTTTCTTTAAGTAAATATTTTGAAGTTAAGATTTAAAAAAATATATATTCACATGTTTGTTGGAAAAATAGAATGCAAATAAATGTCCACGTTTCAGTTTGACCACGTGTTTTTGACACTTCTGCTGGCGACGGACCACGAGTCGTTGTTAGGGAGATGTGCAGGAGGCTTCAATCATTCAACCTCGTCTTCTTCACAAGGTTTCGCGAGGTAGATCGCCTGCTGTGATGTCTACGGCTCGCCCGGCGAAGGTTGGCAGCCACGCTGTGGACGTTGAGGTTAACACCCGCCGGTGGTGGTGCGCCTGCTTTGCCGTCCGGAGCAGCGGCGGAGGGCTGTCCGCCTGCGGCCGCCGCCCTTGCCCTTCGCTCATTACGGCGCACCTTACCAGCAAGCCGAGCTCGTTACTCCCGGTCGACGTGGCACAGGACCGTCGGCACGGGCCTCTTCCTCGAGCATCCCCCGATTCTCCTACACACCTGCCTGCGCGTTGCCTTCCTCTCTTCAAACGCAGCCTTGGAGGCGCGCGCGCCCAATCAGGCGTTTGAAGTGCCGCGCGCTCCACTACCCGACATAACTTTTTCTCTTCCTTCCTTCCTTCCTTCCAGGAACCAGGACTTCGTCGTCATCGTGGAAGGGGAGGAGGGGTTAACTTACCCCACAGCCTTTTCCTCTGCTGTTTGAAGCGGCGCCAAAATCCCTGAGGGGCGCACGCTTTTGCGAAAACTGGGGTGCTTGCCCTTCGGCTCGACTGCTCAAGGAAGCGGCTCTCACATCCAGCAGCAAGTGTGCATTCACGCGGTTATGAACTGCAATATTTAGATGTACACTGAAAAGCCGAAAAAACTGGTGCACCAGCCTAATATCGTGCAGGGCCCCCGCGAGCACGCAGAAGTGCCGCAAGACGACGTGGCATGGACTCGACTAATGTCTGAAGGTATGCAGGAGGCATTGAAATCTGAGTCAATTTGAGAAAGGAGTTGCACGTTTGTCACGTTTAATGATTCTCGTCAGTCGTCGTTTGTCCCGTTCGTTCACGATCTTCTTCAGGCCGCAGCGATGTCGAAGTTTTGATGTTTTACCGGATTCGCGATATTCACGGTACACTCGTGAAATGGTCGTACGCGAAAATCCAAATTTTATCGCTACCTCGGAGATGCTACGTCTCATCTCTCGTGCGCCGACTATAACACCACGTTCAAACTCATTTAAATCTTGATAACCTGCCATTGTAGCAGTAGTAACCGATCTAGCAACTTTGCCAGACGCTTGTTGTCTTACATATGCGCTGCCGATCGCATCGCGTTATTCTGATTGGTTCCATACCTCTGTTATTTGCATACGGAGGCCTATACCAGTTTTTTTTTGGATCTCCAGTGTAATTCATTTACGGTTACTTCCAACTTTTCTGAAGCCCTGCTGAAGTTCTACTTCCGAGAAATCCATCCGCTTCGTGCAACCAAAGATTAACCGAGCCTAGAAAATTTCACCAGAGACACAACAGAACGCATTCGTGCGCACTCGATGTAATGATATTTAGCATAATATATATTTCTTACTAGTCATTACCAATACACCTATGTTCTCCCTGTTTTTATTTATCTGTATTATAAATATTAAATTATAATTTATAGGTAACATATAAGTACAAGTTAAATTGAACCAAAATTGTTGTACTTTTGTATTGACACGAATATAAAACGGTTGTGTTAAATGTCATATTTATGAAACAACCAAACACGTCATACATGGGGTAATATTTCAAATTTTTTATTTAAAAAGTGTGAAGGAACTGCAAATACACTATATGTGCATGTTGCGGCTCTGCCACAACCAATTATCGCTATCGTTAAGACACAAGTTGACCACACAGGTACCAGCACAATATATCGATTCCATCAGAATCGACAGTCCGTGGCTGTAATACGAAATGTTAACTTAATGTAATCAGATTGAGAAAGGTGGAGTAATAAGCGCCGGTTTAATAGCGCAGCATGTTACAACCTTTGGTTGTTAGCGCCTATGCACCATAAAGTTGGTAACGTTGTAAGAAAAGTAGTTCCACGTCTTGCTGTCGTTTTAGATATGTGATGTTTCAGTTTATGGACCCTGAATTAATATTTTATTTTTAAGCACATGAAATTGAAAAAAAAAAATATCAGTTATATATGTACATACTAACTCCACATAGCTATATGAGTGGTGCTTGAATAAAGTGTTTGGTGGTCCTTGACAGTATTAGAGCCGCGGAAGAATACATGATGGAGAGCAAAAATAAGTCATAACCATGGCTTTGAAAAGTGCTCTTTTAACGACGAACAACCTTTGTAGATCACCACTTGTTTACAATAAAGGTTTTTTTTAAAATCAGAATGACTAAATAATTTTTTTAATAAACGGCGTTTGCAAATTTTTGTGACCTGGCATAACGTTCCGGTCTACACTATAAAAAAGCTTTCTTTGCTGCAAAATATGATGTTTTCCCGCAAAATAAAAAAAAAGTTTAAATATGAACCATTCCAAAGTAGACTTGCCAGAAACATAACTTTTGTGTGTTATTTCTATGATAATCTAACCTCCACCAAACGACCACATTGCCTTGTTACACACCGACTTATCTTTAAAGTAGATTCTGTAAGGTAGTAAAATGTGTCAGAATATGTCACCACTTGGGAAGAATTGAGGCAAGTTATTTGAAGCATCACTGCAATTCAGAATAACGGTTAACCTCTGGAGGAGGACTGTTCATTTGCTCAGTTGCAGTTTCGTAGCTACATAATACAAGCATGCCTTGATTAACCAATCAAACGAACCGTGGAACAGTGAACTTTGTTAATCATACATTCATAAATGTTCAATGTGACCACCATGAGCTGCCCGAACGACATCTACGCGATAATCAAACTCGTTCCACGCTTTTGTCAGCATGTCCGGTGTTTTTATGTGATGAGAGTTTATACGGAATTATTGTTTACATTTTAAATTCCCTCAATATACCGCCAAAGATAAATAAACACGTTTCCACCGCCATGCATATTTATTCCAAAGTGCGTATTCACCTCTACGGAATGTCATCAGAAGGCGGTGGCCCATCCGTCCGTCAGTTGGAAGTTGAAGTTTGAGAAATATTTGACGGATTGACGGATAGAAAAGAAAGTTGCCTTGCGATTGGTTGAAGATGACGTGACCGGCGGACGGACGGGTAACTGACTGACGCAACGGATGGTTGCAAGTCCACCTTTACACTAGATCAAATATTACTGCGCCTCCTCAAATGGCAACTATCGTAATAGCAGCGACGATTCCATTCTTGGCTTTACAGATAGAACTCTTCGTATTTTTCTACATTTACTTCTGTAGCACAGATAATTATCGTTAATTTTTTTATATTGTCAAACTACGTAAATGCGCAGCGTACAAAAGTGCAGTAACAAGGAGAATAATATTTTACGTCTTTCGGTGTTTTCGTTGATTACTAATTCTAAATAAATAAAGTTATTTTGCCGTAAATTTTCCTTAAATAAGGCAGCCAAAATTAAAAGTATATCTTTATCGTGTCTGCATTGAAAATTGTGGGCGAAAAGTGAACACGTGTTTGACNCCCTCAAATGGCAACTATCGTAATAGCAGCGACGATTCCATTCTTGGCTTTACAGATAGAACTCTTCGTATTTTTCACAGCATTTTTCTGCATGCGCGCATGCAGGTTTTCCTACATTTACTTCTGTAGCGCAGATAATTATCGTTAATTTTTTTATATTGTCAAACTACGTAAATGCGCAGCGTACAAAAGTGCAGTAACAAGGAGAATAATATTTTACGTCTTTCGGTGTTTTCGTTGATTACTAATTCTAAATAAATAAAGTTATTTTGCCGTAAATTTTCCTTAAATAACGCAGCCAAAATTAAAAGTATATCTTTATCGTGTCTGCATTGAAAATTGTGGGCGAAAAGTGAACACGTGTTTGACGTGTTCTAGTTAAGCCACAGAAGCGTAAGTTTCTAACTGAGTACAGAACACAAGTACACAAGTATGGGATGGTATGCACCAGGTTATATGGCCAGCGTTAAAAATGTTTGCTTCAGTGAGAAAAGCTATTATCATCACGCTCTTGTTACCTAGCGGCAAGTCGGCTCACTCAGTCACCGGACGCAACAAGTGGGTGCTCAAAAATACAGCAGTTAGTAACAACTTAATTAAGGAAATGAGACTGGATGTCTGAAGAGACTCAGAATTAGGAAAACCACAAAGGTTAAAACGGCGCAATGGTTCCGTAGTTGTTGAGACGTGTATTGTAGTATTTTATGTATTTTTGTTCATGCTGATGGTATTAAAGTACAACTTCCGTCTTAACCTTTCTATCACGAGAGTACTTAACAAAAAATAACACGTTGTTAACCCTAACAAACTATTGCCAGAAATTAATATCTTCGGATCGACGCAAAAGTGCTTTATTGAGTAAGCTATGTTTCACAATAACTGCTGAAAATTTTAAGTAGAACCTCGTGTTTACTAAAAAAAACAGGATATGAAAGAACTTTTCAAGTACTTCAGTAGTTGAGAATCTTTAGTTAATAGCGTCCAAAATGGATCTGAGTGTTATAGTTTGAGAAACGGATGTCTGCATAAGCACTGGCTTATAATGGAAATGAAAATTTGTGTCGGAATATCTATATTGATTAGAAATAAACGACATCCAAATCGGGAGCTCAGAAATATGATTCAGACAACATTATAAATAAACATGCCTGGAAATTGACGGATAAAATAGCTTAGAATAACTTATTTAAATTTTTGAGAAATTAAATGAAATATATTTTCTTTCTGTTACTCCTCCAGTTAAATTATTAAGTCAGTGAAGAGCATCGCTTTCATATATATCGTTTTTCTTAAACAGATAAACCGTCATAAGGAATACTTAATGTACCATATATATCGTCACTAAAAATATCACCTAGCACTGAATAGTATATATTTATGTTCACCCTTCGTTTGTAACTAGAATAATAGAAGACTTTTCTGGTTTATGTCCATAATTACATTTTATGATTTAGTAAAACGTAAAATTTATGTCATTTTAGATTAGTAGGAATTGAGGCTACATTTTATTTAGGTATTTTGTAGTTCTCAGTAGTACATACTTAATATTTTTCCTTGGAATAATACTTTTAAATAAACATATATACGTTAAATGAAACGTAATTTTCTCAAACTACAAATTATATTTATTTTTTATAACACGAAGAACTAAATTAATCTGGTAAATTTGCGTGCCTGTGAGAACCGAAATATCTCGGCTTTCTTAGTAATAAATATCTGTGTCATGACAGAACTTGTCCCATAAATTACATTCTAATAAATTACGAAAAATTAAATCATATCATTTTTGACTGCATGTCTTTAAAAAAAGCAAAAGTAATTTTATTTGAGTCTCTACATTACAAGTTATATATTTCAGTTATTTATGCACCGTTATAGTAATTTTTATTATTGTTGTTCAAGAACTGTTACGCTGTAGAGGAAAATGTCACCTTGTTACCGATATCATCAAACATTCTGTTGTTTACATTTTACTTTTACGGAATAAATTAACTGATTAATGCCACAGAAGTAATTAAGTGAAATGCCTAGCCAGGTAACAACAAGTATCTAGTTGCAAAATATAATAAAGCATTTTAGTTACGAACAAATATATTCTTAACATAGAAAACATGCCAGCAAATATCTATAGTAATGTAAATAAATATTTTCAGAAATAAAATCGGGACTGATTGTGCTATTCTAAACATGGTATGAGAACACAAAACATGTCAAAGCTTTAGTTGCAGGTTACATGAACGATTCATAAAATTATATAAATATGGTTTGCTGTTTATTAAACAGAATATAAGTGCAGCATTTTTCTCAGCGTATTGTGAATGTCAAATAAACTTAAAAACCAATTTTTTCTTTACAAAGTTTGTTAAATATAGATGCATTGTTATAGAAGTAAAATAAAAAATTTTTTTTGCAAAAAAGTAATAGGCTTTAGTGCTTGTTAGCTTTCCAGATGTTGCAACAATAGAGAGAAATTTTTAAGTTTAATGTTGTAATGAAAATAGCAGTTAGATTTTATCAATCACCAATGCCTAAACTGCACATGCACATCCGCCCTGCAAAATTGTACAAGAAAATATTCAAATTTTACCATATCTCAAATGATATTTTTGAAATATGTTGATTTTTAGGCTACTTTCCGAAGGAAAGATAGGCCTATGCATTTACCTGGTTGTATGGAATGTATGTCCCCCTATTTTATAACTTTTAAACCCGACAACAGGATTAAAATTAACTAGGTCCACACACAGTGTTTAGTAAGGACATCACACTTATAATTTTCAATCACGCCGGGTACTTATTTTCCAAATGTCGGTAATTTTAAATTTTGGCTACTATGTTATGTCTCGGAAACCAACTATTCTATTAAAACCAAATTTAGAACATTGGCAGTGAATTATATAAGCATGCATTTAAAAATCGACAATGTCATTAAATTCTCCATTTTGGAAAATAGCACAATAAAAAAAACTCCATTACATCTTGGGAACCATTTAACCGATTTTAACCAAATTTAGTACGTTGTCAGTGCATTATGTAAGTATTGTATTAAGAAACCCATAATATTATTGGTTCACAATTTTGTAAGATCGAGCAAATCGAAAAAATAAAGATATTTCGTTATATCTCGGGGACCATTTAACAGATTTAAAGAAAATGTTTGGTACGTCGGCAGAGCATGAATAAAGCTTTGAATTTAGAAACCGATAATGTTATTGGTAAGTCATCTTACAAACAGACAGACGTTCGCACGATTTCACAATATAATAAGTGCATTATAGAGTTTTTCCATTAAAGGAAGGGGGAGGGGGGTGGTTTAAATTTTGTTGTAATGTCTATATTTTTATCATAATTTCTTTGATCGCCCCTAAGTAATTATTTTCATTTGTATTAACGTAATACCTAATAGTAATTGTAAACCACCCATCCATTTTCTAGGTACAGGATTTTAAGTAATTTGTACTTTAAGATTTAAATTTCGTTTTTCAATGACATTTTTATGTTGTAATTTGTTTTGATTTTTATCTTGTGTAATTAATTCTTTCTTCAGTTTTATTTAAATTGTATTTCATTTTTCTCGTGTTTTTCGTTTCCTGATTTTTCAGCATTTTTTTCCTTTCGTTTTTCCGGGAGTTAGTTATGGTTCTTGTGTTATCGCGATACGTAGTTGCTGGAAATAGGGCTTCTCGCGGGACTTCTCGAGTAAGTCGGACGCGATTTAATTCCGGCGGGACTGAATCCTGGTCAATCCCCGGCGCCAGCATAATTAAATAGTTTCAGAGTGGACCCAGAAGCTGTTTAATTGATAGGAGCGCCGCGCCACGTTTGAGAAGAGGGCGCGGGCGTTGTTGTAGGGATCTTCTGGTGTTTCCGGCCCCCGCCGCCGACGAGGCGCCGCTCGGCGCCGGGCGCCATATTGATGACCTTGACGCCTACTTAAACCTAGGTGACTCCAGCCCTTGTTTGATGCCGGAGGGGCATCTACTCTCCTACAAAACATTTCTGCGGATCGTTTAGAAAGTTTACTAAACTTTTCAGCAGGTATCGGAATATTTTATTTTTTGCATGTTAATTGTGTGATGCGATCCAGTGGTCCGGACGCTCTACGGACTCATGCCAGCGCCGGAGCTATTTAATTAGTTATTATCAACCCTGAGGAACTTTTGAAACATATAAATCATTATTTGAAATAAGGAATTTTAATTTTTAATTAACTTTTCGGGAGATTTCAAAACGAGTGACATTCTTTTTTTTTTTTTATGGACAAGTGAAGTAAATCTTTGGTTCTGAAACGTGATAATTAGAGGCAGCTTTATCCACTAACGCTTTCATTTTTAACAGATAGAAAGCAGCAGTGCGACTCTTCTTTAATTTATCGGATTTTCACCAGCTTAAATACATTTCGTAAGGATGGTGGTAATTTGAAGCCAATAGACTCCTTATCAAGTTTTGAGCATGCGTTTTACAGATTTTATATTTTTTTGGTAGAGAGTCAGCACCTTCAGTTTTCACCTTATATAATTATATTTTTTAACTGATATTTTTCTTTAATAAATCTGAGTAAAATTCACAATTCTTCTTTTTTTTCAGTAGTTAAAAAATATATTTGAGATTATTTCAGCTTTCTTTATTCTGCTTTGTCCAGTGATATATGAGAGTTTATCTGTCTTTTGCAAGTGTAAGTGTCAGAACCTATCTATCACCACCACAAATACCAATCTCTACAACTATTCACTCACCAAACACTAACACCACTACTGCTTTCTTACACAACAAGCCCATTTATCCAAGGAAAGCAGGCTAATAAATGTATAATAAAGTAACTGGTACAAATGAGGTATACATTTGTAATGATATTAATTACTTTCCGAATTGACAGTATAATTTGACAGATGTTTCTATCACTCAGTGTAATTATTATGAAATTTCTACCAGGCGTATATTTCTCCAGCGTCTAACAACACACAAATTTGTCCTTCTAATGTTCCTACGAAGAAAAACAATTTTCTGCTCTAAAATTTGATTGCCTGCACATCTATGGAAGAAATTTCACAGGATTACTATATATGCAATACCTAGTTAATTTAAACGTATTTAATGAAATTGAGCTGTCGCATTTATACTAGGATATTCCAACCTCCCCAGATCACCTACATCCTCTTACGTCAGACAAAACGCTGCTTCCGTGGAGCTATAAAAACTCAATGTTTCGCATTTTAACTTCACAAAACGTCATAGTAATATGTTAAAATATTAATATAAATTGAATAACGTCAGAATTATGTACGAATAATGTGTGAATAATGTAAGAATAATTTTTGTAATGCTGTATTTGTTCAAAGTTAGTGACATTTCTAACGAGTTAGACACATAAACTGACTACTGGATGGCAACTAGGAAAATAATAATTTCTTAACTATTAAAAATGCAACAAAATATCNCGCAGCCAAAATTAAAAGTATATCTTTATCGTGTCTGCATTGAAAATTGTGGGCGAAAAGTGAACACGTGTTTGACGTGTTCTAGTTAAGCCACAGAAGCGTAAGTTTCTAACTGAGTACAGAACACAAGTACACAAGTATGGGATGGTATGCACCAGGTTATATGGCCAGCGTTAAAAATGTTTGCTTCAGTGAGAAAAGCTATTATCATCACGCTCTTGTTACCTAGCGGCAAGTCGGCTCACTCAGTCACCGGACGCAACAAGTGGGTGCTCAAAAATACAGCAGTTAGTAACAACTTAATTAAGGAAATGAGACTGGATGTCTGAAGAGACTCAGAATTAGGAAAACCACAAAGGTTAAAACGGCGCAATGGTTCCGTAGTTGTTGAGACGTGTATTGTAGTATTTTATGTATTTTTGTTNAACCACAAAGGTTAAAACGGCGCAATGGTTCCGTAGTTGTTGAGACGTGTATTGTAGTATTTTATGTATTTTTGTTAATGCTGATGGTATTAAAGTACAACTTCCTTCTTAACCTTTCTATCACGAGAGTACTTAACAAAAAATAACACGTTGTTAACCCTAACAAACTATTGCCAGAAATTAATATCTTCGGATCGACGCAAAAGTGCTTTATTGAGTAAGCTATGTTTCACAATAACTGCTGAAAATTTTAAGTAGAACCTCGTGTTTACTAAAAAAAACAGGATATGAAAGAACTTTTCAAGTACTTCAGTAGTTGAGAATCTTTAGTTAATAGCGTCCAAAATGGATCTGAGTGTTATAGTTTGAGAAACGGATGTCTGCATAAGCACTGGCTTATAATGGAAATGAAAATTTGTGTCGGAATATCTATATTGATTAGAAATAAACGACATCCAAATCGGGAGCTCAGAAATATGATTCAGACAACATTATAAATAAACATGCCTGGAAATTGACGGATAAAATAGCTTAGAATAACTTATTTAAATTTTTGAGAAATTAAATGAAATATATTTTCTTTCTGTTACTCCTCCAGTTAAATTATTAAGTCAGTGAAGAGCATCGCTTTCATATATATCGTTTTTTTTCTTTTACAGATAAACTGTCATAAGGAAAACTTAATGTACCATATATATTGTCACCAAAAATATCACCCAGCACTGAATAGTATATATTTATGTTCACCCTTCGTTTGTAACTAGCATAATCTAAGCCTTTTCTGTTTTATGTCCATAATTACATTGTATGATTTAGTAAAACGTATAATTTATGTCATTTTAGATGAGTAGGTTTTGAGGGTAGATTTTATTTAGGTATTTTGTAGTTCTCAGTAGAACATACTTAATATTTTTCCGTGGAATAACACATTTAAATAAACAAATATACGTTAAATGAAACGTAATTTTCTCAAACCACAAATTATATTTATTTTTTATAACACGAAGCACTAAATTAATCTGGTAAATTTGCGTGCCTGTGAGAACCGAAATATCTCGGCTTTCTTAGTAATAAATATCTGTGTCATGACAGAACTCGTCCCATAAATTACATTCTAATAAATTACGAAAAATTAAATCATATCATTTTTGATTGCATGTCTTTAAAAAAAGCAAAAGTAATTTTATTTGAGTGTCTACATTACAAGTTATATATTTCAGCTATTTATGCACCGTTATAGTAATTTTTATTACTGTTGTTCAAGAACTATTACGCTGTAGAGGAAAATGTCACCTTGTTACCGATATCATCAAACATTCTGTTGTTTAGATTTTACTTTTACACAATAAATTAACTGATGAATGCCACAGAAGTAATTAAGTGAAATGCCTAGCCAGGTAATAACAAGTATCTAGTTGCAAAATATAATAAAGCATTTTAGTTACGAACAAATATATTCTTAACATAGAAAACATGCCATCAAATATCTATAGTAATCTAAATAAATATTTTCAGGAATAAAATCGGGACTGATTGTGCTATTCTAAACATGGCATGAGAACACAAAACATGTCAAAGCTTTAGTTGCAGATTACATGAACGATTCATAAAATTATATAAATATGGTTTGCTGTTTATTAAACAGAATATAAGTGCAGCATTTTTCTCAACGTTTTGTGAATGTCAAATAAACTTAAAATCCAATTTTTTCTTTACAAAGTTTGTTAAATATAGATGCATTGTTATAGAAGTAAAATAAATTTTTTTTTTTTGCAAATATAGCAGTTAGATTTTATCCATCACCAATGCCTAAACTGCACATGCACATCCGCCCTGCAAGATTGTACAAGAAAATATTCAAATTTTACCATATCTCAAATTATATTTTTGAAATATGTTGATTTTTAGGCTACTTTCCGAAGGAAAGATAGGCCTATGCATTTACCTGGTTGTATGGAATGTATGTCCCCCTACCTTATAACTTTTAAACCCGACAACAGGATTAAAATAAACTAGGTCCACACACAGTGTTTAGTAAGGACATCACACTTTTATAATTTTCAATCACGCCGGGTACTTATTTTCCAAATGTCGGTAATTTTAAATTTAGGCTACTATGTTATGTCTCGGAAACCAACTATTCTATTAAAACCAAATTTAGAACATTGTCAATGAATTATATAAGCATTGCATTTAAAAATCGACAATGTCATTAAATTCTCCATTTTGGAAAATAGCACAATAAAAAAACTCCATTACATCTTGGGAACCATTTAACCGATTTTAACCAAATTTAGTACGTTGTCAGTGCATTATGTAAGTATTGTATTAAGAAACCCATAATATTATTGGTTCACAATTTTGCAAGATCGAGCAAATCGAAAAAATAAAGATTTTTCGTTATATCTCGGGAACCATTTAACAGATTTAAAGAAAATGTTTGGTACGTCGGCAGAGCACGAATAAAGCTTTGAATTTAGAAACCGATAATGTTATTGGTAAGTCATCTTACATACAGATAGACGTTCGCATGATTTCACAATATAATAAGTGCATTATAGAGTTTTTCCATTAAAGAAGGGAGGGGGGGTTCAATTTTGTTGTAATGTTTATATTTTTATCATAATTTCTTTGATCGCCCCTAAATCATTTTTTTCATTTGTATTAACGTAATACCTAATAGTAATTGTAAACCACCCATCCATTTTCAAGGTATAGGATTTTAAGTAATTTTTACTTTAAGATTTAAATTTTGTTTTTCAATGACATTTTTATGTTGTAATTTGTTTTAATTTTTATCTTGTGTAATTAATTCTTTTTTCAGTTTTATTTAAATTGTATTTCATTTTTCTCGTGTTTTTCGTTTCCTTATTTTTCAGCATTTTTTTTTTCTTTCGTTTTTCCGGGAGTTAGTTATGGTTCTTGTGTTATCGCGATACGTAGTTAATGGAAATAGGGCTTCTCGCGGGACTTCTCGAGGAAGGCGGACGCGATTTAATTCCGCCGGGACTGAATCCTGGTCAATCCCCGGCGCCAGCATAATTAAATAGTTTCAGAGTGGACCCAGAAGCTGTTTAATTGATAGGAGCGCCGCGCCGCGTTTGAGAAGAGGGCGCGGGCGTTGTTGTAGGGATCTTCTGGTGTTTCCGGCCGCCGCCGACGACGAGGCGCCGCTCGGCGCCGGGCGCCATGTTAATGACCTTGACGTCGACTTAAACCAAGGTGATTCCAGCCCTTGTTTGATGCCAGAGGGGCATCTACTCTCCTACAAAACATTTCTGCGGCTCGTTTAGAAAGTTTACCAAACTTTTCAGCAGTTTTCGGATTATTTTATTTTTTGCATGTTAATTGTGTGACGCGATCCAGTGGTCCGGACGCTCTACGGACTCATTCTAGCGCCGGAGCTATTTTATTAGTTATTATGAGCCCTGAGGAACTGTTGAAACATATAAATCATTATTTGAAATAAGGAATTTTAGTTTTTAATTAACTTTTCTGGAGATTTCAAAACGAGTGACATTCTTTTTTGTTTTATGGACAAGTGAAGTAAAGCTTTGGTTCTGAAACGTGATAATTAGAGGCAGCTTTATCCAGTAACGCTTTCATTTTTAACAGATAGAAAGCAGCAGTGCGACTTTTCTTTAATTTATCGGATTTTCGCCAGCTTAAATACATTTCGTAAGGATGGTGGTAATTTGAAGCCAATAGACTCCTTATCAAGTTTTGAGCATACATTTTATAGATTTTATATTTTTTTGGTAGAGAGTCAACACCTTCAGTTTTCACCTTATATAATAATATTTTTTTACTGATATTTTTCTTTAATAAATCTGAGTAGAATTCACAATTCTTCTTTTTTTTTCAGTAGTTAAAATAGATATTTGAGATTATTTCAGCTTTCTTTATTCTGCTTTGTCCAGTGATATATGAGAGTTTATCTGTCTTTTGCAAGTGTAAGTGTCAGAACCTATCTATCACCACCACAAATACCAATCTCTACAACTATTCACTCACCAAACACTAACACCACTACTGCTTTCTTACACAAGCCCACATCTCCAAGGAAAGCAGGCTAATAAATGTATAATAAAGTAACTGGTACAAATGAGGTATACATTTGTAATGATATTAATTACTTTCCGAATTGACAGTATAATTTGACAGATGTTTCTATCACTCAGTGTAATTATTATGAAATTTCTACCAGGCGTATATTTCTCCAGCGTCTAACAACACACAAATTTGTCCTTCTAATGTTCCTTCGAATAAAAACAATTTTCTGCTCTAATATTTGATTGCCTGCACATCTATGGAAGACATTTCACAGGATTACTATATATGCAATACCTAGTTAATTTAAACGTATTTAATGAAATTGAGCTGTCGCATTTATACTAGGATATTACAACCTCCCCAGATCACCTACATCCTCTTACGTCAGACAAAACGCTGCTTCCGTGGAGCTATAAAAACTCAATGTTTCGCATTTTAACTTCACAAAACGTCATAGTAATATGTTAAAATATTAAAATAAATTGAATAACGTCAGAATTATGTACGAATAATGTGTGAATAATGTAAGAATAATTTTTGTAATGCTGTATTTTTTCAAAGTTAGTGACATTTCTAACGAGTTTGACACATAAACTGACTACTGGATGGCAACTAGGAAAATAATAATTTCTTAACTATTAAAAATGCAACAAAATATCACTAGAGTAATTAAGTGCACTCGGCCGAATNCACTAGAGTAATTAAGTGCACTCGGCCGAATTTTAAATTTAATTCACTTTTTTCCATGATTTAAAAAAATGCTAACTTTACCTACTTCAGCTACTTTCAACACATTTGGCAAATTGTCTTAGTAAGTCGATGTCCAATTACAAAAAAAGCTGCCATTACAAAATGTTCTACAGAATGTATCAGTACAGCGGTTACAAACTTTCAGGAGAGATAGAGTACACCTAGACGATCGGAAATCACACAACAATGCATGGTCGGAAACGCTTTCCTGGCGCGGTAGTGACGACACAAAACACAAGAAAGGAAGGACACGAACAGGGTGAGAAAACATGTTTATTTTCTCGTAGCACAGTAAAAATGCTGGGACGTCTTTGGTTGGTGTACGCGATAGATGTCGCTACGCAAACCGAAGCAACAAAACAGAGAGTACCGCTAAGAATCCGCGACACTGTTGTGGTTACCATATTTTTTCTGTATTAAAAAAAAAAATACGAGGTGATTGCTACAGAAAATTCTGTTGCAGTTACCGAACAGCAATTTTAGGTTTACAATATCTGGTTCTGTTATCGTAATAATACTGTAAGATTGTGTTCACAACTATCTGTATAGTTCTACTACAGAAAACACGTACTGCTACAGAAGAGACGGTTCCCACAACANGATTGTGTTCACAACTATCTGTATAGTTCTACTACAGAAAACACGTACTGCTACAGAAGAGACGGTTCCCACAACATAATAACTTTTAACAATATTTGTATTCTGCTAACAGTTTGGATTGTAAAGTATTACAGAACATTATGTTTGCTGGTACTAATGTCTAGTTGTCGCTACCATAAAATGACATTACAGAACTGTTTTGTTAATTATCTCTGCTGATTTCTTTGAGTGTAGCAGTCGCCGTAAATATGGCGCACATTTAGCCGTGTGCTAGGAGTGTGGCTCAATTGAAAAAGTAGTGAACCTACTTTTGTAAATGTACGTGTTTTTAATGTTCCGAAAAATTTGTTCACTTCGGTGTATCTGCTTTGAGTTTATTTTACAGTCACAGGACATGAGCACTTATTTACTGGTGTGCCCCTTGGTGCTGCGCGCAAAGAGAAAGGCCAACATAATATGTGTTTGTGTAGTGTGAAAAATATATTTTTTGTTATTCAGACAAAATATTTCATTGAGTACACAAAACTTGAAAATCAACAAAATAAATTTTGTTCATACAATAAAATACGTGTGTTTGGCCGAAAGTAATTAGACTGTCAACAAAATATTATGCTGAATCAACTACATATATTTNAAAATACGTGTGTTTGGCCGAAAGTAATTAGACTGTCAACAAAATATTATGCTGAATCAACTACATATATTTGTTTGGCCACTCATTTGATTGCCATCGTTCGAAAATACAGCTTGGGAGCTTGTTTGAATATTTTGTGACAATTAAGATAATAACAGTGTTAAATAGTGCATTTACTGATGCTTAATAATGGTATAAAATCCTAACAAGGAACAAATCTTTGGTTGCACGAATCAAATATTTATTAACAGCAACCAAGTAAAAACAACAAAACAGTTTGGTTACAAGAACAAAATATTTCATTTTCCCTATAAACACAATTAATTGGGTAGCCCCAGACAAACTTTGATTGATTCAAGAAATCCTTTTTCCTCACTGCGATACATCAACGCGCCATCATCATCTGTTAACGCAACTCACCCCGACTCACGCCTATAAGACGATTTTTTGCATTTGAAATTACAGCGAGCGCAATCGTACAATCACAGGACCTTTTTATTTTAGTATATTGCCTACCTGTCAGGCCAATCACCTTCGGTTTTGAACTTTGAGCATAATCTGGGTGTGTTCCAACAAGACGGCCTTTTCTGTTAGTTTAGACATTCTGATTTATAATTTGTCCTAACGAATCGTTTACAGCTTAGTTAGTTAGGAAGAAGCATGCAAACACAGAGTGCCAACTCCTACTTACTTAATGTAGGGCGATGATACTACCAACCGCGTTTTCAGAGGTGTAAAATCTCCGTTATACAAGTCACTATTCACCAATGTATTACTAAATAGATATAAGTTGGTTTATAGTATTGTTAACTAAACACATTTCAAAACTCCATTTTTGGGGCCTCACTGCTCCCATATTAATTAATCACTTATGGGAAAAGTAATGCATATATTTTCGACTTATATTTTTGTAAGAGATAACTTACCGGAGTTTGTCGGTGTTTTTCGAAAACACCTGACATCCAGTGTATAAAATACACACAACATTTTTGGCAAGACAAATTTAAGTAAAACAGGATCAGTACAGTGCATGTTTTATGTTTACGAAAATGCAAGCCTGTGCTTACATAAACCAAAACAATAACGAACTTAAGTTCATGTGATCAGTTCAAGTTTGTGCACGCAGATCATCCATTTTTGTCTTTTCTGCAATCTTCGTATGTAAAATTTAAAAAAATATAAAAAAGATATGCTAAACACTATAACATTNATTTTTGTCTTTTCTGCAATCTTCGTATGTAAAATTTAAAAAAATATAAAAAAGATATGCTAAACACTATAACATTAACGTTAATTATATTCGTTAACAAATATAAATACTTTAAAAATAATTTTGAAGTGTTTGAAAAATATTTGGTTGAAAAAACACACAGTTTCTGAAGTTGGTTGAACTGCATGCTGGGTGAATATGTGGGTACTTTTTGCTATAGAGTTAAGTTTACAATGAGAATGTGAGAAAATTATTTTGTTCNATGCTGGGTGAATATGTGGGTACTTTTTGCTATAGAGTTAAGTTTACAATGAGAATGTGAGAAAATTATTTTGTTCCTGTGTTATTCTCATAAAATTGTTCAATATTTCTTAAATAAATTTTGATTAATTTAATATAAGCCTAATAAAGTACATCTATTCACATGCTCGGGGAAACAATTTAGAGCTTTAAAAATTTATATACAAGATTCAAAATTTTTTCCCGTGCGTTAACCTTAAAACTCTCTTCTGCATACGGAACAAATTTTTATTGTCAGTTGAGTATCTCAAAAAATTCGATATGTCATTGTGGAGTATAAATACACAATGTAAACAATTAATTCTGAACCTCTGTTTAAAAGTGTCTTCTATACTCCGCAAATAAAAATAAGCACAGCAGATCTCAGTTCCGTATAAAAATGTGTAACATGAGTTTTCCAGTTTAGGTATCAACACGTAAATATAGGCAATGGGTGTTTATGGTGCAAATGTAAATCTGTGGAACTACTTATCAAAAGATAAGCATGCTTAAGCCTAATTACACAGTCTATGGTTAATTGTTGTATATTTTATTGATCACCTTGTGCCGTGACAATAAAAATATACGTACAATGAGTTAACAATTCATATATTTTGTCAATAAAATATACATAAAGCAATCCTTAGAACGTTTGATATTCTTGATATTAAACTTGACAAATATGCAAAAATTACATATATTCTTTTCATTCTAGATGCACACAAAATTATAAATAATTAACGTAATTTATTAAATTACTCTCAAAACTGGAATAATACAATCTGAATAAAGTTGAATTTAAATATTTATAAATGCCAAACAATTAAAGCAATAAATTGAATAAAATGACTATTAGAGAAATTGGAAAGGAGAGCAGCTGTATGAGCCCAGTAAAGCCTACTCTTCATAAAACCAATACATAAACAATTACTATTAAAAAAACACTTTAGAAAAGATTGAGAATTAGGCGGAGGCAGCCAAACGATCTGACAAAGCTCCTACCGAATAAAAAGCTACTGAATTAGCACAATTAAANAGAATTAGGCGGAGGCAGCCAAACGATCTGACAAAGCTCCTACCGAATAAAAAGCTACTGAATTAGCACAATTAAACACGTAGACAACAACCCAACTAGAGAGTTGTGGACACCATGATTTTTCATAAAAGGAATTTATTCTTGTGCAGCGAACAAGACAATACACAACACGTTTAAACAGGCAAACACAGCAACACGAAGTTTTAGTTATAACCGAAACCAAATTTGGACTGGCGACCGAAACCACAATTTCGAAAAAACACTAACATTACTGCTTACCCAAGAAAAACACAGCTACGCCACTCAAACATTAAAACATTAAAAATAGCNGAAAAAACACTAACATTACTGCTTACCCAAGAAAAACACAGCTACGCCACTCAAACATTAAAACATTAAAAATAGCTCATCTAACACACAAACTTTGTTCACAACTCGCCGTTTTAATACCCCTAACGCTCAGCGGCTCAGGCGACGACGCCACTTAAAAAGAGCCCCATCATGGCTTCACGTCCGTTGTCCGACAAGTGTGGGAATCTAAGTCATCGTAGAAATCTTGAGGCAACACGATCAGGCGACGACAGGGCGTAAAATAGATGGAGCGAGAGGCATGCAACGACTTAAATAAAATAGTTAATTCATATAAAAAATTATGACGCACGAGTGGAGGGGAAATCGAGGGAGAGAGAATAGGGGTGGAGAAGGTAAGGTATCCGAGCCGAGCAAAGAGTATACCACCGCGTGGAGTAGAAACCAAAGAGGATGACTTGCACGATGAGCGCTAGCATCGCAACCCCCGCCCCAAAACCTGTGTTCTGGCGACCAGTCTCTGAACATCTTGACAAAACATCCAACACAACATACAGAAATACAGTAGGTGGAAAGTTGGTGGATGCAGAAGTAGAAACTGAAGTAGGCAGAAAAGGGGTATAGATAAATAAGGTTTCGAAGAAACACGTAAAACATTCAAAATTTGACAGTGATATCAGGAGTGATCAACTCCTTCATGATGTCCCCGTGGATGGTGGGCAGCCGAGTCCAAAAGCAACTCAGCGACAACAGAGCCGGCCTCTTCTATAGCACTAGGTACGGCATCACGACAGCATCGGGGATTGGCGTGTGAGGTGGTGGGGGGTGCGGTGGAAGAAACCATCTGAAGCTCTGCCTCTTCCAGTGGTCGATTCGAACAGCAGCTCTGCAGCACGACTGATGCGACGCAAGGTGGACTCAGCGTGGCTCGGTAGGAAGAAGGGAACCAAGCAAAAACAACAAGAGATTAGAAAGGGGGAAACACAATAACCAACATGGCACAGGACAAAATGTAGGGAAACAATCTGCGTTCACAATATCAAGCAAGAACAGCTAAACTGCTCGTAGAGGCACATAATAATTAACAATTAATGGCGTTGCTGGTAAGCCTTCAAGTGAGACACGTGCGACTTTCTAAATGAGCGATTAGAGCTGGGCGAAACAAGGTTAACAGTGTTAGGACCTAGAAACTTACTAATCTTAAACGGACCAAAAAAATTTTGGTATGAGCTTCCCAGTTAAAAACTTCCCCATATCTGCCAACAAATGAATTTTACATAAGACCAGGCAGGTCTCCTAACTGGAAATTAACTGGCATCCTGCCCTGGTTCATCTTAGCTGTTACCTGCAGCTTCGGTGCCCCGAGCCTACGGTGGACCTCCTCAAGCAGGCGATAACGGCCANGCTCGTAGAGGCACATAATAATTAACAATTAATGGCGTTGCTGGTAAGCCTTCAAGTGAGACACGTGCGACTTTCTAAATGAGCGATTAGAGCTGGGCGAAACAAGGTTAACAGTGTTAGGACCTAGAAACTTACTAATCTTAAACGGACCAAAAACATTTTGGTATGAGCTTCCCAGTTAAAAACTTCCCCATATCTGCCAACAAATGAATTTTACGTAAGACCAGGCAGGTCTCCTAACTGGAAATTAACTGGCATCCTGCCCTAGTTCATCTTAGCTGTTACCTGCAGCTTCGGTGCCCCGAGCCTACGGTGGACCTCCTCAAGCAGGCGATAACGGCCAGCGTCACCAAGGGGAGAGTAATAGGGGGGGGGGATATTCCAGATATTAAGTAAGGGACGGCTAAGAGGACGACCAAGGAAAGGAAGTGAAGGAGGAACTCTCGTGGAATCGTGCAAAGCGCTATTGAATCCTACATTAATAAAGCCCAAATCCAAATCCAACTTATGGTGGTCCTGATTATATAAAATGGTTAAGCAAGCCTTCAGATTCTTATTAAATCTTTCTACCTGATTTCCTTGGGATAGCAGACCCGGAAGTAAAATTTCTGACAACCCAGCCAAAATACATGTTCTTAAAAACATTTGAGGTGAAGTACATAGCATTATCAGTAACAACTCCAACAGAAACACTACACACTTTCCAAACCTGATCAGTGAACGCTTTAACAGTTGACGACGCTTTCATATTACACAGTGGTAACAAAATAACAGATTTAGTAAACGTATCCAACAATATTAAAAAACATACATTGCCCTTCTTAGATCTAACTGAGGGCCCAAATATATCAAGATGAACANCGCAGTCGTAACTAAATAACAGATTTAGTAAACGTATCCAACAATATTAAAATACATACATTGCCCTTCTTAGATCTAACTGAGGGCCCAAATATATCAAGATGAACAGTGCTCCAAGGTGCCTGAGGAATCTGCATCGCTGCCTGCCCGACGTTATCATGCTGAGCCAGCTTACACGTTTGATACAGGTCACACGAACGCACAAAATCAGAAACGTCGCCACGTAAAATAGGACAGGCAAACTGTATAGTAATTTTATTGAAGGTCTTGTTAACACCCTCATCACCACCAAAAACGGAATCGTGAAAGTACGACAAAACCACAGGCCGCAATGATTCTTGTAGAACTATCTTACGAGTACCTCCATGTTTTCCTGTGAAATACAAAATCCCGTTTTCCATGACCATAAGGAAGTACTAAACCACTGCTCAGGTCCGTCTTAACCTGACTACATAAACAGTCATCCGCCTGGACTTGGCGTAGTTTTACAAAAAACTCAGGGAATCCCTGAATTATATTAAGAGAAGCCTCTGAAGCTGCCACATTTTCCGCCTCAAAATCCGCCGGATCATACATTATGGATAAAGCGTCTGCTGCCTTATTNCCGGATCATACATTATGGATAAAGCGTCTGCTGCCTTATTTCCGGAGCCTCGTACGTGATGAACCTTGAAACGGGAACGAGACAATCGTAACACCCAGCGACCTAGCTTACCCAACTTTTGAGGATGGTTTAGGACCCAGCTCAACGTTTGGTTGTCCGTGTAAAGATCACATTAATCGTGTTCTATGAATGGTGCAAATATTTCTAGCCCATAGATACAAGCCAGAGTTTCTTTCTCACAAATACCCAATTTACGCTCCGTCTCCGAATGACTGCGACTGGCGAAAGCCACTGGCGCCAAACCTAACTCAGTCTGCAGGCTCAGGACAGCGCCTAAAGCCAGTGCCGAGGCGTCTACCTGTACAACGAAACGGCGCGAGAAATCCGGAAGGAGGAGCACCGGAGAAGGGAACTTCTGCTTTAGCAGGGAAAAGGTTGACTCCTGCTCCTGACTCCAATGAAACTCAACTCCCTACATTTTTTAACGAGTTCAAGGGTGCCACCACTTCTGATAAATGCCCTATAAAGCGGCAAAGCAGTAATCCTAAAAATTTTTGCACTCCCTTCAAGCTTTCAGGGCGAGGGAAATTTAATATTGGGGCCACACGATCAGGGTCAGTCATCAGCTGACCTTCGCAGAGCATATAACCCAAAAATGTAACCTTGTTAGGTGCCAAAGCGACTATCGGGATTAACCGTCATACCAACTTACCGCATTTTAAGAAACACCGGACACAAATGGGACAAATGGGACTCGAGATCATCACTGTACACAATGATGTCATAGAATATAATTAAAAACAAATTTAAATTTATCCTCTGACAAAACGTGATCTAACACTCGGGACAAGACTTGATTGCCAAAATTAGTACCCATGGACGNTTAAATTTATCCTCTGACAAAACGTGATCTAACACTCGGGACAAGACTTGATTGCCAAAATTAGTACCCATGGACGCATGTGTGAATTCTAACTGCCTCCACGGCGTGCTAAAAGCAGTATATTTCCTGCAGGAGGGATCCACCAAACACTGGCGAAAGCTATTATTGAGATCTAACACCGAAAACACGCGGGCTTTACCCAAGTGCTGAACGGCGCAATCAATAGTAGGCAGCGTGAAAGGGTATTTATGCATTTTCTTATTTACAAGAGAAAGATTAACCACCAAACAATACTTGTCGCTATCCCTTTTGCGCACCAAAAACACCGGTGAACAGTTGTCTGACACGTGGATGGAATAATTATGCCAGCTTCTAACAATTTATCTATGATTTTCCGAAAGGCTTGGGACAAGGGGAGGGGGAGGGGTAGGGAAATTTAAATTGACGGTCGCGCACCGGAATATCATCCATCAAAGATAATTTACAAGGAAGGACGTCGCATTTTCCAATGCGCTAAGAGATGACATCACTAAACTCCTCCTTCATTTGACCCAATTGAATTTGATAATCTTTGGCTGAACTCGTGCCGTCAAGTAAAGACAAAATCACTTCCGGAACCGCGTTGACCTGAAGACAAATACGGATGTTCGGAGCAAACCCAAAGGACAGATAAAATTCTTCGAGCTTAACCGAAGCCCTAGTTTTCCCTAGAAATTATATCCCTTAATTGTTGTCATGAGAAAGGTCTGAAAAAAGCCAAAAGGTAAACGTACACGAAAACCTACCAATTTTAAAATGTAGGTTCAATTCAACGAGGCTCCTAACGAAATCACAGTTAGCCACAAACAAACGCTTCTCAGACATACACAATATACGCCTTTTGGATACGATCTTTGAATCCTAGAGATGTTTAAAAAAGGTGTTGCTCAATACAAAATCGGTAGCCCCAGTGTCAACCAAGGCTGAAAAAATCTTCTCCCCACAGGTGATTAACACCGTACACATCCTAATTTTTTTTGCAGGACTTTATATTTTGCCCGACTGGAAAACCCACGCCAATTCCCAGTCAATCCTCGTTTCCCGCCTTAGGACAAGTTCTACGCAGTTTGCCTGAGCTCGCCGCAACGAAAACACTTTCTTTCGGACATCGTACGCCTGCTATGTTGGCAATCCTTTGCCACGTGTCCCTGAACAGCACAGTTTCTGCACCGCACGGAAAAACCACGTTGCTCGACATCTCTATATTGGAAATTTGTCCGGACGGTGCGGAGTTACAGTCGCGGCCAGCTCGCACGGCAGGTGGAAAACACGCACGGTACTCGCTAGAGGCTACAAGACGGCCTTGCACTTCCTCTGTTAAATGACGTCGCTCCTGAAAACTACGAGGAACGGAAACAAATATGCATTGAGCGCGCACGTGCGGAGCCAAATTATCCTTGATAACACTGACCAGCTCGAGTTCACTCATTTCTTACCATAAAGCTTCATGAAATGCGCAAATATAATAAACAAATTCATACATTGGCTCGCCCGGTCTTTCGTATCTGTAAATATAGACACGATCACAATTACGCTTGACGGGCGGGGGAAACAAAGCCTCTGTCGCCCTGCGTTTGAAGCCCACAAAGGAACCTCCTTCCAATGAAATGATTTCTTCACGGAGTCATTGCAATATAAATCCTTCACTCTTAATTGCTATGGTTTTCAAGAGATGATCCTCAGAACTTAAACATAGACTAGCTATTTTGCTCACTGCAATAAAGAAATATAGAATACTGACGGGTTCTAGTGATGTCAGCGGAGGTAGGATCTGCAAAGTTACAAGGAACAGTTTGTCTAATTTAGACGGTGTTACGAACTAACTTTTCAGCTAGCTCGTACTTGAAAGTATTTAGGGGCGTAGCTCAATAATGACTGATGATTCGGTAGAGCACAACAGTATCTGATGAGGTTTTATTACATGAAGATTATACAGTTGCTATTTAAATTACTATTGATCGGGGGAGTTTTAAATTGAATACCAATATGATTATTTAATTACATTATTATTCACGCCATTTTAATTAAACCTAACTGGAAAGTCGTCACCTTGTTGCAGCCTGCGAGACGGTTAACGACGGCCGGACACACCCATCTTCCTGGTCTGCTTCGCTGGTCGGGTCGCGCTAAGGGCTAAAGACGAAAGACCCTCGTTCCGGGTGTTACGCCGGCCTATATCAAGCGCGTGGTTCTGCGGCCCCGCTCAGTGACCGGTGGAGGGGATTTCTGCAGCTGTCTTCTTTCGCAAAGATCGACAACCAAATGGTGGCGTTGCAATCCCGCTCGTTACCATGTTTAATGTTTGAAGGTGTGATCAGGCAAGCCGTTCAGCTAAGGCCTGAGCACACCATAACAATGGTCTATTGGCGACACTCACCGGGACTACTCGCTGAGAGGGTTGCGCTATCGGACCTTGTTGACGCCACAAGTCCCCCGCAGCACAGCTACGGTCATCGTTTCGTCGGCTTCAAACTCGAGGTCCCGTAATTAAATCAATAGTTCTTCTCTCTTGAGCGTGTAAATAAACCTGACCTCGGCCTCTTAATGCAACAGATACAACATGCAGATATGAGAAAAAAAATGTAGCGGAGTTCGCGCAGAAAGTATTTGTGCCGTTACACAAATAATATATGTACAATGAGTTAACGATTAATATATTTTTCCAATAGAAAATACATAAAGACATATATGGAACCCCTAATATTCTTGACATAAAAATTGAGAAATAGGCGAACATTACAATAATTCTTTTTTTTTTCTAGATCCACACAAAATTATTAAAAATTAACAAAGTTTATTAAATTGCTTTCAAAACTGGAATAATACAATCTGAATAAAGTTTAATTAAAATATTTATAAATGACAAACAATTAAAGCAATAAATTAACTAAAGTGACTATAAGAGCAATTAGAAAGGAGAGCAGCTGTATGAGACCAGTAAAGATTCCTTCTCATAAAACCAATACATTAAAAATTATTATTAAAAAACACTATATAAAAGATCGATATTTCGGCAGAGGCAGTCAAAAGACCTGACAAAGCTCCTACAGAATAAAAAGCTACTGAATTAGCACAATTAAAAACGTAGACAACAACCCAACTAGAGAGTTGTGGACACCATGATTTTTCATAAAAGGAATTTATTCTTGCAGCGAACAAGACAATACACAACACGTTTAAACAGGCAAACACAGCAACACGAAGTTTTAGTTATAACCGAAACCAAATTTGGACTGGCGACCGAAACCACAATTTCGAAAAAAAAAAACACTGACATTACTGCTTACCCAAGAAAAACACAGCTACGCCACACAAACACTAAAACATTAAAAAAAATAGCCCATCCAACACACAAACTTTGTTCACGACTCGCCGTTTTAATTGTCGTAACGCTCGGCGGCTCAGGTGACGACGCCAATTAAAATATCCCCATCACGGCTTCACGTCCGTTGGGCAAGTGTGGCAATTTAATTCATCATAGAAATCTTGAGGCAACACAATCAGGCGACGGCAGGGCGTAGAATAGATGGAGCCGCCAGCCATGTAACGACTTAAATAAACTAGCTAAATCATATAAGAAATTGTGGTGCACGAGCGGAGGGGAAATTGATGGAGGGGTGAATAGAGGAGGAAAAGAGAAGGGATCTGAGCGGAGCAAAGAGTATACAACAGCACGGAGTAGAAACCAAAGAGGATGACTTGCGCGACGAGCGCTAGCGTCGCAACCTCAAAGCACACAAATTAAGATATGTCAGAAGAGGCCAGAAAACTGTCTGCTGCTAGTAGTTCTAAACACACGTAGGAAGTGGTCTGGAGTAAAATTTTTAATTGAGCATGCGCAAGATGATCTTTCTTCCATGAGTCTCATTTTAGACGTGGCATCAACCATATTGGTTTTCAATGTATATTTTAAATATTATTTAAAAAATTAATAATTGAATATTTTAACTTTTTTTAAAATAAAATTTGATGCTTTACTAACTACTTTTGTTTAATGTAGAACTTTCCAGTAAAATAATGTAAAATATAGAATTTACTTAAGGTAGGATACAGATGCCTGTACAAAACAACACGCCGCTCGCCCACAGATGCATGGTTAAAACATTTATCTCGGTGTGTTTGCTTAGGAAAAGTATTTTTCTTGTGAATGTATATGCATTATGGAAGGTAAGAAATATATACGTTACACTTGTATTGCTAGTGATGAAACANTTAAATTTATCCTCTGACAAAACGTGATCTAACACTCGGGACAAGACTTGATTGCCAAAATTAGTACCCATGGACGTATGTGTGAATTCTAACTGGCTCTACAGCGCGCTAAAAGCAGCATATTTCCTGCAGGAGGGATCCACCAAACACTGGTGAAAGCTACNTATATTTCCTGCAGGAGGGATCCACCAAACACTGGCGAAAGCTACTATTGAGATCTAACACCGAAAACACGCGGGCTTTACCCAAGTGCTGAACGGCGCAATCAATAGTAGGCAGCGTGAAAGGGTATTTATGCATTTTCTTATTTACAAGAGAAAGATTAACCACCAAACAATACTTGTCGCTATCCCTTTTGCGCACCAAAAACCTCGGTGAACCGTTGTCTGACACGTGGATGGAATAATTATGCCAGCTTCTAACAATTTATCTATGATTTTCCGAAAGGCTTGGGACAAGGGGAGGGGGAGGGGTAGGGAAATTTAAATTGACGGTCGCGCACCGGAATATCATCCATCAAAGATGATTTACAAGGAAGGACGTCGCATTTTCCAATGCGCTAAGAGATGATATCACTAAACTGCTCCTTCATTTGATCCAATTGAATTTGAAAATCTTTGGCTGAACTCGTGCCGTCAAGTAAAAACAAAATCACTTCCGGAACCGCGTTGACCTGAAGACCAATCCGAATGTTCGGAGCAAACCGAAAGAACAGATAACATTCTTCGAGCTTAACCGAAGCCCTAGTTTTCCCTAGAAAGTATATCCCTTAATTGTTGTCATGAGAAAGGTCTGAAAAAAGCCAAAAGGTAAACGTACACGAAAACCTACCGATTTTAAAATGTAGATTCACTTCAACGATTCTTCCCCAAACGAAATCACAGTTAGCCACAAATAAACGCTTCTCAGACATACACAATATACGCCTTTTGGATACGATCTTTGAATCCTAGAGATGTTTAAAAATGTATTGCTCAAGACACAATGGGCAGCTCCAGTGACAACAAAGGCTGAAAAAATCTTCTCCCCACAGGTGATCAACACCGTATACATCCTAATTATTTTTGCAGGGCTTTATATTTTGCCCGACTGGAAAACCTACACCAATTTCCAGTCAATCCTCGTTCCCCGCCTTAGGACAAGTTCTAAAGTTCTACGCAGTTTGCCCGAGCTCGCCGCAACGAAAACACTTTCTTTCGGGCATCGTACGCCTGATATGTTGACAATCCTTTGCCACGTGTCCCTGAACAGCACAGTTGCTGCACCGCACGGAAAAACCGCGTTCCTCGACACCTCTATATGGGAAATTTGTCTGGACGGCGCGGAGTTACAGTCGCGGCCAGCTCGTACGGCAGTTGGAAAACACGCACGGTACTCGCTAGAGGCTACAAGACGGCCTTGCGCTTCTACAGTTAACCGACGTAGCTCATGAAAACTACGTGGAACGGAAACTAATGTGCATTGAGCGCGCACGTGCGGAGCCAAATTATCCATGAAAACACTGACCAGTTCGAGTTCACTCATTTCTTGCCATAAAGCTTCATGAAATGCGCAAATCTAATCAACAAATTCATACATTGGCTCGCCCGGTCTTTCGTATCTGCAAATATAGACACGATCGCAATTACGCTTCACGCGCGGGGGAAACAAAGCCTCCATCACCCTGCGTTTGAAGCCCACAAAGGAACCTCCTTCCAATGAAATGATTTCTTCACGGAGTCATTGCAATATAAATCCTTCACTATTAATTGCTATGGTTTTCAAGACACAATCCTCGGAACTAAAACATAGACTAGCTATTTTGCTTACTGCAATAAAGAAATATAGAATACGGACGGGTTCTAGTGATGTCAGCGGAGGTAGGATCTGCAAAGCTACAAGGAACAGTTTGTCTACTTAAGACGGACTATTGGCGACACTCACCGGGACCACTCGTTGAGAGGGTTGCGCCATCGGACCTTGTTGACGCCACAAGTCCCCCGCAGCACAGCTACGGTCATAGTTTTGTCGGCTTCAAACTCGATGTCCCGTAATAAAATCAAAAGTTCTTCTCTCTTGAGCCTGTAGATAAACCCGACCTCGGCCACCTCATGCAACAGATACAACATGAAGATATGAGAAAAAAATGTAGCGGAGTTCGCGCAGAAAATATTTGTGGCGTTACACAAATAATATATGTACAATGAGTTAACAATTCATATATTTTGCCAATAGAAAATACATAAAGCCATGTATGAACCCTTTAATATTCTTGACATAAAACTTGAGAAATAGGCAAACATTACAATAATTCTTTGGTTTTTTCTTGATCCACACAAAATTATAAAAAAAATTAACGTAGTTTATTAAATTTCTCTCAAAACTAGAATAACACAATCTTAATAAAGTTTAATTAAAATATTTATAAATGCCAAACAATTAAAGCAATAAATTAACTAAAATGATTATAAGATCAATTAGAAAGGAGAACAGCTGTATGAGACCAGTAAAGATTCCTTTTCATAAAACCAATACGTTAACCATTATTATTAAAAAACACTATATAAAAGATTGAGATTTAGGCGAAGGCAGTCAAACGACCTAACAAAGCTTCTACCGAATAAAAAACTACTGAATTAGCACAATTAGAAACGTAGACAACAACCCAACGCGAGAGTCGTGGACACATCATTAAAAAAAAAAAAAGGAATTTATTCTTGTGCAGCGAACAAGACAATACACAACACGTTTAAACAGGCAAACACAGCAACACGAAGTTTTAGTTGTAACCGAAACCAAATTTGGACTGGAGACCGAAACCACAATTTCGAAAAAAAACACTAACATTACTGCTTTCCCAAGAAAAACACAGCTACGCTACACACACACACACACACACTAAAACATTAAAAATAGCCCATCTAACACACAAACTTTGTTCACGACTCGCCGTTTTGATTGCCGTAACGCTCGGCGGCTCAGGTGACGACGACAATTAAAAGATCCCCATCACGGTTTCACGTCCGTTGGACAAGTGCGGCAATTTAATTCATCATAGAAATCTTCAGGCAACACGATCAGGCGACTGCAGGGCGTAGAATAGATGAAGCCGCCAGCCGTGCAACGACTTAAATAAACTAGCTAAATCATATAAGAAATTGTGGTGCACGAGCGGAGGGGAAATTGATGGAGGGGTGAATAAAGGAGGAAAAGAGAAGGGATCTGACCGGAGCAAAGAGTATACAACCGCACGGAGTAGAAACCAAAGAGGACGACTTGCGCGACGAGCGCTAGCGTCGCAACCTCAAAGCACACAAATGATGCGATGTCAGAAGAGGCCAGAAAACAGTCTGCTGCTAGTAGTTCTAAACACACGTAGTAAGTGGTCTGGAGTAAAATTTTTAATTGCGCATGCGCAAGATGATCTTTTTTCCATGAGTCTCATTTTAGACGTGGCATCAACCATATTGGTTTTCAATGTATATTTTAAAGATTATTAAAAAAATTAATAATTGAATATTTTAACTTTATTTTAAATAAAATTTAATGCTTTACTAACTACTTTTGTTTAATGTAGAACTTTCCAGTAAAATAATGTAAAATATAGAATTTACTTAAGGTAGGATACAGATGCCTGTACAAAACAACACGCCGCTCGCCCACAGCTGCATGGTTAAAACATTTATCTCGGTGTGTTTACTTAGGAAAGGTATTTTCTTGTGAATGTATATGCATTATGGAAGGTAAGAAATATATACGTTACACTTGTATTGCTAGTGATGAAACANATTTTCTTGTGAATGTATATGCATTATGGAAGGTAAGAAATATATACGTTACACTTGTATTGCTAGTGATGAAACAAGTGAGTTTTTGTGACTGCGCAGCACAAAATGATACGAAGTGTTTCTGAATGCGCCCGTTTACTTGATACGAGAAATGCACCTCAGCGTCTCGATTTCGAAACGAAATACGGAAGGTATCCATAACAGGTTCTCGTGTAAAAAGAACACGCCGAACGACTCGAGAATTCAACATCCATGGCAAGCTGTACATAGAAAATATTGCTTTGCAGGTCTCTGGCTTAAAAAAAAAAAAAAGATCTTAATGAGACTACTGTACCGAAAAATGTGTGTACTGAATATACGAAAAACATTTTTAGGACAATATCTGGAACATAGTTAAATTAAAATCTATGATGTTATAGAGCTAATAATTAAGGCTGTTTAAGTGCCAAGTTGCATTTTTTTATAACTTTGTGATAATTTATCAAACAACAGCAAAATTAAACGTCAAATATTGAGATACCAATTTTAAAATACGCGTTGACAGTATTAAAGTAATTTTTAATTTACAACTTATGAAAAACCAATTTAAACATAACAATTAAATTAGTATTAAAGTCAGTTAAAAATTACTGATGTTGCCCAGAACATAAGCGACATAGGCATTAATTAATAGTGAACACTTGCAAAATACTCAGATACGATGTAAATATTAAATACTTACTAAACAATCTCTTTAAAACGTACATTCAATATTGTAGTAATTTGAATGTGTTCTCTAAGTGAGAGCAATAAACGCAAAATACAATTGATACCAGCAACGAAATAATAATGAGTTGTTAATATTATTTAGTAAATATAAACTCATATTAAAAAAAAAAATACAACACTATAAAGCAGCCATCAAAATGAAAGGACATTTATTACGCGAATTTCTAAGAGTGTTACAAACAACAAAATATCAGTATGTTGTAAGGCCTCAACAAGCTGTTATACTTACTTCTTCACGCTGTGGCGACGAACTAAACATACCTTGAATGTCTTCCTGGGAAATCGCCAATCAGGCTGCTTCTACCCGAGTCCGCAGTTCGTTGGTATTGGCTGCTGGATGATAATGACAGACTAGCTGCCGAGTGGCCATATCCGAGACATGTTCAATTGCAGACATATCGAGTGAACATGCAGGCTAGGGTATCCGTCTTGCTTCGAAAAGGACCTGGACGTTCCTGGCAACTTGTGATCGAGAGGCTTGTCTCTTGAAATATAACTCCAGGAAGTGTGTTGAAGGAAGATTACGATTTCAGCTTCGACAGCTTCCCCGGTATAGTGTTTGTTGTCGAGAGTGCCCCACATTAATAGCAGCCGAAAACGCCTATGATGCCCAGTGTTCCCCAAACCATCACACCCATCGTTCGTGCAGTATGATGTCTGACATTGCATTCTGGAAGATGGCGCTCACCTTGATATCATCGAGTGCGTTTTCGGCCACCATCTAAATCGAAGTTGAAGCGGGACTCGTCCGAAAACATGAAATGTTTCCCCTCTGTACGCCAGTGGGCGTGTTCGTGAGCCCATTGTAGTCTGAGGTGTCAATGGTTCAGGCTCGAGGCAATCCTTCGCAAAAGGAATGCATACACACAGTAATCTGCGAAGTTGTCGCCATATAACCGTTGAAGCAGATACACTAAAGAGCCAAAAAAACTGGTAAACCTGCCTAATATCGTGTAGGGACCCCGCGAGCACGCAGAAGTGCCGCAAGAAGACGTGGCATGGACTCGACTAATGTCTGAAAGTATGCAGGAGGCAATTCACACCACGAATCCTGCAGGGGAGTCCACAAATCCACAGGAGTGTNAGTATGCAGGAGGCAATTCACACCACGAATCCTGCAGGGGAGTCCACAAATCCACAGGAGTGTGAGGCGGTGGAGATCTCTTCTGAACAGCACGTTGCAAGGCATCCCAGATGTGCTCAATAATGTTCATGTCTGGTGATTTCGGTGGCCAATGGAAGTGTCTAAAGTCAGAAGAGTGTTCCTGGAGTCACCCGGTAGCAACTCTCGACGTGTAGGGTGTCGCATTGTCCTGCTGGAATTGTTCACGTCCGTCGGAATGCACAATGGACATGAATCGGTGCAGGTGATCGGACAGGATGCTTACGTATCTGTCACCTGTCAGAGTCGTATCAAGACGCATCAGGGGTCCCATTTCACGCCAACTGCACACGTCCCATACCATGACAGAGCCTCCACCAGCTTGAACAGTCCCCTGTTGACATGTAAGGTCCATGGATTCATGAGGATGTCTCCATACCCGTACACATCCATCCGCCCGATACAATTGGAAACGAGAATCGTCAGACCAGGCAACGTATTTAGTCATCAACAGTCCAATGGTGGTGTTGGCGAGGCCAGGCAAGGCGTAAAGCTTTGTGTTGTGCAGTCAACAACGGTTTACGAGTGGGTCTTCGGCTCCGAAAGCCCATATCAATGATGGTCCGTCGAATTGTTCGCACGCTGGCACTTGTTGATGCCCCAGCATTGAAATCTGCGCCAATTTGAGAAAGGGTTGCACGTCTGTCACGTTTAATGATTCTCGTCAGTCGTCGTTTGCCCCGTTCGTTCACGATCTTTTTCCGGCCTCAGCGATGTCGAAGATTTGATTTTTTACCGGATCCCCGATATTCACGATACACTCGTGATATGGTCGTATATGAAAATCCAAATTTTATCGCTACCTCGGAGATGCTATGTCACATCTCTCGTGCGCCGACTATAACACCACGTTCAAACTCACTTAAATCTTGATAACCTGCCACTGTAGCAGCAGTAACCGATGTAGCAACTTTGACAGACGTTTGTTGTCTTATATAGGCGCTGCCGACCGCACATCGTTACTCTGATTGGTTCCATACCTCTCTTATTTGCATACGCACGCCTATACCAGTTTTTTTTGGCTCTCCAGTGTAGTTGGAACCTTTTACAATTTTACAAATTGTCTGAGTACAGTCGAGACGGAGCTGAATGATCCGTCACTGCCAAACGGACGAGTAGTCAGTCATCCCGTGGTAGTCGTTACATTCGGTGGTCGAGTTCCGGGCTTTCGACTCTTCATGTTACTTTCACTCCGCAGCTTCCACACTCGTATCTCTGTCACGGCAATGTAACCCGGATGAGCCAGCAATTTCGCGGTGCAAAAATGCGACTCCGTGGCAGCCAAACCGATCTATCGGTCCTGTTCAAACTCCGCAACATGATTAAAGCTCCTATGTTAAAATGCAAAATACGTATGTTACAGTAGGACTTCATTGCACGTTTTAAAATACCACATACGTACAGTTGTACTTTTATAATATATATATCAAGGAAATTGCACAGGAAGGCTCTAAAAGTGCAATTGATTTTACCATCTCGCAATTTTTTTCTCTCTGACTGCACTTAATATGATTGAAACAAAACTGTACGGCATTAGATATTCGGTGTTTATATTTTCTGACAAACAGCCATATTACCAGTACATCTATTTACTGAGATACACGTANAATGATTCTCGTCAGTCGTCGTTTGCCCCGTTCGTTCACGATCTTTTTCCGGCCGCAGCGATGTCGAAGATTTGATTTTTTACCGGATCCCCGATATTCACGATACACTCGTGATATGGTCGTATATGAAAATCCAAATTTTATCGCTACCTCGGAGATGCTATGTCACATCTCTCGTGCGCCGACTATAACACCACGTTCCAACTCACTTAAATCTTGATAACCTGCCACTGTAGCAGCAGTAACCGATGTAGCAACTTTGACAGACGTTTGTTGTCTTATATAGGCGCTGCCGACCGCACATCGTTACTCTGATTGGTTCCATACCTCTCTTATTTGCATACGCACGCCTATACCAGTTTTTTTTGGCTCTCCAGTGTAGTTGGAACCTTTTACAATTTTACAAATTGTCTTAGTACAGTCGAGACGGAGCTGAATGATCCGTCACTGCCAAACGGACGAGTAGTCAGTCATCCCGTGGTAGTCGTTACATTCTGTGGTCGAGTTCCAGGCTTTCGACTCTTCATGTTACTTTCACTCCGCAGCTTCCACACTCGTATCTCTGTCGCGGCAATGTAACCCGGATGAGCCAGCAATTTCGCGGTGCAAAAATCCGACTCCGTGGCAGCCAAACCGATCTATCGGTCCTGTTCAAACTCCGCAACATGATTAAAGCTCCTATGTTAAAATGCAAAATACGTATGTTACAGTATGACTTCATTGCACGTTTTAAAATACCACATACGTACAGTTGTACTTTTATAATATATATTAAGGAAATTGCACAGGAAGGCTCTAAAAGTGCAATTAATTTTACCATCTCGCAATTTTTTTTCTCTCTGACTGCACTTAATATGATTGAAACAAAACTGTACGACATTAGATATTCGGTGTTTATATTTTCTGACAAACAGCCATATTACCAGTACATCTATTTACTGAGATACACGTATNCATTAGATATTCGGTGTTTATATTTTCTGACAAACAGCCATATTACCAGTACATCTATTTACTGAGATACACGTATATTTGTGTACATAGTCCTCTAAAAAGGTGGCATTTCACGTCCAAGAGTCGTACTGACAAGGAACGTTTAAAGCTCACTGACGGTCAACTACTGTGTGTCCGGATCCTTAACAGTCCTCGATGATACGCTTTTATATGTCAGTTCAAAGGGCACTACTGCGTACAGACATGTGCAATCATTTTCAATTTCTAATAATTTCCATATTTCCAACGAGTTTCGTTTCATTTGCATTTTTCATTCATAGTGTTGCATTTTTCACATACATGAGTTTAAATTGGAAGTGTTGTAACAAAAACGTAGAACTATATGTTCTTAACGTCAAATTTATAACTAAGTATGCGTTAAAAATTAAGTTAGATTCTTGCATTATGTTCCTGCTTTTTTAAATAGATTAATGAACTTTATAATACCCAGCCTGTTTGTTATGAACACACAAATCTTGCCAAAACGATGAAATCTTTCTTGATATTCGCCTTTCTTGTGAGATACCTATCTACACACGACGCCTATATACGACGCCTATACACGACGCGTAATGGCGCTATTCTGTGTTGCAATATTTAATTTAACTTTTACTTTATCGTACGCCCCGTACGGCGTGAACACGCACGGAAACTTTTCTCCCGAAAGGTTAAACGGTTATCGATTATGGAGGTACACAAATCTNCGTACGGCGTGAACACGCACGGAAACTTTTCTCCCGAAAGGTTAAACGGTTATCGATTATGGAGGTACACAAATCTGGCGATAATAGCTTTTCTCTTGTTAAAGTTCTACAAATTCGAGTCCAGTATATGTCCAGTATATCAAGCAACCAAAAATATACCAACAATATGCTTTGTGATATGACTCGCAACATGCTGCCTGCTTCATAATTCGTGGACTTGGCACACTGTAAAAATGTTTTGAAGCGATAGAAAAAGTTTTCTTGCAATAAACACTATATATAAATGNCGTACGGCGTGAACACGCACGGAAACTTTTCTCCCGAAAGGTTAAACGGTTATCGATTATGGAGGTACACAAATCTAGCGATAACAGCTTTTCTCTTGTTAAAGTTCTACAAATTCGAGTCCAGTATATGTCCAGTATATCAAGCAACCAAAAATATACCAACAATATGCTTTGTGATATGACTCGCAACATGCTGCCTGCTTCATAATGTGTGGACTTGGCACACTGTAAAAATGTTTTGAAGCGATAGAAAAAGTTTTCTTGCAATAAACACTATATATAAATGTATATATTTTTAATACTACAAGTTAAGACTTGTATTTGAATAAACATTATGGAGAAATTGAAACAAAATTTTATGTTGTAATGGTTTCCAAAACAACTGTAATGAAAAAATAATACAGATGGAATATTTTCCGAGTCATATTAAAAAAACTCCAATTGCCATTACCGAGACTCGATCACACTACATTTGAGACATTACGCAGCCACTGTAGCACATGAGATTTCATCGTACAGTGTGTTATATTGTTTTGGAGACATAATTCTAAATTATTAATATCGTAAAAGAGGAGAATCTCACATCTTAGTGAGGATTGAAGTTTAGGCAATTGCTACTCTTCAGAATGACATTGATTCTGCATGTGAATTTAACAGTTTCACAGTATTAGTTTTACGGTTGCAGAATATATTATTATCATTACAGTAAGTTCGGTTGGTTGCGAAAATAACTGGGCATGTCCACATGAGATTGTCTTTCCTGGGAGAGGAAAGTGAAAGGCAATATATTTCTCTACTCTCGATAAGATCGTATGATCCGCAAACACACTCACTTGTGTAAAGCGAAATAAATTTCCCAGAAGTTAATAATTTATAACTGAAAGTAATGACACCTAAAACCTATTAAGGTATTATAACAAAATGTTGAAAATGTACAAATAATTTTTCAGTAAAATTAACAACAATTTTACTGTGCCCAGAAAGGCAATTAGTCCTCGGGTTATCACAACCTTACACACAGTTAAGCGTTTGGCCAAGTTGGTGACTTACTCGGTCTGTTGCCAGTCCTAATATTCGAGGCCGTGTGAAAATAGTCTTGGAAAGTATCACGGGTGATTCTTGAAAGTCTCCTCTGTTCCGCTAAACATAGGACTTGAAAATACACGAAAAATAATAATTTCTGTCAACAAAGCTAATATGAGCACCATCTACGAATCAATGCAATTGTGGATGGTTAGTCTTGTGAGTTTGTCAAAGTGGTGCCCAATATTACGAATTAACCAATAAGTATTATTCAATTCAGAGTAGAAAACACTCAGAGAATTCGCTAAATAAATGTACGGAGAAAAATTTATATGTAAATATGAAAGTAATTTTTTTATTTTAATATGTATCAGTGACAAATTTGGCTACAAATTTGAATTTTTTTTTTCAAAGAGAAATACTGGTTTGACTTTATAACATACCAGACACTGAGTAAAAATAAACTGGTGCCCCTTTTTTCGGGCATGGGTATTATTTTGCCACAGAACATATAAATATATATATATATATGTTTCAGCGGGTTTTGGCTACAAACTAGGTGCTGATGCAACACACCAGAATCAAAAGCTCTACTTGCCTTTTGCCCTTGCGTCCGAGGTAAGAACATCGAATTTCAACTCTCCATAAATTGTCACCCAGTAATTCATATTACACCTATAATTCACATTTAATGGCCACAGACAAAATAAACAATGTATCAAAGTACATCCCGACCGTTTTAATTATAGTGGTTCTTCACTTTTGTTGTTTAGTTCTGGCCGTTTGTACTGCTCTGAATTCGTTTTCACCACTGCGTTTGGCGAACATAAAACTAATTTTATCATTTTCTAATCAGGTGAATTTTAGTACTGTCAGAAATATTTTGTGAGATGTATTTTGAAGATATGAATCAAATAATAAGCTTAAACGACGTCTTAAAACGAATAATGTGTTTCGCTATTATTTAATCAAATATCCGAGTAAACTAAAATGGAATGTAAGATAATTTTAGACACACACAAAACTACTTTTTGAAGGGGGAAGGGAAACCTGCCGCAGTGATAATTAAACTCTACGCCAATTGTTTTGTGTTCAGAGACTGACACTGAACAATGTAGGCTTTATTTTACATGACAATCAAAATTCTGACTATTGTTGGCTTTCAAAGACAAAGCATTCTGAATTTCTTCTTGTATTAAAAATATTCCCACGCATTAAGAATCAAATTCAAAATAAAAACGCCCACATAAGAAATGCATTAACTTAAAACGCGGAAACACAATAAAAAACGTGTTAAGGAATTATGGTGCTTCTCGATGAAATAACATTAACGACAGTTTTGCCAAAATGAAATGACAAGCTTAATTCCCTGTCCACTTACTTTTAATTTCTAGCTGTATATGGAAAGGTGTATGCAAAGATGCATATGCGTAGTCACATACATGTGTGAGTGGTGTATGAGCAGTTTTTATGTAACTGTTAATGTGATTTATACACAATTAAAACTTGTATTATTTATAAATTTTTTGATGTAACAAAAATTTTGGAACATTTTTGGGAAAAAAAGTAATTGCTTTTACAAACACATGTGCCAATNTCACTTTTGTTGTTTAGTTCTGGCCGTTTGTACTGCTCTGAATTCGTTTTCACCACTGCGTTTGGCGAACATAAAATTAATTTTATCATTTTCTAATCAGGTGAATTTTAGTACTGTCAGAAATATTTTGTGAGATGTATTTTGAAGATATGAATCAAATAATAAGCTTAAACAACGTCTTAAAACGAATAATGTGTTTCGCTATAATTTAATCAAATATCCGAGTAAACTAAAATGGAATGTAAGATAATTTTAGACACACACAAAACTACTTTTTGAAGGGGGAAGGGAAACCTACCGCAGTGATAATTAAACTCTACGCCAATTGTTTTGTGCTCAGAGACTGACACTGAACAATGTAGGCTTTATTTTAAATGACAATCAAAATTCTGACTATTGTTGGCTTTCAAAGACAAAGCATTCTGAATTTCTTCTTGTATTAAAAATATTCCCACGCATTAAGAATCAAATTCAAAATAAAAACGCCCACATAAGAAATGCATTAACTTAAAACGCGGAAACACAATAAAAAATGTGTTAAGGAATTATGGTGCTTCTCGATGAAATAACATTAACGACAGTTTTGCCAAAATGAAATGACAAGCTTAATTCCCTGTCCACTTACTTTTAATTTCTAGCTGTATATGGAAAGGTGTATGGAAAGGTGCATATGCGTAGTTACATACATGTGTGAGTGGTGTATGAGCAGTTTTTATGTAACTGTTAATGTGATTTATACACAATTAAAACTTGTATTATTTTTACATTTTTTGATGTAACAAAAATTTTGGAACATTTTTGGGAAAAAAAGTAATTGCTTTTACAAACACATGTGCCAATGCAATTTAAAAAATCGACAATTGCAAAGGGAATGTTAAAAATGTGTAATATTTATCATATTCCATTTGTGCGCAGGATATTACATTCGAACGGCAAAAAATTCTGAATAATAATGTTTGCCCGTTCACGGGTATCCGTATAAAGCTACGTCGAAAAGTGCTCCCCCACATATATTTATACATGCATGTTCACGCGCGTAATCGAATATGTTTCCATTGCTATGATCATTAAGTACGCTTTTAATTTTGTTAACTAATTGCAATTGCAAAATACTAATGCAGCATATAACTCACATGAATTTATGATGATCAGTCGCAGCCAAGTTCGTTAAAATATCGGTTAGCTAGCTGCCCTTAACGAGTATCATGACTATTAAGTATGTTATTGGAACAGTTCTGTTTGAAAATGTCGGTGGAGCCGCTAACAAAAAAATTAACTCAAGGCATAATTTATTATTTTTTTGTAAATATCGTTTTACATGACTTGATATGATTTTACAGAAACTCAGTAAACGCCGTCGTTTTGCCTATTTAAGTTTATATTAAATATATGAGTAAAATACCTTAACATCCCATTTTTAAGCGCGAGGGACATGCAATACGGTTAGTAATGTTAATAAAATTTTAAGTTTTCAGAATGAAATATACATATTTTAAGAATTACTTACCACCTGCCCAAAGTCAAAGCAGGAAAAACCTTAAAGTTAATGAAAAGTTTGAGATCACTAGTAGGAAGATCTAGGGGTAACTTGATAAAATGCAGTGTCACTAAAAATGGTATGATCAGCTGTGTTTGTGGACAGGAACAGACTACTTGATACATGCTTCCGTGTCTTCTGTGACACTAGCCTCATGAACAGACGATTTGAACCCAGCTGCTTGAAGTTCACTGGTCGTCTCTCATTTTTCTCCCTCACACACTCTCGTGAATACTAAACTATGACAAGGTGACGNCCAGGGGTAACTTGATAAAATGCAGTGTCATTAAAAATGGTATGATCAGCTGTGTTTGTGGACAGGAACAGACTACTTGATACATGCTTCCGTGTCTTCTGTGACACTAGCCTCATGAACAGACGATTTGAATCCAGCTGCTTGAAGTTCACTGGTCGTCTCTCATTTTTCTCCCTCACACACTCTCGTGAATACTAAACTAAGACAAGGTGACGTTTCCTAACCGTCTCTTTTGCAACTATCATTACGTAGATTAAAATACAGCTATACAAAAATTTGCGCCTGTTGATAACGTTCCCATCCAATTCTAGCACTCTTTCAGTAAAAATAACAAGAAACGAATGGCAGGATTGGTTGCGAAATAATACACGAAACGTAATGATTAAAGCCAAGAAAAACAACTTCCTGTCAATAACTTTCCTACACTCCGATTGTCGAAATCCACAGATTACTAGAAAAATATAAACTTATTATACTTAAAAAAATACTTAAGTAGATTTATAAATGTGTCTCTGTTGGTAAATGGAAGCAATTTGCCAGAAAACAAATTTTGTGCAGTCTTTGATCCCTTCGTTGATTCGTTGATCGAAACTTCAGTTATCTCCATAAGAGAATGTCACCATTATCGCAGTTATCGTCGTGAACTTCTACAGAAGCAAGTTTTGATGCTATTCCATTTGTTGGTTCTGCAAAAACTGTGGTGATGACTAGGATCTGCTGTACAAATTTATCTTCTTTTTGAAGCCTGCGGGCAGTTTGGAACACTTCGGTCATTCGATACAACGTATTTCATTGTAAATAAGAAACTATGTGTTCTTAATCAAGGAACTCTCGAAGCGTTATGCGTGCCTATAATTTACAAATGAAGTGAATGTATCGTGCAACAAACTAACATACATAACTCAGAAGCATATTTAACAGGTTTTGCTGCAACTCAGCTTCGTACAAGGAAGCCTAAATTAGCGCGTCACTGCGAGAATATTGTCACCGCTCTATCACTAAATAAAATAGAGATTTGTCAGTTGTACAGATAATAAACAATACAACGACGTTCGCTTTCTGACTCTTCCAAACCAAAATTCCTTTTACGTCCGTGTCACTTTCAAGTCATATACGAATCTGACTGCACGCTCGCCAAACTGGAAGTTGTCGCGAGTTCCAAGCCGTCTTAGACTGCGTTCACACGAATGGTGTAACTATGTTTCTTGTAGATTCGTTCGGCAGCCGCGTATTATGAAGTTTGCAAACAGAATTAGTTTTAATAGTTACAAATCTATAACTGAATGCAGGCAAAATAAAGTATTAACATAAAAAACACAATCCAGAAATTATTTATTAGCTCTTTCAACACTTATTAAGGTCAAGGATTTCTTAATTATAATACTGCTTAGGTTTTTTCTATCGTAACAGTGTAACGAAAATTGCTTCTAGACCTGGATTTATGTTGGTTTCAACGAATGCAGAAAATCCCGCCAATTTCCTATATCTCAATTACACCACAGAGTACGTAAAAAGACAGAGGTGAAACATCTGTTTATAACTCGAACTCCAGCCAAACACGCTATCAAATTGGCGTCACCGGCCATAAACATGTCGGAAACCGTTTGCCAATCAGCGTCTGGTACCCTACTCGCCAGCCGGCGGCCCAGCCAATAGGGAATGTTTTTCAGCACGTAGTAGCCAGTCAGACACAGAACCCGCTCCCAGAACCTCGCGCGGCCAATCAGAAAACGAGTACGCCCACATCAAAGGAACCGCCAAGCCATTTAGTCTCTTGAACTTATCTAATCTGGTGAGTGAGTGAAGAGATTTGGGCGGCTCTTAACATTGAGGTTTTGAGAGCCGATGAAGGTGATTGAGGTAAGCGTGGAGCAGCGCCAGAATGAAAGGGCGGGGGAAACGGGAGATCCCCGAGAAAACCCGCTGACCAGCGGCATCGTCTCGTACGATTACCACATGCGAAAATCAGGGAGTGGCCCGGCCGGTTCGCCTTGGTAGGAGGCAAGAGTCTAACCTCTCAGCTACCGCGGCCCCTATCTAATCTGGTATTATATTATTTACGTCATAGCAACCAAAAATAGCTTAACACAGAAGAGCAGCCGTTCTGGTGTACTTCCACAACTACTGCAGTTTACTTTGTACAACAAGTGAAAGCGATCGGAACAAGTTTGAAGCCATTGTAAACATATACTGAGCTGACTATGTTTGAAATGAAGAAGTGCTGGGTTCCGTATAACCGCGGTTTCCTCACACTTTTTTAATCAAACCTTTAACAAATCGCCCCATGTTTGACGTGATTGGTTGTCTCCTAAATACGGCAGCATGTATTACTAGTGTTTTTATACTTGTGATAACATGAAAGTACTTCATTTTGGATAAATAGAATATTTACTTATATTTCATCTATAAATTATAATATTTTGTTTATAATTAATGTGAATAAACGCAGTGATGAAATGGGTGAGTTGGTAACACCTAGTAGTAAATAGTTCTTTTGCAAAATATTATTTCGTTGAGTGTATACGAATACGGTGCGTTGTCCCTTTGGAGTACATTTTTGGACTTGGTTAAAGCTTTGGTTGCGCGAGGCGGAGGAATATCCTGGAAGTTGAACATCAGCAGGGCCTCAGAAAAGTCGGAAGTAATCGCGAATGTAAGCCTTGGGGTAGCAACACTCCTCTAGAATTTACGTCGAATTTAATTGCGAAGTAACGAATTTTTTTTAGTACATGCACCTCTTTCCGCACACTTTCCAGCTGGCCGTCTCCCGGCACGGATGAACGTTACGCGTATGCAACGTACGTAACCTGTATCAATTGCGACGACGAAGCACGACGAACAAAAAGTTGAGCAGCGCACACTCTCGCGCCTCAACCCGCTGTCTCCACCACAGCGTATGACTGCTCGCTCCTAAGGCTGGGAAAAGGGCAGTCCGATTATACATTTAATCCGCCACCAGCATCGCAGTTGAATATATATGTTTTTCTTTTTTTTAGGTATGGTAGAAGTCGGGTAATGGAAATCGATTTCTCTGTGCCTTTTTATGGACACTCGCNCACCACAGCGTATGACTGCTCGCTCCTAAGGCTGGGAAAAGGGCAGTCCGATTATACATTTAATCCGCCACCAGCATCGCAGTTGAATATATATGTTTTTCTTTTTTTTAGGTATGGTAGAAGTCGGGTAATGGAAATCGATTTCTCTGTGCCTTTTTATGGACACTCGCGCTGTCCATTAACAAACTTCTCTTCCCTCCCTTTCGGTTCCCTACCCGTTCTTATTCTCACCCCCACACCTCCCCCTTTTCTGGTCTTTACGTTTTTTTTTTTTTTCCGTGAATTCCCTTAAAACCTGCGTTCGTAAATTCAGTCTGACGTCAAGGGAAAATGTAATCTTTTCCGAGAGATTAAGCGATGTTTGATACGCACTGATAACTTCTCCCGTTTCCTGCTGGAATAGTGGATTTATTATTAATGTTTCCTTTTCAGAAGCATAACATCGAAGCGGAGAATCATATAGAAAAAAACTTATCCATAGCTAAAAGGTTTTATTTCTGCGTAAAGTTAATTGAAGGTTATCTACTACAACTTTAGTTATCTATCTGGGACACCTAGAGCTACCGTCTAGTATTATGTACTTCAAAAAAAGTTTATCCTCTAAAGTAAATATACACCTAGAAACGTGTAGGGATAGAGCTTCACGTATACAAATTATGTAGTTGAATCAATNTCCTCTAAAGTAAATATACACCTAGAAACGTGTAGGGATAGAGCTTCACGTATACAAATTATGTAGTTGAATCAATGTGAGCATCCCACTTACTTAAAAGACTATATTCAAGGATAATGGATGGAGAGCATTCTACATAATTCAAAACTCTGGATGATAAAATCTGTTATTGATAGTAGCTAATGTCTGTCATATTAAAATATTACAGAGAAAATTTTGAATCATGAAACAGCATTAAGCGACAAAAAATTAATTGAGAGAAACCTTTTTAATAAAATCTTCTATTCTAAATTTTAGTTGTTAAAAAAAATAATAAAAATTGCTTTTTTTTTTTTTTCGTTTAATGTGATTGCTTCTGTTAAAATAGCGCAGACAAACATCCCCATGTAAAAATATTTATCAAACGTTAATACGCTTTGGCTAAGCAAATGCAACTGATTACGATTTTGTAAAAATATTAAACTCAAAAACTTTATGATTTTTATAAGTGGAACGTTAATTAAAACAGTGATATAAAAAAAATATTTGTTGGCGATTTTATTACAAAAGAACAATACAGTTGGCTTTATTGTCATTTGCCAACGTTAAAATAGTTCTGAAATAGGCACGCACTTGAGCAAGTCGCAAAACACTGATCTTAACAAAATATACAAAATTTGTATAGAGGAATAAATACTCCTAGAACTTCAGCGATGGTCGAGAACGAGACTGCAGCTTGTCTCCTGAATCTTCGTTAATGTGTTATCTCACGGGAAAATATAAATAAAAATTGGCCAAACTAGTAGAAATATCTCAGTTTAAAAGATGCTGATTTCCTGCAAAGAGTGTCTGGAATTTCTTTCTTTCTTTCTTTTAGGGGAGCCGCTGTGGTGTAGTAGTCAGAATACTCGCCTCCTACCTAGACGAACCGGTTTCGATTCCCGGAGGGTTCGCTTCTAGATTTTCGCACGTGGTTCGCATCCGCTGGTCGGCGGGTTTTCTCGGGGATCTCCATTTCCCCCGCCTTTGCATTCCGGTGCTGCTCCACACTCGCCTCGCTTCACCCTCTACGACTCTCAAGATCTGTCTCCTCCTCCTCCTCCTCCTCTACTCCTTTCTTTTAGGATCTGCTAACCTTGCTTTAAGTACTGTCATATTGTCTTCATGCGAATTAAATAAACTACCAGGCCGCAATTCCTGAAAGTGTCTTGCATTTTAGGCGCTGCCGACAACTCACACATCGTCCAACTCAGGCGGGGGAAAAGACGGGGTGTATCGATGCACAGCCATTACAAAAGTAATCGAGTGCCAAAGCTCACATGAATAATACAAGATAGGTCTCGAGAGCCGATGATAGTAAAATGAGATGAGAATGGAGCAGCACTTGAACACTAGGACGGGAGAAAAAAAGAGATCCCGAGAAAAACCTCTGACCAGCGGCATCGTCCGGCACGATTCCCACTTGCGAAAATCCGGGATTGGCCAGGCCGGGGATTGAACCCTGCTCGCCTTAGGGGGGGGGGGGAGCAGGCTAACCACTCATTCACCGTGGCCCCATATATATGCTCTAGAGAATAGAATCACTTAAATCAAGAAATGTTCAACAAATTAGAGCTTTCCGGAAATTATGTTAAGAACAAATAATTAATTATATTACAATAACAAAAAATGATAAATAAAATGTTTCTTGGTTATAACTCGATGGTGACAAGTAAGTCTCTAGTCCAATAGCACAAATTCAATGATAAAGCTGCGCAAGCCCACGCCGAAAAAAAAAATGGAATCCACAAAATGGTTTTGCATGATTGCACCTTACGTTTCTTTTATGTGGTGAACAGAAAATTATTTAGTAACCAACACTACACTTTCATGGCCACTAAAAATACTATGGTGATCACAAAAAAACTTGGCAAAATGACTTCCCTACAAAATATTTTGCTCGGTGCAGGCAGTGGGCAAAGATTATTTGCAGACCTCCGGTTCGATGCACAGTACTAGACGGGGCGCAAACCCAAAGTTAAAAATGAGTGCTAGGGAACAAATAAAATAAGAAATAAAGTAATTACCACACGCTCAGCATCGTGCATCAATCTGTGGTCTGGTACACACACTAAAAAAATGTAGCCTGCTGAGAAACAAACTGTAACTATCGTTAGATTCAGCAGACGTCACGTCTCATAAACCGAGAACATAAAGAAAATTACTTATTGGAAACCACAAAACTGTATCGACTTACTTTAAAAATGAAGGAAAATACAGTTCTGGCCCAATAATTTGCATTCACAACTGCCTACCTCGTCTTGCGTTGCCTAACACTGCCGGAAACTTATATCAACGCAGAAAACTGAATGCGTTGACATCATAAAGGACTGCGACCAGGCTGACGGGAATCAAGTGGTTTCATAGCAACGACCGGAGAATACAGCGTCATCCAAGTGTTATCTAAGTAATAAATACGAGGGTAATGGGAGGTCTTGGGTATGAAAGGGACCTAAGTGTGTCTCAAGGCAGACCCTAGCATGCAGGATGTTATAACTAGGGGCAGTGATATTTCGCGAAAAGATTTCGAGACAAGATACAGTCCAAAGCACTGTAGGGTCGTCCAGCTTTGATTGGCTAAAAAAGGTTCTGGCCCATGTTAATCGCTTGCGCACGAATCACGAATGTTCAGTGTCGGAGTTACTTAGTCCTGAGTGGCTTGGTCAAAGACGGACACGGCACCAGCAGCCAATGGAGGTATAACAACAGCTGAGGTGTGTATATAGTACTGAAGTCTACTCGAAAAGTAATCTCTATCTAGGCCCTAGTTATACCTCATTCAGAGCCAAAGTAGACAAGTGTTTACAATAGGCACGCCTAAGTAATTAAACGTCTGTACTGCGCGCTGCGAAGCTTAACGACCAATGATCTTACCTGTGGGTAAATGATTCGCAAACCGTCTCGCTGGTGTAGGTCATAATTGGTTCGTATAACTGCAGCCGAACATATAGTCTGTGACAACGAGACAAGTGTCGTGTCGACTTTAGTAGAGCACGCATGATAAAATATCTTTTGTTAAAGTGGGTCTTAAAGTGTTACTCCAACTACAGGAGTGCATGGTCGCGGCTTTGCAGATATGTGGCAANTTTTTGTTAAAGTGGGTCTTAAAGTGTTACTCCAACTACAGGAGTGCATGGTCGCGGCTTTGCAGATATGTGGCAAACAAGGCCGAGATCGGGGCCTTGCTAGGTTAACCTGAAGTATGAAGAGATGGGAGAAAAATCTGTTATATACACCGTAAAAGTTCCACGGAAAATAAATGCAAATTGTATACAGTTTATGGAGTNATGGGAGAAAAATCTGTTATATACACCGTAAAAGTTCCACGGAAAATAAATGCAAATTGTATACAGTTTATGGAGTAGAAAAGTTTCAACTCTGAGAGAGGATTGGAAAGGAAAATCTTTATTAAATGGGTGCTTGAAACATATGAACTGAAAAATTGGAAGGGGGTGCGTGCTTTCTTATTTTTTGTCACGCTGGACCATACGAGTGCAGGTTTGGGTATATATACACTCTGGAAAATTATTCTCAAATTTACAACACCAGTTTATACGTATGGAGAGAAAGCGCGAACGGTAAATTATTTTCCCATAAATTCATGATAGCGTTCATACATTTGTTCATGGCAGAGTCAAATTCATAGGGAAGGTCCCAACTTTCTATAGTAGCCGCACTTGACATTCTCATATTTGCAGCCTGACATATAATATTATTTCCGTACCGTCTATAGGTTAAAATCTTTCATTGCAGTTTAGGAAGCCTACTTAAATTTGTCTACCTCGCCCCTTTCAAAACGAAGAACGTGCCCCTACACCTTCACCACGGAAAATATAGTTAAATATTCAAGACCGGACCGAAGCGATACGCAGTCTCTGCAAGAGACGAGCATGCACAATAACAACAGCCAGCCCGTAAACTGAGGGTTTTCGCCAGTCATTTTTTCTCCTCACGCTGGTTAAAACGACCATCAATTCAGAGAGACGAGACAAAGAATGCCTAAGAACTCAGAGGTGAAACGACCTATTATCCCATTCTAAGTGCAAACAATTCTTAGCGACTGGAAGAAAAATTTCGCGAATCCCTTTTAAGGACAAGCTAGAAATCAAGCACGAGCGTATTTCTGTCGTGTTTGCAATTCTATGACAGTTTATTAGACACGCCCAGGTGATCTCTTGAGCCAATAAAATACTTGCAAGGAAACGAGCTCCTAATACCATGCCAACTGGTCTGAGGTAAAACTGGTTACAATATGGAGGGGGGGTGGGGGAGCAGCAGCCAATGAACGGAAAGCTGAGGATCGAAAATAAATAGGACAGCTGAGTCCAGCTTACAGGTATTTTAATAGGCGGAATCTCTCCGTGGCCCTAACAGTTATGACAGAAACGCACAAGGAGAATATCATCTCATAGTACTATATACACTGAGAGGCTCAATGTCCTCCTTACAGGTAACACTCTATATCTGAATCAGTGATTTCAATCAGTACAATAATTTTTCTGTATATTCAGGTAATGAGCTGTTGTCTACTGGCGAGTCAGTGGAAGGCAGTGATGTTTTACTGCCAGCCCATTGTAATTCCTTAGTAATCAGTACACTGTAAGAAATTATTTGGAAATTTACCATACCAGTGTATACGTTTAGTGAGAGAGCAGGAAGCGTCCGTACATGTTCTCAGGAAACAGTCAAATGCGTAGGTAAGTTCCCAACCTTTTTATAGTAGCGACGCTAAACATTCCTACATCTGCAGCTTGATGCGTGGTGTTATTACCATGCAGTGTATAGGTTAAAAACTTCCATTGCAGTTTAGTATGTTTACAGTGTAGGACTGTTGCATTCTTCAAAGGAGAACTGTTGCTCAAAATGATGCAGCATCCATCACCAAAAGAAAAAAAACGATTCGGCGTTGCACGAAACACAACCACCCATCTCCTGGTTTGTTGACACAACTGAACTGGCCGCTTCCGGCAGAAGCAGCCGCTCCAACTCTTGAAATGATAGTACCAGTTCTGCCAACGCATGTTTTTCATATGGACGGAAAGTTTAAACTGCCCACGGTATAAAAATTGTGGCCGTGGATTGTATGTCACAATTTCCACTCTTACGCTATCTACATGATACCCGTTCCAAGTCCAAACAAGGACTCGCTGTTTAATCAGTGAATACCAGCATTTAAAATGATCACTAGAATTTTACTCATTCAAGGTGAGCTGTTTCAACAGATCTGCAGTCAAAATCGTTGATTTGAAGCATTTTTAACGGTTTACACTTTAGAATCAACCTAGTTGTAAATCGCACTACTGGTCTATTTTACAAGTGGATCATATAACTACAGTCGAACACGAAACATATAGTTCACTGGTTGTGACAGTAATAATAATAATAATAATAATAATGGCGTGTGGGGAGTGCACCCAGGGCAAGGCAACACCCTCCGAGTGACGGTCTTTCCAGCTGGGACCCGTAGGTTACCGTCATCCCCGGGCATGACAGAAATGAGACCCTAGAATGGAGTGGCGCTGGAATGAAAGGGCGGGGGAAACGGGAGTACCCCTGAGAAAACCCGCCGGCAAGCGGCATCGTCTAGCACGATTCCCACATGCGAAAATATGTGCTGTGTCGGCTTTAGTGCAGCACGAATAAAAAAATTTCCTTTATATAAAACACCTGAAGGTATAGTTTAAATTGATCCTGAAGGAGTTATACAGCGAATTACAACTGCACACACTAACACCATGGTGCCACTAGCCAGTAGCATGTCGGAATGGCGTTCGCCATACAGCAAACAGTCTTCACCGCTGTTTTGCCCCGTGAATTTTACAGCACTGTTTGTGATCGATAAGCAAACATCCTACCTCATCTCTAGTCTAGAATAAAACTACTTTCGTAAACATAGTCCTTGTGCCTTTAGATGACTTAAAACATATGACGAAGAAAACAATCTTTNTATGCTCTAGAGAATAGAATCACTTAAATCAAGAAATGTTCAACAAATTAGAGCTTTCCGGAAATTATGTTAAGAAAAAATAATTAATTATATTACAATAACAAAAAATGATAAATAAAATGTTTCTTGGTTATAACTCGAGGGTGACAAGTAAGTCTCTAGTCCAATAGCACAAATTCAATGATAAAGCTGCGCAAGCCCACGCCGAAAAAAAAAANGGGTGACAAGTAAGTCTCTAGTCCAATAGCACAAATTCAATGATAAAGCTGCGCAAGCCCACGCCGAAAAAAAAAAATGGAATCCACAAAATGGTTTTGCATGATTGCACCTTACGTTTCTTTTATGTGGTGAACAGAAAATTATTTAGTAACCAACACTACACTTTTATGGTCACTAAAAATACTATGGTGATCACAAAAATACTTGGCAAAATGACTTCCCTACAAAATATTTTGCTCGGTGCAGGCAGTGGGCAAAGATTATTTGCAGACCTCCGGTTCGATGCACAGTACTAGACGGGGCGCAAACCCAAAGATAAAAATGAGTGCTAGGGAACAAATAAAATAAGAAATAAAGTAATTACCACACGCTCAGCATCGTGCACCAATCTGCGGTCTCGTACACACACTAAAAAAATGTAGCCTTCTGAGAAACAAACTGTAACTATCGTTAGATTCAGCAGACGTCACGTCTCATAAACCGAGAACATAAAGAAAATTACTTATTGGAAACCACAAAACTGTATCGACTTACTTTAAAAATGAAGGAAAATACAGTTCTGGCCCAATAATTTGCATTCACAACTGCCTACCTCGTCTTGCGTTGCCTAACACTGCCGGAAACTTATATCAACGCAGAAAACTGAATGCGTTGACATCATAAAGGACTGCGACTAGGCTGGCAGGAATGAAGTGGTTTCATAGCAACGGCCGGAGAATACAGCGTCATCCAAGTGTTATCTAAGTAATAAATACGAGGATAATGGGAGGTCTTGGGTATGAAAGGGACCTAAGTGTGTCTCAAGGCAGACCCTAGCATGCAGGATGTTATAACTAGGGGCAGTGATATTTCGCGAAAAGATTTCGAGACAAGATACAGTCCAAAGCACTGTAGGGTCGTCCAGCTTCTTTGATTGGCTAAAAAAAGGTTCCGGCCCATGTTAACCGCTTGCGCACGAATCACGAATGTTCAGTGTCGGAGTTACTTAGTCCTGAGTGGCTTGGTCAAAGACGGACACGGCACCAGCAGCCAATGGAGGTATAACAACAGCTGAGGTGTGTATATAGTATTGAAGTCTACTGTGTGCTCCGATTTTTACGCGAAAAGTCACTGGCCCTAGTTATACCTCATTCAGAGCCAGAGAACACAAGTGTGTACATTAGGCACGCCTAAGTAACTAAGCGTCTGTACTGCGCACTGAGAAACTTAACGACCAATGATCTTACCTGTGGGTAAATTATTCGCAAACCGTCTCGCTGGTGTAGGTCATAAATGGTTCGTATAACTGCAGCCGAACATATAGTCTGTGACAACGAGACAAGTGTCGTGTCGACTTTAGTAGAGCACGCATGATAAAATATTTTTTGTTAAAGTGGGTCTTAAAGTGTTACTCCAACTACAGGAGTGCATGGTCGCGGCTTTGCAGATATGTGGCAAACAAGGCCGAGATCGGGGCCTTGCTAGGTTAACCTGAAGTATGAAGAGATGGGAGAAAAATCTGTTATATACACCGTAAAAGTTCCACGGAAAATAAATGCAAATTGTATACAGTTTATGGAGTAGAAAAGTTTCAANTCGAAAAAAGTTTCAACTCTTACAGAGTATTGAAAAGGAAAATCTTTATTAAATGGGTGTTTGAAACACTAGATCAGAAAGAGTTTTGGTCATGCTGGACCATACGAGGGCAGGTATGGGTATATATACACTCTAGAAAATTATTCTCAAATTAACAACACCAGTGTATATGTATAGAGAGAAAGCGCGAACGGTAAATTATTTTCCCATACATTCATGAGAGCGTTCATACATGTGTTCATGGCAGAGTCAAATTCATAGGGAAGGTCCCAACTTTATATGGTAGCCACACTTAACATTCCCATATTTGCAGCCTGACATGTAATATTATTTCCATACCGTGTATAGGTTAAAATCTTTCATTGCAGTTTAGGAAGCCTACTTAAATTTGTCTTAAGTGCACGCTACCTCGCCCCTTTCAAAACGAAGAACGTGCCGCTACACCTTCACCACGGAAAATATAGTTAAATATTCAAGACCGGACCGAAGCGATACGCAGTCTCTGCAAGAGACGAGCATGCACAATAACAACAGCCAGCCCGTAAACTGAGGGTTTTCGCCAGTCATTTTTCTCCTCACGCTGGTTAAAACGACCATCAATTCAGAAAGACGAGACAAAGAATGCCTAAGAACTCAGAGATGAAACGATCTATTATCCCATTCTAAGTGCAAACAATTCTTAGCGACTGGAAGAAAAATTTCGCGAATCCCTTTTAAGGACAAGCTAGAAATCAAGCACGGGCGTATTTCTGTCGTGTTTGCAATTGTATGACAGTTTATTAGACACGCCCAGGTGATATCTTGAGCCAATAAAATACTTGCAAGGAAACGAGCACCTAATATCATGCCAACTGGTCTGAGGTAAAACTGGTTACAATTTGGAGGGGGGGTGGGGGAGCAGCAGCCAATGAACGGAAAGCTGAGGATCGAAAATAAATAGGACAGCTGAGTCCAGCTTACAGGTATTTTAATAGGCGGAATCTCTCCGTGGCCCTAACAGTTATGACAGCAACGCACAAGGAGAATATCATCTCATAGTACTATATACACTGAGAGGCTNGCAACGCACAAGGAGAATATCATCTCATAGTACTATATACACTGAGAGGCTCAATGCCCAATGACCTTCCTTACAGGTAACACTCTATATCTGAATCAGTGATTTCAATCAGTATAATAATTTTTCTGAATCTTCAGGTAATGAGCTGTTATATACTGGCGAATCAGTGGAAAGCACTGATGTTTCACTGCCAGCCCATTGTAATTCACTAGTAATCAGTACACTCTAAGAAATTATTCGGAAATTTACCATACCAGTGTGTACTGTTACGAACTCTTCACTCACGCCATTTTAAATAACCCTAACCGGAACGTCATCACCTTGTCAATGTTGCCGGAGGCTGAATCTAGGAGACGGTTAGCGACGGCCGGACACCCATATTCCTGGTCTGCTTCGCTGGTCGGGTCGCCCAAAGGTCTAATGATGAATGACGACGACGAGACGGTTAACGACGGCCTATATCAAGCGCGCGGTTCGGCGGCCGCGCTCAGTGACCGGTGGAGGGGATTTCTGCAACTGTCGACGACCAAATGGTGGCGTTGCAATCCCGCTCGTTTATGTTTGAAGGTGTGATCAGGCAAGCCGTTCAGCTAAGGCCTGACCACACCATAACATCT
>NQII01002443.1:70783-118129 GCA_002778355.1 Clitarchus hookeri | reverse complement strand
TACGGTAGTAAGTCATGTGGGTTCAGAAAATAGAACGGTGGTGAGTGGACATACACAGGTCATCGTAACTAAGGTCCATGTAGTGTTGTATAGTCTGCTAGCGTGTTTTGAATACCAGTAAATGTTTGCATACCTCAAAATGATAAAAGGGCTTTTTAATTTCAAACCGCACGCCTGTTGAACTGAAGGTAATAAATACCACACCGTTGAAATCTGGGCAGCCAATGGCATTATTGAACTGTAGTATGATTTACGTAACGATAGAAATGTCGTCTTATGTCTTCTGATCTGAAACAGAAAAAAAATGGTAAACTCGTGAAAAAAGAATAAACTTCATTCGGCGCATTTGTTTTAAAATGCAATGTGCGACAAATCTATATTTAAATTTACAGTACATTTTACCTTATGGTCTTTGCGTTCTGGATATTTTAAATCTTATAAATTAAAAACCATCAACAGAAACATCAAACTCGAATTCAATTATGTTTCGATAAAGCATTTATTTTCTTTCTCGCCACAAATTTGACAGTAGTATAGGAAATATGTATTAAACGTCTAATTATTTTGTTTACGGAAGCATTAACATGATACTGTCATGAAAAGTATAATTGAAGTAAAATAATTATTTCATTCCACAATTTTTGTCAGTTCCGCTGGTATATATTCAATTATTCATTCTGAAGTGTAAGACTAAACCAAACGTTACATACGCTTAATTTTTGCAGAAAATTTAGTTTTTGGAAAATATGTAATTCTAGTAACTGAAGCTAAGCTTAAAATAATTTTTATTAAATTATATAGCGATGTAAATTTATTTGAAAATTTTCATAATACTAACAATATACAAAAAGTGTACTAGCGTACATACTGCTTTCACTTTATGGCATATAGGCTATTGCCGTTTATTTTTGGCGGAAATTCCACATTTACAGACATATCATGCAAAAAAAACGTCCTCTACACCCTGTGGGCTGGAAACTTGGGAAACACCCCCGAAGAAACCCCATCAGCAGAAGGCAGCAGAAAGGTGATCATTATATGCTGGTCTGCATCATGTCGTCTCACAAGGATGCCCTGGCATGTTTACTGAAACCTTTCTAACTTTATTATTTGCGTGGTTGCGACTGGAAACATTTTATGGAAAATTTAAAATATTAATATCTACAAAACTTGAAATATATTTCTTGGATCATTTTATATAACTACTTTTATACCAAGTGATTAATACAATATTTCTTGGTATTTTACGAAAAGAGACACTTAAATATTTATGTAACATATGTATCTAAAAAACTGTCAAAATTTATACAAAACTATTAATAACGATTTCTACGATCTTACATTACTTTGGCATATATGCAAATTATCATCCCCAAAATTTACGTTCTTTAAGTTATCTTTCCTTTTTTTTTTTTTCAAAACTTCAATTTAAAACATTTAAAAACATTCTGGCCAAGGCATAACACTTAGCTTTTTTCTACCTTTCTTCTAAACATACAGCTATTTTTAAAAGACCAAAAATATTAGAATATTTATCTCCATTGCGAACGACTGCAGAGTCTGAGGCGCAAGAATGAGGTGGCATACATCGTGGTCTTCCAGAGCTGCACCAAACTATTTGCCAAAGGTAGGAAAAACGTCCACAGCTGACTTTTATAACGAGCAGGCGGAAATACGTAACGAGACGTACTTTTTATAGGGAGTTGGAGCTCTTGAAAACGAGACGAGAGCATATCGTCTCGGCAGCATGAAATAAATGTTGAGACGTGTTCAACATTGAAATGGAATATAACAAACGTAAATTAATGAAGACAACTCCCTTGCTTCTTCCCGAGACCAGCAAAACAACTTCATCTCTAACAGGAAACTTTTTTTTTTTTTCGTAATATTTTGAGGATGGGAGTACGGAGCTGTCGTCCATTAATGTTCGTGGGGGGAAAGAGGGTGTATCGAAGTGTAAACCTACCAACGAGGAGCGTAAATGAAGACGTGAAGAAGGTAGAAGGTTGAAGAAGGGAGCCGTTAATTTTCTCCTTCGGAATCGCTTTCAAATTTCTTCATGTAGCAATAATAATAAGCAGAGATACGAAAATTAAAGTATACAAGGGCTGCCTCGCCGCTTTTTTTATTTTTGTTTCGAAAAACTGCATTCAACAAAAATGTATTAAAAAAGACTTAATATTCCATGTTTTAGTGCGTTTTATTGCGTAAATCGAGCTTTTAAAATTATTTTGTTCTCATGAGAAAGTTAACAAACAACAAAATTTATTAAACACAAAATTTATTTTATTAACTTTGACGCTTCAGATACACCTACTTTGTTTATATATGTATATATATGCATCTGAGAACTCAAATTTGTTTGTTCAGTGTAAAGCTGCTGCATATCACTACTTAGTTTACTTTGTTCAGTATGCAACAGCTGCATTTCAGAACATAGTATACCTACTTAGTGTATTTTGCATTTCAGTCAGTGAAACAATTTTTGCCTGTTGTAAATGACTACTTAATTTATAATTTTAACTATATACTATATCATATATATATATATATATAGGCTGGTTTGTCCAACGTGGACACCCCCAAAATTTCCGGAATGGTTGCATATCATGAAATGCTGTTTCGCTAAATAAAATTACGCACGGAGGCAAATGATTTGCCGCAAAGTGACTATTCGTAACACGTGTATGGACGTAAATAATTAAACCACATATGATGTTTCCCCTTAAAACTCACATTTATTTGAACGTCATCTGAAAGTACGTGCAAATAAGAATTCAGTGATATAGCATATGCATTGGAAAGTAACACAGAAACGCCAAGAAATAATGTGCAAATATGATTAAGTTAGGTGGGCCGATAGCATGGAGCAGTGGACCTGTACTCACAGCTGTAAGCAAGCAACACGCGCCGTGACTCATCCTGGTGGGACAGCTTCCTCAATAGCAGTGCAGTACAATTCCCCGTAATCTGTTATGGTAAGTGACATTGCAGTTATGGCAGTACGTAAGCAATTAAGTTCACGAATGAGGAATAACTGGACGCTCTACTTATTTACGGTGTGTGTGTGTGGCAGAAATGCCAAGCAAGCCGTCCAACTTTATGGTGAAATGTATCCTAATCGAACGCCCATCTCACGGCAAACAATACGAAGAGTTTGCACACGCCTCGTGTCACGAGTTGATTGGAATTCCACGACANAACGCCCATCTCACGGCAAACAATACGAAGAGTTTGCACACGCCTCGTGTCACGAGTTGATTGGAATTCCACGACACGAGTGCGACGAAAGACAGCTACGGGCGAGACGCAACAACACGATGTGTTGTCATGTGTCGATACAAACCCCCACGTGCGTAATCGAGAACTTTCCAGGTTCGTAGGAATAAGTAAAACAAGTGTGTTACGGATACTGCGCCAACGGAAATTCCATTCATATCACGTGGTTCTTCATCAGGCGTCACACGAAGGTGATTTCTAGCAGCGTGTTCAGTTTTGTAGGTTTGTTCTGATGTCTGTACGGGATGAAAGCAGTTTTCTGAAGAAAATACTACTTACCTGAAGCGACCACCTTCACAAACAATGGACTCGTATATTTACTAAATATGCACTCCTGGGCGACGGAGAATCCGCGTTGGGTTCGACACGTGGAGCACCAGCGACAGTGGAAAGTGAACGTGTCATTTGGAATCGTTGGATACTACGTCATAGGGCCAAACTTCATCCAAGGGACAATTACTGGCTGTACGTACGCCCGTTTACGCAGAGAGACCTTACCGGCACTTATGACAGACATACCGCTCGACAAACGTCGAGATATGTGGTTTCAGCATGATGGTTGTCCTGCGAATTTTGCTTTGGTGGCGAGGCAAGTGTTAAATGAAACGTTTCCAAACCGNGGTTTCAGCATGATGGTTGTCCTGCGAATTTTGCTTTGGTGGCGAGGCAAGTGTTAAATGAAACGTTTCCAAACCGATAGTTAGAACGTGGTGATGCTTTAAGATGGCCAGCTCGCTCACCCGACCTCAAACCTCTCGATTCTTTCCTGTGGAGAACACTGAAAGATAGGGTGTACAGCACGGTTAACACGACGCCAGAAGACACGCAGGAACGCATTGCATCAGCTTGCAGATTCATTACGCCAGAAACATTTCTGGCCGCTCGTCACTCGCTACATGTGCGTTTACAGATGTGTATTGCTGTCGATGGTAAACACATCGAGCACATGCTGTGAAAAGACCTAATGTGAAGCGTTTCAAACATATCTGTGCTCTTTTGTAAAATGCATTATTTTTACTTCAACTCTCACATTAATTCATATCAACGGAATATTCATTTTTCGTGCTAAGTTACGCGATATTCTCTGAGGAACTGAGAGGTAATTTAAGTTAAGAAAGGCACACTTCCGAACAAAAACTTTTAAAGATTTTTGAAATAAATTTTACATGCATTTTTACTTAGCATTTTTTTTGTTTCCTTTTCTCATGATAAAAACTTTTCAGTTACAAAATTTATAATTTTTTAGTGACCATCGTGTTGTCCATAAAAAAAACTTTTTACTATAATTTATCTTACGAATTGTGGCAATACGTGCAGAGTTTTGAAATGACAAACTTAAATAAAGCGAGATTTTCGCAACCTGCCAGTTGGGAAGAATTAAACTTAAAAATCCTGGTAAGTTCAACAAATGGATAGAAGTAAAACAATTTTTCTACCCGAAATAAGGGGGATTACTTACGTACTATCACCAAAAAAAATTACATTCGCGGTGGCCAGAGTTAGAACCTAAACTAACGGCCCAGTTTGGAAAGACGGTTTTTTGGACCACACATCAAGGAACATGTACCACGACAGAACTCCCAGAAATTTGTCACATTTAAAGTAAGGAACAGGCCTAACTTGTACAGCGGCTATAGTCATCACCAAATAAAACAGTATGAATCGGATATATGTATTCAGCTATAATCTCTCAGTACAAAGAATTATGAACCATAAGTATGCAAGAGAACTCATTTTTAAAGGCTGAAAGGCACGTTCAGATCAACGAAATAATTGTGGACATACTTGCCGAGAAACCGCAAATAGACTGTAATTCTTCAGCAGTAATGTATTCCTAACATTGTCATTAACTTACGGTTACCTTAATTAGTAATTCTACAACGAATTTGATAATGTGTCATGATTGTTGAGAACTGGAAAAGTCTTTTCGTAAATCGAAGGTAGCTTACTTACTATGTGTGTACTACAGTTAATAACTACTTTGTGAATAATGATTTATAGGAGGTGTTATTTTTGCCGTTTTAAGCAAAAATTAGTGGAAAATGTCACCTACAACAGTTTTTCTTAGAGGATCACATTTGGTTAAATCTACGAGTGCTAAAACAGTGGCTAAACAGGTAAGTTAGATGCGTACACATGTAGTAACGGTTGTATTTGGATATGTTTTGAGACCGATAGCTAATTAATATTAAATTAATTTTACGCCAGTAAGAAACATACAATCGATTTGTATGTACACCATATGTCTTTGATATGCTAGTCTTTAATAATTGTATGAAGTGCTCGCACTTTTTTGCTGTAAATTTTATTAGTTACATCACATAATGCAAGAAGGATATTTTATTATGATTTCAGTGAAATAAATAATATTGAAGTAGTAGATATATTTATTCCACTACATTCGTCATTCAAAAAATAACTCTGCTACAGTATGAACTCATGAATTTCCGTTTATGCCCGAATAAATACGATTTCAGCTCGTCGATTATGTACGAACCCATTTGTGTTCATCTCTCTCTCTCTCTCTCTCTCTCTCTCTCTCTCTCTCCCTTTCTCCCTCTCTCTATCCGGCCAGAACCATAGTTTCAACAAACTATCAGTGTGATTATTCTAGTGTTGCACTGATTCATCCCTGGGTGTTTATGAAGTCCTTGCCAGTTACTTACACGGGCTAACGAGAGCATGCTAGAGAAAAAAATAATATTAAAAACTGTATACCGTAGATATATATGTTATTTCTTCTCAGAAGTAAGTGTTGCAGTTGGTTAACTTCTAGCTGAGCGCATTTTACACGTGCAGTGTAATCAGAAAAGTATACAAGCTGAAAAAGAAGACCGTAAACAGAAGGATAAAGCTGAAAATTTTTTCACTGGACAAGGAGTCAAACTATTAACCCTAAGATTTTGCACCTTACGCTCTTCAACTTCACTTCCTTCGATTTGTCTCTAATGTTAGTTTACATCCTCTTCGTGAACTTGCTGGTCTGTGCAGCACTATGTCTTGAAATCCGGTATAGGAGAATGTGGGATATTGACATCTAAAAACGAGGATTTTTAGGCATTTGGAGAAGACGAGGCTGCAAGCAGGAAACATTGATACCCGTTTACGTCATCATAGCTTGTAATATTAGCCCAGATTAGACTAACAATGAACAGAGAGAACTTTAATAATCCCTAATTAAATATGTTCGTGGGTCTACTTTTGCAGGTTAATTCGGGTATCTAACTATTCTAAACATTTCCGTGTATTTATGAAACGGTTTGCGGAGATGTACAGACAATATAAGGAAACGCGATCTGTAATCACGAAAAACCGAGCCCAGTTCCATAAATACGAAATACAGAAAGTCCCTTATTTCCTATAGTTTATGGTTTCGGGAGTCTACATGCCGAGTCTACATGAAGTTTTCTTTGCCATTGTAATCAGAAAATTACTTTGAGATATCCAAGCCACTTAAACAAAATATTTTGAATATCATAATCGAATATCATAATTAATATTAGGCACTTGTAACAGTTAACAGCATTTTAAAAACTCTAACATTACTTGGAACTGAGAAAGTTACATATTATGTAACTTTCATAAATGGCATATTTATACCTTATTACGTCACGAGAACGTCAGAGGTGAGTGACATGAATTGAAAATGTTTTGATTCCTGTTCTGATTCGACTCTAGAATAATACATTTTAGCTATTCTAAAATGCTTATTTTATACACAGTGAAAGACCAACGGTACGAAAATTAAGAGATTTATTCATTGTATCTATCTTTTGACCTGAAATACAGAAAAATTAACGATGACAATTACGGAGAGGTTTCATAAATTCATGGAAAGTATTACTAAATTTACCGGCAAGTCCGTTATGGTAAAAGTAAGGCATCCTTAATTTTGCGGAGAGATATGAAGAATTTTTTTAACAGAAATTTTCCTCACAAAGAAGGATTTTATTTCAAACAGTGCAGCTGGCAAACCACTTCGCTGAAATAAACAGATTATTGGTTCAAACGTGTCCACGGTACACTTTTTACACGCTAGCTTTCAGAGACTTATTTACGAATCTTGCAAGATATATATTCCCTAAGAGGTGTATTGTCACACCCACTGACTCAGTCAGAGAAATGGCCACGGGAATCACGCCCCTAGCTTGACGAGACACCTAGGGTGGCCGCCTGAACGTACCAATTTTGAAGTAACCGCATACAATTCTGTAAAATTAAATCATGCATGTGATGATGAAAGTTATGTTGTAGGTTCTAATTAATTATTTCTAACTGATTTTAAAACAAGTGCTCATTTCTGAATCAGTAACAAAAAAATTTATTGTAACTATAAAATAGCTCTGTATTCCCCATTTCGCCAAAATATTTTCAGAGACGTTCAAATATTTTTCAGGGTGTTTCCGAATTCTTAGGCACCTCATTCATCTTAGTGTTTCGAAAATCCTTCCCTTTTATTTAATAATATTTGTTGCTGGCTATTTGTGTGTTGTGGCTTAACAGCTTTTATTTCATTTAGTGTTTTGGTATCAGTTGATGTGATATTCAATTCTTCATATTCCCGAGTGGTTAAATTCACAACTTATTTATCAAATTTTTATATATACTTTATGTGTTTTAATGGTTTCATGAAGAAAATACGTAATCTAAAAGTGTCAATTAAAATATTTTAATAGATCTAGCAAAAGTTTATAAATATAAGTAAATGGAATCCTGCATTGGTGAAATAAGAAAAGTAATATGTATAATATGTATCGCGCAGAAGCGTACGGTAAATGTCGTACCTATTAAGTACATTTTATTTTTTTGAAACATTATGAATAGCGTGGAAAATACCGTAGATATACTTTAAAGAAATAATTTTTATATTTATGCTGCTACACGCTCTTTTATACATATTTGCATAACACGAGCTGTCCATGGAAGAAGAATAAATACTTTTAAAATAATTAATAACTCTTTCCTAAAGACTTGTGCTGCTGTACTTCCCTTAATTTAACTAGTTTCTATCCCACGTGGCCGAAAATTGAATGGATATCATCCTTTTAGAGCCACTTTAGAAATTAGGATCTGTCAACGAGATAGGTGAAGCATCTCAGCCATAGATGTTTCTTTAAATTCTCAACCTCTCATATATTTTCGTTACGAAACTGGAGAGAAATTGATATGGTTCAAGCTCATGTGTCCTTGGGTGTGTTATAGAGCTTCGCATTGACGCTACTCCCCACCTGTGGTGTACATAATGGTTCGTAGGGTCTACTGTTAAGGTTAAATGACACAGACTTTAAGGTGCCTTGAAGGTTGAGGGTATCAAACAATGACTTCATCACGACTTAGGGTTTTTTGGTTTTAACATTTTTATTTGTGCGGGAATTTATTTATACATTCCCGGAACTTTTCCGGGAGTTTATACATACTTTCCTGGCACCTTGTGCCGAGAANAGAATGGTTCGTAGGGTCTACTGTTAAGGTTAAATGACACAGACTTTAAGGTGCCTTGAAGGTTGAGGGTATCAAACAATGACTTCATCACGACTTAGGGTTTTTTGGTTTTAACATTTTTATTTCTGCGGGAATTTATTTATACATTCCCGGAACTTTTCCGGGAGTTTATACATACTTTCCTGGCACCTTGTGCCGAGANGTGCGGGAATTTATTTATACATTCCCGGAACTTTTCCGGGAGTTTATACATACTTTCCTGGCACCTTGTGCCGAGAATTTACGCATACTTTAACGCCCTGCGAGTTCAAGGCCTGAAGGGCTGGTTACACTGTCCTGGCTACGTGTCCGACGCTGTGCGAGCATTAGGTGACAGGACACGCCCCTGAGTGACGCTGTTACTTATCTGTACTTGTTTCCTTTGCCGTCCAAAAAATATTAAATTGATTTTTTTACACCGTGTACTGGAAAATGCCATGAGAGGTGTTGCAAACTATTACCACTTTTCTTAAGAATTTTCGGTTATTTTCCAACAACCAACTAAAGTTGTTAGATGCCAAGGAGGTACATAATATATGTATATTCCTCTGCCTATATTACCATCTTTGACATTAACAGTATCACTTTTAATTTCTTTGAATGGAATGTGGTTGCTTATAAAGTTATAAATATCGTTGAATTTCAGGATTACGTTTCCTTCATGAGGTCTCTATGGCATTAGCCTCTGGCATGTACCATATTTGGCTCGTAGAACTTTTTTTGTGTTTAGTCTATTCTTTCACTAAGATTCTACGACTAATTTGACTGGAATAAACCACAGGACGAGTAATACTACAGCATTGGTACGCTCTAGATTGACAAAGTATTTTTAAGCATCGCGAAATATGCTTGTATGCTGATGCTAAAGTTCTCCAACCGAGATTAATACGACAATGTTAAAATACATTTAAATAATTCATAATTATTTATTACGCAGTGGCTTCCAAGTTCTTGTTATAAGAAAGTTGCGAATTCCATCACGATTTACGGAAGTATTAGAAGTTTTAAAATAATTTGAAACATTTTCCTTTTATAGTAATTTTACTTTGTTAAATATCCTAAATGAGCTACTCCGGCAAAGGAAACTTGCACATAAANATTTTCCTTTTATAGTAATTTTACTTTGTTAAATATCCTAAATGAGCTACTCCGGCAAAGGAAACTTGCACATAAATTCCATAAGGATTTACGGAAGTATTAGAAGTTTTAAAATAATTTGAAACATTTTCCTTTTACAGTAATTTTACTTTGTTAAATATCCTTAATAAGCTACTCCGGCAAAGGAAACTTGCACATAAAGGGAAGAATTACAATCAGTAAAACCTTCTTATTTTGATGTTGGATATAAATTTACATCTTCGACGCTTAGTGGCGGCTGGGAAAACCTTCACGTAATAGGACTCCGCCAAGTTTATCATCTCGGTGGTGTGAGTGCAGATATATATGTAGTTTTTTTCGCCTTGAATCGCACTTCTCGCGGTCGGGGAGGGACTAAATGGGAAGTCGGTTTAAACGCCTATCTAAAATTGAAATCTCCCAGGAAAGTTTTATGTATACCAGCCGGTCGATACGTGGTTAACGCCGCCGAAGTTTTCCTTGCGTTCGTCTGCGAATTCTATGGTGGAAATATCTGCTGATACGAAATTCAAATTACGATTTAAAATATACGCAACATTCTTCTGTGTCTAATAAAACTGTTGTTTCTCGGGGCGTAAATACGGTTTTGTTTTAAATAAGTGAAAAAGCGAGCTGTGAGATAAATTTGGGACCGCCTCTTTCTCTGTGTTAACGCTCATGAGAATCTGTACCTACTGCTTTGTATTGCACAGTTATCAGCAATTGCATTTATCATAATTGTTTTTGATTAACAGGAATATGTCACATATATATCAGGGAAAATTTTCGTAAAATTAAAACTTCTGCTTCCACAAAATTACTTATGCAAGGAGTGGAGAGATTTGGGCGATTGTAGACATCGGAGTCTTCAGAGCCGATGAGGATGGAGCGAGGTGAGTATAAAGCAGTACTGGAATGCAAAGGCGGAGGAAACGGGAGATCCCCGTGAAAACTCGCTGACTAGTGGCATCGTCCGGCACGATCCATACGTGCGAAAATCCGGGGTCAACCCTGCCGGGTTCGCCTTGTATGGAGACGATCGCTCTAGCCGAAGCACCACCGCGGCCTCACTTATGCAAGGCATTTAAAAAATGAGGTATGATGCAGTTACCAATTAGACAAACATTGCTACAATTAACTGGTGGTAAAACTTAAGGTAGCAAAAAAAACTTCAAATTGAGGAATATGATAATTTCGTTTGCTGTTCTTTTAAAAATTGTCGAATACCAAATTATACTTGACAATAAACCTTCGTATAAATAAACATATATATATTTTTTTTACTTTTTCTGAGCGAAATATGTGATTATCAACTTTCTGTGTTTGTAATGCTCGTGCAAATATAAAAAACGCAATTTTTCCATAATAGTTAAGACTATATTACCAACTGCTTACGTCATGAACGGAATAATTATATCAGATCAGCAAAATATTAGCCAAATGACAGTATGGTTCATACTGAGCTGAGAGTATCCAAAAATACTGATACATTCTCACAGGTTACATTAAATGTTTTCTCCAAACTCCTGAACACCATTTTATACAATTGTATAACATATGCTGAATATGTCTATAAGTTTGTAAAAAGGTTAGTTTAATTTTATTTTTCTACCCTTTACACACACAGGAGAAGGGTTAAACTCAGCTCTGAACAAGATACTATATCAGCATTCACCTGGACGGGTCGCTGGAAGACATCGGGAAGATCTGTTCTCAGTTACACCACTTGATAAGAGCTCGCACCCTCACAAAAGTTTGTTGATCACGCAAACCGCATGGTTTACCTATGTTTGTGTAAGTTTTCATGACAGGCCTTTCAGTTTTTAAAAATATTTTTTGTGACTTGTCGGTAAAAAGAAAAAATTTAACTACACTACAAATTCACTTTCGACTAGCTGAACTTATATTCTAGTATATTACTTACATTAAATTATTTTATACAAGTTCCTCTTTTAATGGAATTTTGTATTATATTATATTAATTTGTAATTTGATATTTTAAGGTACATACAATCAACTCTTTCCTTCAAAGTAGGCTAGCACAGGCACATGGTTTAATTAATTTATAAAATTTAGCACAGCTGCAAACTAATTTAACGAGTTTGAATTGAAACTAGTGATTATTTTACAAATTATCATAAGAATATTTTAAGTTTTACACTTCTCTTATTAAAAGAAATAGTTTTGATACTCTTATGCATATCGGTTTTAATTAATGTAATCTCGGCTATGCGTGGAGTATGACTTTTCTTTGCACTCAAAGTTTTATTCTGCAGGCGTAACTGGGACCATTGACCTGTGCTTTGTCGCTGGTCTGGTATTTTCTTTCCAGACGGGCACTGGTAGCGCTATTCTGAAGGCGCGCCGTGCTTCCGTGCTCAGAAACTGTTCTCGTACTAGTTACTCTAAGTACTGACACCAGTATTACATACATTCAACTTTTCAATCACTTTTTCCTGACTTGCTGAAATCCTACTATATGTTTTGCCGATTTTTGTAGATGACTTTGCTACGTGATGCACTAAAACTGGTGGTTTGAGTCAACTTGCCAAAACATCTCAATACTTCTTCACTAACTACTTCACGTTTGATTACGTCATCGCTGCCTAATTTGACTTCCTGTGGTGCGTATGTAGATGGCAAAATAATACTTCTACAAAACTACTCGACGATAGTAAAGAGTATGTCGACCAACTTAACTAGCTCGTGAGGGCAATCTACCCTATTTTTTTCTCTATGAGTAGCATAGTCGAGCACGGTTTGTCGCCGATGTAGAAGTCAAGACCAGACCAATCCAGTCTTTCGCACGCTCAGCGGAGTCAAATCTGATAGTTATGCTTGTCAGGATGTTTGGCGAACACAGAACAACCTTGCCGAGCGCATTGGCTTGCACAAGCGTTGTGTGGTCGCGTACATTATTGTCCCATTAAGATAGCACTGCCTCCGGTTGTGTCACTAACGCCAGAATAATGGGTTACACGACGTTCTAAATATATCGTGCACTGTTCGCTCTTGTCCTGTGCAATCATCAGAGGTGAAATGATGTTGTCCAGGGCTATTAAACTATAGGCTGTTGACAGTAAAATGAGCACTGTTGAATGTCCTGCTTTTGATCTACTTTTAATCACACTCTATATTCTTCCACCAAATGTACAATTAACACTACTATATGACTGATCACATTATTAATGAATCGGCCAAGCAAAAATTTAAAATAATTAACAAAGTAAATATTTTCGAAATTTCCTTTATTCTTAAACTTACATACATTTAAATAAACAGAAAGCCAAATAAATAATTTTAGCATTCATAAATAATTATTTACTCAACGAGAAGACATGCAATTTCTTGAAACACGAAACACTTTAGTAATCATTTTCCAAATAACTGCTGGTTACAAGTATAGAAATATTTTACTCTGTATGTAGCTGCAGTATGGAACTAGGTATAGAGCCATGTGTAACATCGCGTGGTAAATGGCACCAACATCGAGACATTGCTGTCACAATCGAGCCACAACTGTTTCTTGTAATTTTCCTCATAGTAAGTAATCTATAATTACGCAATTTGCCACAGCTACCTTGCTTTACAATATGTAAGACGTAGCAGACATCCTTGCTTTTGAGAAACTCAATTTACTTCGTCTACCATTTCTCAAAGTATGTAATTATCTACTCTTGTTACTTAGAGAGTACATCAATGCCAAATAGGTTAAATAGAAGAAACTGATTCATGAATGTACTAACATCTTGAATATTCAATGTTCTCTAGATATTATATGTATAAAAACAGAGACAATCGTCTTAAAAAGTTACCGTACCTTTTCAATTGAAAAAATGTCAGTTGTATCCATCATAATTCCCGTTGAAAGCAAATAAAAGTGCTTATGACATAAACTAATTTTCTGGTGACCATATTTTATGAAATAGGGGCATGTTGCCCCTATTTCATAACATGTTTTCTGTCATTATCATATTAAGTATGATACATACATTTCTTGAAATAGCAAACCTCCTTAAACCTCGCAACAATTAACGATCATGTTTTCAATAGCATGAATATTGAATTATAACAATTAACTCAGTATTCCTTAGATAACACTTCAAAAACCTTAAAGTCTTAATAAGTAGTAATCATCTACGATCACACCTTTGATGATACTCCGGACATTGGTTGAATGAAAAATACACGTTCATATTGTTTTATTAATTTGGCAGTATGTTACTATCCAGTTTTGTATTATGTACAAACAAATCGTCCAGCACAGATAAGCAAGAGGACAATACATTTCCGCTGCTCCATTAAGGAAAAATATACCTGAAAATGCATACGGATACATCGCGAGGCAAGCATTAGGACGTGCCATTATTCTCAGGCGTGCGAGGATCATGCATTACTTTCAGACCACTCTCGTCCCCCCAGCCCTTATATAAGATGGTTGTTGCGATGACGGCTCCTTTAGAGCGACGTTTGTCCCCCTCGCTCGGTGCGTGAGTTGCGTGTCGTCCACCACCCCTCCCCATCGCTCCCCTCGCTCTAGGTGACAAATCCACTTCTCCATCTACACCCTTAAAAAAAAAATTCCTTGCCCGCTGATTGCGACTCTACTCGGCGCCACGTCAGGGAGGGTGCTGATGGTAGGCTCGTGAGGACCCGACGTCAAGAGATGAGGAGTGATGGTTAATGAGCTCCGGACTCTGAGTTGGCTGGGAGTTGAAAAGAAGGGGGTGGAATACGGGCGTGCTGCGAGACGCAACTCGTACACCTACCCCTCCTCGCCACCCTTCCGCAAAGTCGTAACACTAATTAGACTTAGTAATTACCGAAGCTTGTCCGCCGCTGATAATTGGTAATGTCCCTCCGAGCGCCTCAACAACCCCCCACCGTCCTCCCTGTACAACCCTCGCGCCTCCCGGTGTGCGTCGAACTGCGACGTTTTAATTGGTGGTACGTGGCTTTTACGCGCGCCCCAATCACCCCTTCCCCTTCCCCTTCAACCACAAACTTCGTCGCTCTTTCCTTCCCCACCTCTCGTGCCTGACCCACCTACGCGTCAATTCCGACGGATAATGAGGCGACGTGGGTCGTCACATGCGTAGGTCTCGACCCCCAACACGACGCCGCGCTTCATAGCAACCCCATCGTTGGGCGGCGCAACAATTAGCGAACGTCGCGTACGTTATCCGAGTCGCCAGTAGCCCTTATTGCCTTGTTGAAGGGTCGACCAGTACCGACTGATATATACCGTTCACGGTTAATCGATCACTTTTCAAAACCCTGCTCAAGATCTATTTTTCTTATTTCGAATAATTCCGCTATATAAGTGGTTTCTCAACTATAAGTTGAAATTCAAACCACGACATATATAGGTTAATGTAAACAATAATTACTAGTAGCAAAATTTTCGGAAGTTCATCAAGTATTTTTTAATTGAAATTGAAGTTAGCAAAAAATCTCCGGGAGTCCGCAACTTCACGTACCTACACGCGCAACAAGTTGCATATCACAAAGGCGAACGGAACTTACTGCGTCCTGAGGCCACCGCCTGTACATAGGCAACCATGAAAACACGTACATGCCCTACAACGCCAATGCCGCTGTTCGCGTGTTACTACTCAATTGCTAATCTCACATTGCTCAAGTAGTTTGACGCACACGTACTAACAAGCTCGAGTTATGGTGTCATATGTGCAGGCGGTTTCCTCATGACGTGCCAGTTCCGTTCGCCTTCGTGATATGCAATTTGTTGTCATCTAAGGCGCGTGAAGTTGCGGACTCCCGGCGCTGTTTTGCTAAATCCAATTTCATTTTAATAATACTAGATACATTTTCCGAACATTTCACTACTAGGATATCTTGTTAGATATCCTAGTATGCCCGTATTAAATAATCCATAATATCCATAATATGTTTGTACATAATACAAAATTTGATAGTAACATACTGCCAAATTAATAAAACAATATGGATTTTTTTTTCATTCAACCAATGTCCGGAGTATCATCAAATGTGTAATAGTCGATGATTACCATTTATTAAGACTTTAAGGTTTTTAAAGAATTATCTAAGGAATACTGAGTTAATTGTTATAATTTAATCATACTATTGAAAACATGATCGTTTATTGGTGCGAGGTTTAAGGACGTTTGTTATTTAAATTAACAATCCATACCATAGATGCTGTGGTTTGAATTTCAACGTGTATTTTAAAAACACCTTGTACGTAACATTGATATTGCCGTGGGCCGTCTCGCTTTATTCATCCGCCATCCAAGTGTACCCGTGGTTCTAGGAAAGTGCATTCAAAGAAATAGTTCGGAAATGTGCACACCAGTGTTTAGAAATGATACGAAAACTGTTATTGTGAAGTTTTTCGCGCGGCAGCGCTCCTGAACAGGCATATGAAACAGCCGAATGCGTACTTTCATTATTGAATCCACATACTAGCCGTGCTTAACACTTCCGTATTTGTATAGTAATGTATGGAAACTGTCTCACACTACGTTGAGTTTAAAATATTCAATTACATGTTAGGAAGTGAACCAGAAAAATTTCTTTGTGTAAATGTGTTAACATAATACGCAAATTTGTGCTACTAGTGTGGATAAAACAAGTAACATTCTTTGTATTAGCCATAAATGTAAACATTGCACTTTTCAGTAATGTTTTTAATTCTTGGAACTATTTTTTTATTCATTCGCCGCCAATTTTAACTGGTAGTCTGCGTATCAGTGTGTGGTTTCAAAAGTGTTCACTTTACCGTGAACAGATTATAGTTTGCTACGCTGTTAAACATTTACGTACATTCTCTGAATTAGTTTTACGTTAACGATACCGTTATCATACAAAAACGCAGTGCGTAATGACGTGAATAGGAGCTGAGCCTCATAAATACAAACGGAATGCCTCCTTATTTCCTTTTGCTTCAGGTTTCGGAAACATACAATGCCAATTCTGCGCGAAGATATCTTCGCCATTGTAAACATAAACCTGTGTTCTTTTTGCGGCAGTTACAATATCCATGCAACTTCTTTCATACCTCAAAATGTTGCATCAGAAAATTTAACAGTTAGCTACACTTAAAACACTTAAGCATTACTAGAAACAGAAAAATTTAAGCATGGCACGTTACTATATATCATATATGTATACACAACCTACAGTGTCACAAGAAGCTAGTACGTAAGTGGTAAGAGTCATAAAATCTAAAACTTTTGAATCGTGTTCAGATCTCACTACAGAATAAAAGACTTTAAGATTTTAAAATGTCTTTTTATACAGCGTAAATCTTCTAAATTAAGAAAATGTAATATATTTTTGTAATCTCCTTATTTAAACCGGAAGTACAGAAAAACCAATTAGCAAATCAACGTAGAGGTTCCGTAAATCAACGGAAAGTTCTGTGAGTTTTACGAAAATACCGTTATTGAAAAAAGCGACGTGTCCGTGATTTTACAAAGAATTCTGGAGAACTCCCTTACCTGGACTATTCCATAAAATTACGAAAATTAACTGTTAACAGTGTAGGCTTCGAAACTACATTTTAGAGCTAAATGAGACTGGGGAGAGCTTTTGCTTTGGCTGGAGTTAGTACATAAACCTCTTTGGGCAGGAAGCGTTTTTAATCTCATCATAATAAGAGGGGGGGACGGATAATCACTGGCAGAGCTCTGTTTTGTAGTTTAGACTACGGCACGGATTGTGTCCAGAATGTCCTTTATTGGGGCTGGCCTGGGTAATCTTAAATATGAGTATCGGCAGTAAAGGTTTGGCCAGAATTCTGCATTTACAATTTTTAAAACGAAGTGGGCTTTCGGTAAACGTTATTAAAACAGCTGTACATTTACAGCCCTGAGTAAGCACGTTATGTTTTCCCGATACACGGATTTTTTTTTTTTTCGGTGACGCATCAGTCCCTTTTGTGTTAGTCAAACTTGACCATAAAACATTCTTCAAATAACCGAATCAATTTCATCAACCGCGAGTTGTTTGCACTCTCACTCCTCTAGACGCTTCGTTCTTACAGTTTGCAGCCCAGATAACAGTCGTGCGTCTTTGTAAAATTTATTTACGTATAGTACGCCCATGGTGGCTTAAAGGCACTTAAAAGGTTTGGCATGTGAGTTTTCAAAAGAAATGCCTAAACGCTTATTGTTTATTTTTTTCATGTTAAAAAAAACTCATGTTTAAAAACACAGAAGCAGGTGAAATCAGTTTTTTTTAAAAAGATAACATTCACAATTTCGAATACTTAATATCTGAACATCGTTTAATTTGTACGTTTTAAATTTTTTAAAGTTATTTAATGGACATTTATAAACCATTTACACCAATGAGGGTGGAGAGGAACGTGTAAATAATGTATCATGGTGACTCGCTGAATCACTTTAGAGTGTAAATCAGCAGAATCCGTTTCGCATAAAGGTAATTAAACATTTCTCGTAAGACTAAGGCCGTACTTTCTTCCTAAGCCACCCGGAAGTCCATCAGCTACGCATACATTTTTTATCACAGTCACCACAACTTAGATCATTAGACAAGCAAAGTAACTATCCCTCATTGAAAGAAAAAAAACATAGTTTATTAGGAATTTTGACCAATAATTCATTTCAGTTTANAGCTACGCATACATTTTTTATCACAGTCACCACAACTTAGATCATTAGACAAGCAAAGTAACTATCCCTCATTGAAAAAAAAAAACATAGTTTATTAGGAATTTTGACCAATAATTCATTTCAGTTTAAGAAAACATTATTGCAACTTTCTGTTCGTCATTATTTCCTCTGTCCCTCCTATTCTATTTTCCCGTTCGGGAAATGATACCGGTGTTCATAAGAAAATTGTCATCAAAGTAACTTCTTCATCCGCTTGTCTGTGCATCCGTAAAAGTTGTCTTCTTCGGTTAATTAAATATCTTATCCTTTGTCATGTTATTAGTAATAAAGTGAGTCCGTTTCAGCATTCGCCAACAGCGCTCGAAAAATTCATTTCAGGTTTATAATTTCTTCCTCCTCTTCCTCTGTTCCTGCCTGTATGCGATGTACCTCTCGTGACACTGTTGGAAATGCTAATCTCTATATAATGTTAAATGAAATATTAAATTATTCCCCTTCCTTTGGGTTCCACAACCGTAAAAGTTGCGAGTTCTTTTGTGAAAAGGCTGTCGTCATGACAGCATAATTTTCTTTCTTCAGCTTCTACTAGATGTGGACAGTGTTAATAACTAGGTCATGGAAAAGGTAAACAAACTATTTTTTTTTTTTTTTTGCAAATCTCAGTTAAATTATGAGTTGAGTATAACTTTCTCAATAGCCTTAAATGGATCGGGAAATATGACGAGAATAACCACGAAAAAGCACACAGTAAAAAAATTATCTTTTAATGACCAAAATTACAATAGCTGAACTGCCCGAAAATTGGTTACAACATATATGTTTTACAGTTGTAAGCTACTATTGTCATCATCTTATCAGCAAAGTCTTCAAAGCTAAAAATGTACAGCAAACTGAAAGAAAAACCGAGAATGAAAAACATTATTATACATCCGAGTATTCAATTAAGTACACAAGCACAAATTTAGGCTACATGAAAAATTGGCAAGGTAAAATATTGGACTAAAATATAGGGCCTATTGCAAAAGATTTAAGGAACTGAGAAATTACTATCAGTGTTTTTGTCTAGCCTAGAAAAGACTTCGATAATTTACGTCATCGTGATTTGACGATTTTTCACCTGTTCGAACACGCCAGGACGCATGGCAGGATAGTAGGAGGGAGTAAGACTTATTAATGCAGGGAAATAATTCCCGAAACTTATGCGAGAACTTGTTCATTGAACTCTAGTTTTTAGTTGAAACATAATTTACTGTGTATTCTATTCCATCTGACATACTTTCCCAGGTAATACCTGAAGCATAAAGATATAAATTCTCTTTTTTTATTCGGCACTAGTCTCATAACAATCTTCGTCTCATATCTGTGTATCCCTAAATAATATTTACTTTATATGCGCGCATGTCTTCTTGCATTCGCAATCTGTATTCTCGGGGAAAGAACGTGAACTTTAGAAAACTTAATAAAACAGCTTTAAAGAACATTATTTTACAGCCCCTCATAGTAACCGAAAAAAACCCGCCTCCAAATTAATGCATCTGAAAAAAATTAAAATTTAAACTTATAAAATACTTATTAGAAAAATCTGCATACGATCATTTTTAAAATAGTTATTTAGGCTTCCGGGATAATCGGCAAAAAAGCAATTGTACAAGCATAATAACATTCTGTAATTCGTTACGGTTTTAGTTGCCCAGGAAAACTCTGAATATTGTTGCATCGGTCCTTTAGAAGGAATTACCTTTTCTCTGCTAATAACACTGCTAATAAGACGTGGTTTTTCTGAACAACGTGGTCCACTGTCACAAATAAAAACACAGACCGAGCCACGACACACAATTTATAACGTACTTGTTTCTGTCCTCGCTAAACAATGTTTAAACGTCACGAAAAACCCAACTTCAGATGTCTCAGTGTTGATAGACTTGGAGGGTTCTAAGGACATAAATTTGGCTCTCATAATCATAGCGTTTTTTCATGCGTTGGGACTTACTCGCACTTTCCAATAACACATCGGCATCACCTCTTAAAACTTTTATACAGGCGCAGCGCGATAAAAATGAGACAACACGACAACACATTAATCCGTTCGGTCCCAAATTCTTTTACTAGCTCAAGTACTGCAATCACACGGTATTTTGGCACGTGCTGTACTTGTGTCGAGCATGGCTGGTCTTATATGCTGTTCACGGTTAATTGAGCACTTTCGAAATCGACCCCTATCTTCATATGTTTTAACGGACACACGGACAGGCATACCCCCAGTAAAGTTGGTAGCGACGGAAAGAAAATAACTCCATGACTTAACGTTGAAACAAAAGTGTTAGTTGGGTAATCGTGAATATTCAAATGATTTCTTGTGCTTGCCGTTTTATTCAAAGCATATAAAAGTAAAATTTTTCTAATAATTCTAAGGTTTCACTTTGCCGGCGCACGAATACTGTGATAAGGCCCACGGTAATGTTAGTTTTACTACATGCGGTGGAAGAATACACAATGCACATACAAGTGCATCTTACGCAGGGCGTTCAAAAGTATTCGATTTACCGTGGACAGCCTCTACTAGCAACAACCATTTATAAGTGACAGGTACAGAAACTTTCGCAAATCTGATTACTCACTAGTAAAACGTTCAAAACACTGGGAACTGATTCCTTGTTCGGTAAAGTACCGGCTATAAGCGCCCTTCGCGTGCAACATGTCTCCGATTGCGAACGTAGGGACCAAACAAACTAAATGCAACAAAGAAGCAAAGTGTATTTTTGTGGAAATTTTTCTGTCGCTCTTGACGTTTTCTTTCTCCCCATTCCTCAAAATGACATTAAACTTCCAGGTTTGTTAACCACTTGAAGAAAAATTCCGACGTTTATTCGCTCAACCTAAGACCAGTGATCTGTGCAGCGTTTTCTGCATCCTACAATAAAACGTNGGAAATTTTTCTGTCGCTCTTGACGTTTTCTTTCTCCCCATTCCTCAAAATGACATTAAACTTCCAGGTTTGTTAACAACTTGAAGAAAAATTCCGACGTTTATTCGCTCAACCTAAGACCAGTGATCTGTGCAGCGTTTTCTGCATCCTACAATAAAACGTTTTTTTTTTTTTACTTTCATTTCTCATAGAAGCTTTATCTCCGTAAGTTGCTCACTGTTGTGATTCACTTCGTACTTATACTGCAAACGAGTTAATTAAATGCGGTGTTCTTGGGCTATTCAGTAATTCTCATTAGCAATAGAAAATGATTTACCTCGGACACCGCTAAAATGTAATGTTTTCTACATGAAAATCACTTCTCCCTATGGCGAGAGAGCGCTCCTCCATAAACGTTCAGAGTCTTTAAGGCTCACGCATACCTGAAGATTTTTTTTTTTCGTGCTTGTGGCAGAAAAGCGTGGGAGCGATAAGGACGAGACTGCCACGCGCATCAAGTACGCCATCGCTGCTAAGCGCAAGGCTCTGAACTGGCGTGCAGAGTTCTCGTCGCACTGCGTGTACCTATGGGACTTTCATCGGTTCCCCTATTTATTTCATTAATGGAAGGTCTGTAGAAAGGTTCAATGCTGGGCCCCTGAGTAGTTTTGTATGCATCTGATGCGTGTGTTTTGAGATACAACGCTTTGAAAAAAAAACCGCTTTTAGTGTGCGTGACGTCTTCAAAGCACTGAACAGCCCTCATTTGAAGAGTGTGTGTTTTTTTTTAAATCAGCACGTTGGACGAACGTTTTAGCGGTTTCGTGGGAAAACGTGTATTTCAAACACTCTGCAGCGCAGTTCAAGCGCCGGGCAGGCGGGAGCTAGAACGTATACTTGTGAGTCATAGGCGCGTGTCAAAGAATATAAAGGCACACATGAAAGTGGATTGGCCTTGAGAAATCTATTAATTGTGTCTTGACTGGCATGCAGTAAACTGTTACAACAGGGAAATGCCCACTTTTTTTTTTTTGTAAATAACAGTTAAAATGCAAAGAACCCAACACTTTCAAAAAGGAGAACTTAATAAAATTCAACAAACAGAAAGGTAGAGCAGATGCTTTGCTAACTGGTGCAGGGAAGTTCGGATAAGCTATCTTTTAAAATGGAAGTCAGTAATATTTTCCGCNGCAGATGCTTTGCTAACTGGTGCAGGGAAGTTCGGATAAGCTATCTTTTAAAATGGAAGTCAGTAATATTTTCCGCTGATGGATTTAAGTCATTCTTGAGAGCCCATAAAAAATATATACTGCACTTACATAAATAGTACTCAAGAATACAGAGTTGAAGAAGTCGGTTATTCCGTGCACTCCAGCAGCACACGCCAACAAAATGGCGGTTCTAGCCAGCAACGTTTTAGAAATTTGTTCGCCAATAAGCGCCTGGTAACTTACTAGCCGGTTGGCAGTCTAACCAACAGGAAGCATTTCGCAGCACGCAGTAGCCAATCAGACCCAAGCCCTGCTCCCACAGTGCCGCACATCCTATCAGGGAATGGTTACGCCCACATCAAAGGAACTGCCGCTCTATTTAGCCTCTGCGTATTTGCTCTGTGCTGGCGGCAATCTATAGATTACCTCCGGCGTCTCGATAGTTGCTTCGAAGCCCTGATTGCACCCCACGTCCCCGCCCACTCGAACAAGTCGAAACTCTCCGTAATTGTACCGACGCGGCGCCGTGACACGTGTCTAGTTACGGCCAATAATTGTTGATATCAGTCGTCGCTGCTCTCGTCAGCCGGACCTAGTTACCAATAGTGCCTGTGCGTATTCCTGTGTTTGTTGCTATCACGCACCGTCTGATATTCGCTAAAATTGACTTATAAATAGCTGGTGTTGGCTGTTCAAGGTAAAGTAAGCAAATTTAAAAGCCCTGCTCAAGATATACTTGTATGCACATTATGTATTCACCCGCCACACGTTAAGTTAACATTGCCTTAAGCCTTAACCCTTTATTCATGCATCGGTCGCAAGCGAAACTGTGAAATTATTAGAAAAGTTAATATTTTAGAGAAATTCGGCTAATTTTTTCCTTTCATGCATTAGAAAGAAACAAAACGCGAAATATTCATTTCAGTATTCACAAATGCTTACCCAGCACTTCTAGTTCAGCGTTAATACATGGAACTACTTTTCCTCCGTCGTTACCAAAGTTAGTGGACGCATGCCAGTCAGCGCGCCCGTTAAAGTATATGCGGAAGTGACGTTTCTCGAAGGTTGATTTCAATTAACTGTGAACACCCTATAGTCGCGTTTCTTCTTCTGGCTGCTACCGCTATAACGAGGCGGTCGTAGCAGAAACAGGGAAGGAAGCGGCCGCCATCTTTACATACGCCTGGAGTAATTTCGGAAGACCACAGAAAACAGAAACCAGACTGGCAGGGCCAGGAACCGAACTCAGATCCTACGGAATTAGAGTTCAGTGCGTTACCACCGCACCATTTAGCTTGGTCGGGACATTCACTTGAGTAATGCTGGCACCAAGTTATGAGAAGTTGTTCTGTATTTTTACGCTCCTTCAGTGGCGTGATATTCAAAATTGATGGCCAAAGTTTAATTTATGAACATACAAGTGCGACTAGTAGTGTAGGAAAGACATTTGCGTTTTTCATCCCAAATAGAAAGAAAGATTTGAGCAGATTTTTTTAATGTGCTGAGTCAAACGTGACAAAACTGTGCCTGTAAGAAATATATTTCTGAGTAAAAATGGACTGTATTTGTAAAGCCTGTCGATCATTTGGTGCTGTATTTTTTTCTACTTAAAAAGCATTTCTGAAAGACCGGCTTAGTTTCTCTTTTCAAAACATTGTTTAACCCTCCACTTCATGCAGAAGTTAACACTGCCTTGCACTTGTACCATGAAACCAAAAGTTGTAATTGTTCAAATTCTACGACTCTAATATGTCGCTGCTAAGCAAATTTTTACCACAGGATAGGCAAGTACACAGAAATAAAATAGCGTAGCGTTACCTGTGATGTGAGCGTACAAATTGGCTTTGCGGGGGTTTGAAAAACCACCCTTTATCTAATTAGATATCACGGGTTGCCCTATTGATTGGGCTGCCGCCTGGAAAGTAAATTACGAAGCGTTGATTGGCAAACAGGGTAACGCCATGTTACTGATCAGTGACGCCACTTTTCTGACGTGTGCGGCTGGTGTTAGCGGTATAAGTGACTGTTTCACTTCTGTATACGTAAATATTTTGTGTTTTTACTGTAACATGCAAAGAACAAAAAATAATACCTTCAGTGATCACAGGCATAAATATCTAAGTTTTAATAACCAATACATTTAAAGTAGAATTGTGTATACGTATTATCTGCCAGCATTGCAAAAAACAGCCATCTTGGTGTTTATGTTAAATACACTCATTGACATAAAAATTTGCACACCCAGAAAGTACTGTTTGATTCAAGCTAAATGTTATTAATGAAAAGGCACATACAAAAGAAAATATATCATTCATTTAGACCGAGAGAATTTCCCGCCTACATATCGCCTCGTTCCTAGAAACATGCGTCAACACGATCGTGCACTGATGTAAATAAATGCCATATGTTATTACCCTGGGGTATATTTGCATACACATGTTGCAAATTATGATACAAATCACAAACACAACAACACGCAGGAAGCGACTTCCCATCCTGCCCCATGATTTTTCTATGGGCGAAAAAAAAAAATTATGAATGGACATCCATTTGAAACATGACGTAAACGCTCCTGAGGGACGAATCCTGGGTGCTGGTGAGCATCCTTTCTGGTAACTATATATGGGAATCAACCAGGGAAGGTGGCACATAGGGTGTTTCAAGATGTCTTCACCATACCACTGTGCATTAAGTGAACTTTGTTTAACTACCAGCGATGAATGGCGATCATATTTCATGGCTCCACAGATAAACACGCGAGTAGTAGAAGACGTGTTACGCTATAAATTGCGCTATGGTCAGTAGCACTTACCTGTGTCCCGCTAATATCTGATATAGTGGCCATCCGTTCCCGAAAATTAAATACCACTAATTTCAAGTCCATAGCCTTCCACGTTAAACTTCGGAGACTTGACACACTGCAGACAAATTCGACGTTATTGGGATGTTAGTTTTAAAATACGTAAAGTTCTTCAAGATCGCATATTGGTATGTGCTAACAATCTGGAAATGATTCTGTTGGAGATATGGTACACTGGTCTAGCTGCCACGTTTCGTGGGATGGTGGAAAAGGAAGGATTTGTTCATACATAGCTGAAAATCAAATCGATCCTCCATCATAACGATACGTCGAGGTCGTCCAGAACCAATCCGCCAAGTATTAGTAACATAGCATGTACATTCCTACTAACACAATCTGACTGCCAAGTTAGAACAACCCAAACAACGTCCAGTTTGGTGCGCCGTTCGTTCTTCCTCTCACAACCCTACACATGGACTATCCCAAACTTCGTCAGAGGTTTTTAAGGCTGTCTCACATGTCTTCTCGGCATGTAAATCACTCAGATACCAGGCCTGGAAAATATCGTTCACCGTTCTAAAGGAATGTTTATACACATCGCATGTAGAGCAACGTAATAATCTTCGTACAATATACGAAAATGTATATGCATGCAACATCGCAAAATTTTTTAGACGTTCATGTACAATCCATTAGATTGCCTATTTTCCAGTATTTACGGTTTCCGAATGATTTTTACAGGGTGGGCACATTTTTTATGGCAATAAGGGTACTTGCAGCAGGCCTAACGGGAAAATATATTTTCCAACTTACCGACTTCCGGTGACATAGTACATAAGAAAGCAGAGACGGAACAGTGGCTTATTCCAGCAGCACACGCCAGCAAAATGGCGTCAATAGTCAGTAATATTTCCGGACACGATCGTGAGTCAGTGACTCTTAACCTACTTTCCAGCTGGCGTCCTACCCAGTAGGGAACCTTTCGCAGCAAGGAGTATTCAATCAGACGCAATGCCCGTTTCCAGAGCCTCGCGCGATCAATCGTAGAAAGATCAAAGGAACCGACACGCCATTTCGCCTCTGTAAACTTATCTACTCTGTGTTACTGCCATAGACAGGATCTCGGAAGGCTGGCGTGTGGAGGTCGCCAAGTGATGCAGGGACGGTACGAGGTCCCGTCAGGCAGTTCCCTCGGGTCATGCGAGACCGGCGGACTCTTCGCCTAGGGGAGGACGCGGAAGCTTTCGTATGGCCGTCGGGATCAATTTAATCAGGCAGTAGCTTACGAGTTCGCGAGAGCGGCGAACGCTCGCCCAATTAAGGCGCTCAAAGCCTCCTCATTGGCCACACAAGGATGCTGAGCTGTCCTATAGAGCTGGAGGTTTTAATTATGTCCACGCATTGGACAACGAGGTGAGCAGAGATGATTCAAATAAACGAAATTCACTTTCGAATTGAATCGTAATCACGAGCGTGCATAAACTTCACAAAATGAATTGGGAAAAAATGTTTTTTAAGCCGGGTTTCTATACTTAATCTCATACTTAAATATGTAACAGTGTTTACGGCCGTATAAATTGATACTGCCCGAAAACAACAGCGATAATTCCGTGATTTTCCCGTTGCAACTAGTGTTTCAAACAAAAAACGTTATAATATATTGATGTCAATTTCGTAAAATCAGATTGTATGTAACGCTGCATATATCAAGATCTAGTAGGATTGTGTAAATCACGCTGTGAAATGCATATGCTGTGAGTAGAGATCGGAAAAATTCGCGAGTTCGATGACCTGCAGGCTAGACTCTATAGTCTTATGTACAAATATCCCGATGTCGACTGTGCACTGGTTGTCTTTTGCCAAAGTGAAAGGCAACGATTGGGCCAGAGTTCTCCAGGAGGTGCCAAACACCTGCCAGACCAATGGATAAAGTTATATAAAAAAAAGTGTTTGGAATTCTTGCTTGTCGCAAAATGAATCCGCGAATTATTCAGGTCTCTAGCTATGAGCATTGAGAGAGCTTTTTTGAAATAATTCACAGACCACTGGGGTGNATCCGCGAATTATTCAGGTCTCTAGCTATGAGCATTGAGAGAGCTTTTTTGAAATAATTCACAGACCACTGGGGTGTAAGTAAGCCCACTGATACATTTTCCTAATTACTAGACTTACTTCATTCTTTTAAACGACTTGTAAGGAAAGTCACGTATTTTTAGTTATATCGGTCACCAAATACAATACGAAAACGTTAAGGGATGAAATTAAAATATTTTTGTTTAAAATGTCTTAAATAAGCAACTTGGCAACCGTATACAGAGGTTGGGTCTCCCGTATACTTCGATNTTATTTTTGTTTAAAATGTCTTAAATAAGCAACTTGGCAACCGTATACAGAGGTTGGGTCTCCCGTATACTTCGATATATGTATATCGATAAACTAATACAAACTTTATAACTGAATTATTTTGGTTTCGCAAACTCCTTCTTCTCGGGGCCCTGGCCGAACCGGCTTGCAGGATAAATTTCCGTGATGTTGAGGTGACACCAAGGCAAGAGAATAACGCCTTATACTGACAAATTTTTCATCGCACAGTGCAGTGAAATCAAAGCTCTGGCGCTATTAAAAAACAAGAAAACTCCTATAGCTATCTTGTATTTGCAAACAACAAAAATGTCTAATAACCACAGGATATAAAGCTGAAAGAATGAGGGGCGATATAAAGATTTTGATCATGTTAATTCGGTCATTTTTAATGTAGAAAATCTTCGGATATTTCACCCTTATTATCCCCGCAGTGTAGCAGCCAATGAAATAACAACCAAAAGTATCGCTTCTATACGTAAACTTACACGTAAAAAGCGTGCGGGCGACTGTGATCTCGCCAAAAAGTTGCGAATTAAAATTCCATCGTAGCTGATTTGCGAAAACCGTCTTATGGACCTTATTGAAAACCACACGTAATCTGCATTCATATACTGTAACCGCGGCATTCGTGACCCAGGCTGCTAAAAGCGTCTGCGGAACACGAGATTTCAGGATAGAATTAGGGGTAGCTGTGTGTGTACCTGTGGTTATAAACTGGAAGTTCGACTGGTTCAGTATGTTTGCCGCCCTCACTCCACCCCAATCAGACTGGAACGTCAAATTAAGAATAACAAAGTCCATTATGTGCTGCTAGCAGTTAATCGAGCACTTTTGAAATAAAACTTTGAAAAATGTCACTGCATATATATGTTAACGGCCACACTGACTGGCATGCGCTCTGTAAAGTTGGTAACGAGACGTCGAGAAAGTAGTTCCAAGTTTTAACGTTGAATTTAAAGTGTTAGGTTTACATCAATGAATACTGTTGTTTCATTTTCCTTCTTTTTTTCATACATGTAAGTGTATGAATAAGTAACTTTGTGAAGTGTTTACTTTAATTTTAATTTTACAGTTTCCCTTGACCAACGCACGAATAAAGTTATCAAGCACAAGACAATGTTAATATTATATATGGCAGGAGAATACACAATGTACATACAAGTCGATCTTAAGCAGGGCTTTCGAAAGAGCTTAACTTACCGTGAACAGACTATAGCTTAACCACCGGACATGAAGTGTCAAATGTAGAATGCCAAGAGAGATGTCCTCTACATGCTTCGAGCTAGTTTTCTTGGACGACGACAGACCGCTCTGCGATCGCTCGCGTCTCACTCTGTCGCCATCACGCGGCGAGCAGAAAAACGCGCCACGGCGTATATAGGCAGGATATTCGGTTGTGAAACATTCGCTTGTACCGTTGACTTCAGCCTTACACGAGAGCAAAATGTCTTCACTCATCAGCAACACGCGAGAGCGCCTTTGGCCAGCGTTTGGTATGGCTGGACTCACAACCACAGACTAAGTACGAGGTATACCGCTTATTCGTCTTCTGCGCATGTGCCCAACATTGTCCTACCCCAATCCTACACAACTGTCAAAGTCACATGGTCTACAGTGATGCACGTGTTTGTTTATATGTTAATTTTTAAATGCCAAGCACTGTTATGTTGATAAAACACTTTTACCAATTTCAATTTACTCAAAGTGCATTACAAATTGGTTAGAAGAAGTATACATACATCTCGAAGAATTGGTTTCCAAATCAGTTTTCTAACCTACAACCTAATCCATGCCGCTTTCGCTAGACGTGTTGTACGAAAATCAGTTTAATGTTGGGATATGGAGATTGGTTGTACGCAACCAGCGAGAGATCGGTCTACCTCATCTTTAGTGTATGCTCACAATAGTCCGTCGCATCCGTCAGCCAGTCCGTCCGTCCGGCGGTCACGTGATCTTCAACCAATCGCAGGGCAACTTTTTTTTTTCTATCCTCCCATTCGTTAAATATTTACCTAACTTAAACTTTCGACGGAGGGACGGATGAGCTACCGTTTGCTGACGGCATTCCTTAAATGTGANGGGGGGGGGGGGGATCTGTGCTTATTTATCTTTGGTGGTAAATTCAGAAAATTAAAATGTAAAAAAAATGTTATTACATAAAAAAATATTTCTTGGTAAAGTCTAAAGAAAGATCGCGATGTTAAGTTGTCACTCTGAAATTTTACCATATAGAAAGATTGACGGACGATTGATTGTTGTGAATCGCTTTCGACTGACGGGTGAAAACGTCAGACGTATGACTGCCGGACGGACGGACTGACGGACGCAACGGACTATTGGGATTCCAGCCTTACCCACTCGCCAGCCAGCAGTCCAGCCAATAGGGAATCTTCTGCAGCATTCAGCGGCTAGTCAGACACAAGGACCCTTCCTAGAGACTCGTGCAGCCAATCAGCGAGTGGACATGCCAACATCAAAGGAACCGCCACTACAGTCCACTTCTTTCTGGTTGCCTGTTCTATACCTACGCTAGCTGTCTTTCTTTTATCCCTCCAATCTGGCACACCTAACAGTTGGAATATGTTTGACACCCTTCGAAAGAGAAGCGAGTGCAGTTTTGAAATATTGTGGCAGTTGTGCAGAGGAATTAAACTGGAAAACTTTCTCAATTTCCGATGCTGATTACGGGAAATACAGGCCAAGTTATAATAAATTGTACATTAAATTTGTTTTATCGAAAAAAACTAATTTCAAATGCAATATTTAAAATACGATATTGATAAAAAATGTAAAATGAATTTCAACAAAAAATAACAACGCAAAAATCAACGAAACATAAAAAATTAATATCTACACAGAAATACAGACGTAATTACCAGAAAAAATATAATTACGTAAAATAGGCAGCAACAACATAATAAAGAATTTAACAAGAACCCTCATCTTTCTGGGTAAAAGAAACCCAGACATATTTTTCAAATAAAATATACAAAAACCGACAGCATTTAAAAAAACAGAAAAAATGACAAACCAAAAGACGAAATTAAATTAAGAAGCAGCAAAGTGAAACAGAGGAATTATTTAGAAAAGGTTGTGCTTTCTATCTAATGTTGAAGGTTCTTGTCGTATTTTTTGTTGATTTACTGTTGTCTATTTCTCGTGATTATATTATCCTTAATTTTCCATTCTTAAACGTTACACAAGCTTAATTACGACAGTGACGAGCCAGCGCAACCTTATTACCAGCATTTTAATTAGGTCACGTTCTTCAAATACTTCAAATGAATTTCACATTTTCACTTAGTCTTAAAATATAAAAAAAACCAGACACAACAACAAAGCATAGAAATTTTTCAAAAAGAGTTATTCTTCATAAACTGTTACTACGCCATTATATTTATGTATGTTGTAATAATACGTAGGAAGAAATGCAAGCACTCAAAGTTAATTAATTGCTTTTAATTAGAGCAACATTTTATGAGTTTATATTAAATAATTAATATCTCAGCGAAGCAGAATAATAAAATGTGAACATTTCTCTAATTATATGATGGTATCATCAATGAGGATTTACTTTACAAAGCATCAACTATAATTTCAGTAAAATTTCGCATGTAGGATATTACATGTTTCATTTAATATATTTTAAAACAGCAATAAAACATCATAACGCTTTTGAAAATCAAAGGGTTCCCGTTATTTTTCTGAGAAAAGATTCGGATTAGTTTTGTTAGACATTAGCTCTAATACACGATAAATTATAATTCATTCAGGCATAAATGTTCAGACACTCCTCAAACGTAAATTACACTAAATGGAAACGCTTTCATTAATTAATTTTATTTACAAAACACATGTGTTGTAAAAACTTCAACTTTTCAGAAAGAAGAAAATAATTTCATTACTGAAATTAAATGAATGCTTAGTCTAAATGTGTGACATTTCGTAGTGATATTAGAGAAAATATGCCATAATGGTTTCATTTTCTTTTTCAGTTTAGCGGAATACGAATGTTAACAGCATTATTAATATAATTCATAAAACGTAGTATGTTGTGTGTATATATATATATCTTATACGCAATGTGGATAATTGTCACACGAAAAGAAAAAAGAAAATTAATTTATTAAAGAATCGTTTAGGCCTTTTTACTTTTAAGATATGACGCGAAAACAGTACATAATTTACTAAATGTTCTTTACTTTTAGCAGAAAAGAAACTGATATTATTATTCCATTATTATGGCTCGAAAAAAATCGACCTTTATTTAAGCACGTGTGTTTTTTGTCGTGAAGTTTGAACCGTAAAGACACTGCTATGATCTGCGAGCACTGGCCTGCTATCTGTCGAGATTTGTTCTTAACATTTCCGTCTTTCAGTTCACACAACATGATTTCATACACAGGTGCTTAACACTCAGTTTACACGAAAATAGTTCAAGGACGAAGAGAGCTTTTCTACAGCCTTGAAAGTTGAAAATTATCCAGCAGAACGCCTGCATAATATTGTGTCGCTTTATTTATAGTTAGTGCGCAGGGCTCTTGTCGATGGAGATAAACAAAACTGAGAATGGTAACTTTTAGTCATTTCTCAGCTATGTATGTGAGGTGACGTTACGTTCGCAAATAAACTGCATGTCACAATGTTTGGAAAATCGCTGCAGGTGACTGAAGCTCCACTTAAAAATTCTAGTGTGCAAATAAATGCCTGTCCGTGTGAGCAGCCAAGCAAATAAAACTACAATTTGCGTATAGACTATTCCTGGTAAAGTGAGCACTTTTGAAAGTACTTTCATTTGGAATTATTATTTTCAATAAACATATTTTGTTTTAGTCTTAGGCGTTAACTTTCAAATGCGGTGGAATACACACACTGTGTTTATTTCTTACACGGCAATATCTATTTAAAAATGTGGCTAAAGTATGAAAACTGGCTGAAAGGAAAAAAAAATAACTAGGGCCTCAAAAGTGCTCACATGACCGTGAACAGACAATATTCAGTTGACTAAGCACATCGCTGAAACCAGTGCGATAGAAAATAGGCCAATTCCGGCATCAGTTCATAAAGAGAAAAAGGAAAACGGAAAGGAAGAAGTGTCGAGCATACACTATTGAACAAACTGAGGTGCCTTTCAATATGCAGACAATATTCAAAAGTGTTATTAAGATCTAGGAGACCATATATATAATTGCGTACCATGTATGCATATACAGGAAAAAACCTATCAAACCTTACAATATACCACCACCAAGTCGAAACGGGGTCTATTCTCATTGGAATGGTTGGGGGATGGGGTCACTCTCGAATTTTCGCATGTGGGGATCGTGCTGAACGATGCCACTGGTCGGCGAGTTTTCTCAGGGTTCTCCCGCTTCCCCCGGTTTTGCATTCCAACGCTGCTCCATATCCACCTCGTCTCACCCTCATTGATTCTCAAGACCTCTTCGCTAAGGGCCGCCGTACAAACCTCTCTACTCTCCACTCCAGCAACCAATAACACTATTCAAAACTTTAGTTCTTTTTCAAAATTAATATTTGCCCAGAAATAATATTGTTTACTAAACATCGCATTCATAGTATCTAGAATATTAACACCATCGATAATAATATAGTTGTATTTATATTTTAATATTTCCATGCACAAAGGAATTATTAAATTCTGTGAAACTGCCAGCATTACTTCAATTCGGGCAACTGGTGATGATGCTTACTTAACTATTTCCATAACCATTAAATGGTTATGAACTTCGACGAAAATTTTCTTAAAAGAAAATTTTCGAAGTTGGTTTTCCCGCGCACATTTTTTTCTTTTCTTTTATACCATATACTCTTTCTTGGTAGGCAGATCGTATATTTAGAGGCTTTTACCATTAAAACAATTTCCTTTAATACACATGAAAATTCGTTGCTTAAATAATTTACAATCATACAGAAGACTAAATGACTAATTTTCTAAATTACACTACAACCCCGCCAATACGAACTAATATGGACGGGGGTCAGTCCAGATTTGCCGATGCTCGGACTATCAAAACCAAAATAATTAGAAAATTAACTAATTAAACTTTAAAGTAATATACATTAAAATATCGCGGCATACGTGATATTTGTATTCCATGGTCGGTTACTGCTCTTATTATTGTGTGACATGTAGCAAATCCACAGTACGTCAGTGAGGGAACCAAGTTCGGTCACCCCTCCCCCCCCTTGCCCTTCGTCTTTAGACGCCGCTACTGGTCTAAACTGAACTTACTTGTAACGAATATTATGCTGTAAATAACTTTTCAATGCATACATAATGTAAACTTTTTTACTATTTAAAATTTTCCCTAATTAGAAAAAAAAACCTATTCGTTCGGATTAACGGAACTTTTGGACTAACAGAGTCCGAATTGGCTGGGTTATAGTGTATTCCTTTGCGATCTCAATCAATAACTTTAAAAGAACAAAGAAAGTAGGGTAATGAAAACGTAATCTCTAAACTTGTATTTTCTTCTATTTTTTATTATTTTTAAACTTATAATCATAAAAAAATTAAGTAACCATTTTATTACACGTGGTCTAAATATAGATTTTCAGACTTGTACTGACTCGCAGTTGAATGTATTTTAAAGAAATTATTTCCGTATATTAGTTCACCGGGGTGATATAATATGCTTGCACTTAAAAACAGTAATGAATTCATTAAAAATAATCAATGTCACCAGAACTTCCAAATAAAGCACTCTAATTTCAGAAAATTTGTAACTCATAACTGTTGATAGTTAGGAATTTTGCTTTACACATTAGATAATTTAAGTAGCACTAAGAACTTGTAACAGACGCAGTGCCAGCATATAATTTGTTTATACAATTTTCTATATTTTTATATTATTCACATAATAAGTTAATAAATTTCCTAAAACTCAATCGTTAGAATCATTAAAGAATAAACAAGAATTTACCTATATAACCAATTAGTCTAATTTCATATGCATGGGTACAAACTATTTCTAACGCAATTATTAAAAGTTAAGATGCTAGGTAGGTTTTGACGTCACGTTGAAAGAAATATCATTAGAAACGGAACATGAAACATGTGCAACACTTGTGATACGATTACAAATGTACACGCACCTTTCCTGGGATTCGAACCAAGAAACTCTCCTTCCATAAGCTGGCAGGCAAGCAACTGCACTACGGATATAGGATCCGGAGCATCAAATTCGTTTGTATCAAGTCTAATGTTTTGGTAGATATTGTTTACTAACATAAATTATTTAAATAGCTGTGATTTTTAAAATAAGTGTCTGAGACACTTTAATGATCTAATTTACATATCCCAGAGAAGCGCTACTTGTCTATAGAACTTGGTGAAAATTGTTTGATTGGTTTCCAAGATATTCCATAAAAAACATTTTTTCTCATTTTGCGCTGTCGTGCATAAAGACATAAAAACAGGCTCTGAATTTGCATACATTATGCTTCTAATAAATACTGTCAGCATTAAAAGTTTGGTTGAATTTTTTTNAAAACAGGCTCTGAATTTGCATACATTATGCTTCTAATAAATACTGTCAGCATTAAAAGTTTGGTTGAATTTTTTTTAATTTGTAAATGTATATGAAAAATTTTCCCTATTCATCAAGACAACCGCCATTTCAAAAATAATTCTTTAAATCANAAAACAGGCTCTGAATTTGCATACATTATGCTTCTAATAAATACTGTCAGCATTAAAAGTTTGGTTGAATTTTTTTAAATTTGTAAATGTATATGAAAAATTTTCCCTATTCATCAAGACAACCGCCATTTCAAAAATAATTCTTTAAATCANAAATTTGTAAATGTATATGAAAAATTTTCCCTATTCATCAAGACAACCGCCATTTCAAAAATAATTCTTTAAATCATTTTAATAACTATGTATGGCACAAATAGACTGCCGTATCTCTACTTGTGTGCAAATTTTGACGGGAATCAGTTTATTGGTAGCCGAGATATGGCATAAAATCTCCGTTTTCCCATTAGTGTTATTTCCATAAATCGCGCAAACAAAGTTATGTTTGCCATGGATACTGCCAGCATACAAAGTTTGGTTGAAATAATATGGGACACGCAGCATACTAACCTAAAATATTAACATGGATGTTATTTTGAAAATATGTGACTACCGCTTTTAATCATATAAATGCAGATGTAACTTTTCGCCTGAATTTGGTGGTAATCAACTGATAGCTTCCCGAGATATGAAATAAAAACTTTCTTTCTTCATAAAAAAGAAGACTAACAAACGATAATTTGTGAAGGCACAACTTATTTTGTAATAGACATTTCCGACATAAAAATTTAAGTTTAAATTAGTCTCATAGTTTCGTAGATATTGCGTACTAAGCTGAAACGCTCACATACCCTTAATTTTGAAAATGAGTGTCTATCTCACTTAAAACATAAATTTACATGGAATGCCTACGACTTGTTTGCTAATTTTGTAGTAATTGATAAATTGTTTCCCGAGGTATAACATAAAAACCAAATTTTTTATGTAGGGTTATCTTATAAAATGGCGCACAAAAGAGGTTTGATATTGGCATATTTGATACGTGTATTGGATACTTTAAGCATACAAATTTTGATAGAAATTGATCAAATGGAAAATAAACCTAAAATATTTCTATATGCCAGTCATTTTGAAAATAAGCACCTTATCCATTTAAATTGCGTAGGTTTACATGGGCTAACGTAGTATTACATAGGTGATAATCAAGTAGTTCAAGAGACAAAACTTAAAAACGAATTTCCACACTGTTCCTTATGTTGTGGTCTAAACTTTTAAAAAAACATATTTCTTAAAATATTATATTCTAAAATAGCTTATCAATTACACGTATCTGAATAAAAGAATATCAGTAACAAAAAATTAAAACTTTGAGTCATAAATACAGCAATGTTCGAAACGTCTTCACCACGGAGGTGGGCATGAATGTTTGTATCTCCTCTTTATCTCGCTGGCAAGCGCAGAAAACTTCAACGAGGCCATGACCCACTATTTACTTTAACAAAAAAAAAAGTGATTATTTCTTGTGAAGGTTAGAGGTAAGAAAGATTGAGCTACTTGACAAATCGTAAAGTCCGCAATTTTTCAGACTTACTTAACTTAAGTTCTACATTTTGTATCGGTTTCTCCAGCTACAACGTAACCTCAAAATTTAAGTAAACTCTCGTCTTTGCTAATATCTTTTACGTGTTTGTAATTAACAAAAACAATTGGAGCATCCAGTTTATTACATGCAAACCCAATTAACTTATTCAGATCCTTCAAAACACCACATGCGATTGTATTTTAAAGGAATGCCTGCGTAAATTATTTCACTGAGTCTATTCAATACAGTTTAATGTCAGAAAGTCTGTAACTTCTAACCGTGGATAAGTTAAAAAAATCTTTGTTTGTTTACTCTGCGGCACACTGCAGCCAACACAGACATGTCGGAACCCAGGCGCTAGTGAATGGAGTCGCTCGGTTGCCTTCTCGTTTGATATTGGTTCTGACTACCTCCTCCTTGCCCATATAGGCTGTCCATGTTCAAGGAAGCAATTTTCAAGGTCCTTCTAAAGTTTTCCTTTCAACCAATTTCTGTCTTTCTGCCTCTTTTTAACATAAACACTGCTACGTGACTAATAAACACAGTGTATACGCTTCGCCAATCTAAAAATTTGATATATGTGTCTGCAATAAACTATATTTATTAGTCTTAAATGCCTGTTCAGAGGGCCTTAAAAAGTGCTCACTTTACCTTGAATGGCCTATACCTAGGGCCACCCTGTTCTTCGCGAATAAAATTTACGCGGAAGCTAGACTTGGTGGACACCTGCAGTCTTCCTTTGGCTATTGGCCGCGTGCCTTTGCGCGAAGAGCGTCTGCCACACGAGTGAGCCAATCAAGTTAAGTTTCTCCGATACCGACCGTCCGTGATTCGCGTGCAGACAGATAAGACTCGGAACAATTCAAATAATCCAATCGCGAAAGTCGTTCTGAAGTAAAGTATTTTTGGAGCACAACTTGTCCTGAAATCTTTTCGCGAAAAAACAGGTGCCCCTACCCTATACCCAAGAGTGTGTCACCGCAGTTTGAAGAGGCGGGCTCTTACGTTGGCAACGGAAGGGGCGTGGGTGTTACGGCAGTTCTCCGAGTCGAACTTCCCGGAAATATTTGATTGGGGGTGTTCTTGAAGTGCTGGCGTCGAGCGAAGTGGGAATAGTGAGGCGAGAGGTACGCGTCATCTTGCTTTTAACCAGTAATCATCGACGCGAACTTTTGTGTGGTTGGTGGACAACCCATTCACGAATAGCATCTGTGGAAATGAGCTGCATCACAGAAGCAGCGGGGACAAAAATAAATAAATATATATATTGATGGCATTAAAAATGTTTAAGTGCGATTTTTTTTACTAAATTTCGAGATTAGTTTATTGTTTCATGACATGATATCAATGATAAATATATCAAAATACCAAACCATTTGAAAATAAACTGTATAATTTATTTTGGAGCAAAAACAATTATTTTAGATTCAAATCTTAATTCCCCTCAAATTTCAATTAACACTAAGTTTGATTTTGGCTAAATTGTTTATTGAAGACGCAGGGTGTCACGTTGTAATTTCTTTGAAATCCAGCAGTTGGTAAACCTGCGGTTATGCTTAAACTTCTGTCTATTTATTATTTAAATTTTATTTCAAAAGTAAAATTTGAGCTACTGGCGAACCGCATGAAAAAATTTTCAATTTACAGGTTGTTCGGAAACTCAGTGGCCAAACTCCACACATAGTTTCTTTGGAACAATTGGAATACAAAACCCCTGCACTCTTCAATCAGGAAAAGTATTTTTATATAATTTAATTGTATTCAAAGTTGTCATGTACAACGCCTGGATAACAAGGCGGTGCGATCATGCGTGTAAGACAAGTTGTATAGGAAGCAGGCGTGTGACCCTGCGTATGTAAAAATTATCCTGGCAGCCATTAGTAGTAATCCGCCACCATCACAATTAGCAATTTTTTTTTCGTCGTGAGATGAAGGCAACGTTGAAATGAAAACTAGCTTTAGCCAAAAACTGTGCATTGTATCATACATCCAACAAAAAATGGTTTAGTTATGTATTCTTTAAAAAAAATCGCAGAAATTAAAATGTGTTATTTATTTAGTAATAATTTAAAATTGTGCGAAGATTTTTATATGTGTTTGTAATTCCTGTATTTCCTTATATAAGTTTCTGTAATTCACAGTTTACGAAATATCATAGTCGGTTTTACGTCGTTGTAAAAAGGCACTAGTGCCTTCTCGACAGAACGAAAATAGAACAAATAATTTAAACGAATTTTCTGTCGAACTCTACATATGCGGGATTCAGAAACTTATTTGCACGTGGCGTGAAATCCAGTGAAGTGTCCTCTTATTGCGTTTATCATCCTCCTTTGCATATCAGTNAAACTTATTTGCACGTGGCGTGAAATCCAGTGAAGTGTCCTCTTATTGCGTTTATCATCCTCCTTTGCATATCAGTAAAGGATAAAAAAGATATTTGATCAGTTTTATAAATTACAATGTATTTAATCAGAGAAAAAGAAGCTTCATTATACTCACATTTAAAGATGTTTCTAAAACTGGTATTATTTTTAATACTTTGTTGTTTGAACCATCACCATTTTGAAGAATGTAAATGGATTAAGTCTGTTAAGAGTTCATCGTCTTTTTTAATACTAAATATTTTCATTAAAGTTTGTGTGTATTCATATGTATGTGAGCAGTATTCTTATATGTATGTAAGTTTGTGTATGTCGGCTTTGTAAAAATAATGTGATAAGAAATTACTGAGGTACAATAAAGTAAAACTTGTGCTCTAAACTTAAATGTAGTATTTGGTCATGTGCAAGTATTCCTAAGTACTGGATTACTGTGTGAAACATGAGCAATAACTTATACAGAATTGTTTCTATTTACATGAAAACTGTGAAAAGTTTTCCGCATTTGATTCCCATTCAGAAAATAATATTTTCAACTTTACAAGAATTAGAAAGAAAATTTCCTTTTTAAGAGTATAAGAGAAAAACAAAATATAAAAATTAATAAAACAACTACTTTAAAATAAGAAAAAAATTTCAATCATATTACTTGTTCTTAACTTGAAATCCGTCAATCATTGGCCCAGTTTTTCAGTGAAAACATGAGAGTTGTTATCTCAGTAAGACAGGACAGTAACTTCTCAGAACAGGTAAACTTATATTTTAAAAAAATTAAATTTTTTACGAATAAATTTTAGGTACCGTTTTGACAGTAAAAAGATCTGAAGATACTAACTTTGCACTGACATGAACTGGATGCAATTGATGTTATAGACTGTGGTATACAATATTTAACCTTAATTAAAATACGTGTCTATAGCTCGTGCCCTGCACGTGGTTTCTTGACTGACATATATATATATATGTATATATATATACATATATATTATATATCCTATCTGAGTAAATTTACAGCTGTACAGAGTTATCTGTTTCTTCTGAAAAAAAAAAACCATTTACATCCTCTGACTTGAATTAAGGATGACATTTTCGTTACCATAGATTCTAAATGAGCATGTTCCGACGTTTTCGTTACCATTTATTACAGATAAGTACGTTCTGGCTAGTATTTGTTTATAAATAAAAAAATGAATTTTGCAGTTATAAACAAATTTCTGCCGGTAACGCTGACTTTCCCACCTATTTTCCAATCCTATGGAAGCAAGTATTTAAAAATGCTAATTTCTAGCGTGCACAGACTGCTCGACTTTGGCAATTACATAATTTGGTTTTCTCTTCCATCTTTGCACCTTCAGCCGCTTCTCCGTCCCTCAAGGACTGCGTTCCCCTCTGCCCCATATGCCATTCAGCATTAGCAGTTCTTATCCCTTGGGATGCACACTCATGTAAATGTATGAACGCGACTTATTTCAAATTCACCCCTCTCAAAGAGTTGGAGAGTAATGTCGAGAGATCCACTCTATCTCTCCCCGTCCCTTCTACTTTTCTTTTTCGGCGGCTTTCGAACCTCTCGCTGTACTGGATTTCCTACCAGTATCTTGTGAACAGGCTATAGTGATAAGCCACTCCCACTTTTAAAAAATGCTTACCAAGGTACGTTGAAGGCATTTAAACTTCAAAAAACAATTTTTTTTTCTAATTGACGGGTTTCTTACATTTTCTCGTGCTTAATTNGTTGAAGGCATTTAAACTTCAAAAAACAATTTTTTTTTCTAATTGACGGGTTTCTTACATTTTCTCGTGCTTAATTTGAAACATCACCCCGGCGGGGGGGGGAGGGGGGTAATATTCGCAAGCAGTAATGTTATTTACAATCTCGCACTAATGTGGGCCACGTGACGGTTTGAACATTAGTTGCTGTAGACCAGGGGTACTTAAATTGCGGCCCGCGGGCCCATTCTTTGTGACCCGAGCTCACCGGCTTCAGTAGATACAAGTTACAAAATTTTTAATTTTTAGGGTGTCTGTTACAAAAGTAAAAAAAGCAATACATAATACAAATGTTTTTAAATTTAAAGTCCCTTATAAAAGTAGACCATATTTTTTATTATTTTATTATAATCCGGTTCCGTTGTGTTGCATGCAATTTTCACAATATCGTCGAGGTGTTTATCAGCCAGGCGACTTCTATGCATATATTTTATGTACTACCCCCACCCGCCATCACCGTATTGTGCGAATAAACAAACGACATGCAAGACGATACACACCACTCTGAATTTTAAATGTCATCGAATTACCTACCTACTTTTAGTTCACAAATAGTATTACATCAAGTGTCGTAAGTGCGGCCCGCGGCGGTCTTAAGTATTCTTAATATGGACCCCTAAAAAAATTCTGAGTACCACTGCTATAGACCCTTACGTTAGGTTTAGTCAGGAATGTTTACTGTAGTTTATGATAATAATTAGAAAAAAACAGCTGGTTCATAATTGATTCAGTACATTGCAATTAGAACTTGCAAAAATATCCTTGTCTACAACTGCATATGTTTCAATGTAAGAATTCAAATTCACAATAATGTTTCAGTGTATAACTACGTATGTTTCAATGTAAGGATTAAAATATTCAAAGTATTACTGTGTATAACTACATGGTTCAATGTAGGCATAAAAAAAAACAAGAATGTCCAATAAAATGTCCTGTAACTACATATGATTCAATAGCAGGTTAAATTTTACAAAAATGTTCCTGTCTATAACCTTTCACTTTTCAATGTAAAGATTAAAATATACAAACTATCCCTGTGTAGAAACACATGGTTCAATTTAAGTATCAAAATTAAAAAAGTATACCAGTCTATAACTACATATCTTTCAATACAAGGATCAAAAATTTAGAAAAAATGATCTATGTCTCTAGCTAAATAATGTTTCAATGTAAAGATAAAATTTTACCAAATCTCTCACAGTCTATAATTACACATGTTTCGATGTAAGTATCAAAATTTATGGGAACGTTCCGGTCTATAAGTACATATGATTCAATATTAGAATCAAAATTTACAAAAACAACCTCGGTATGTACAAACTACATATTGTGCAATATATGTAAGGACTGACCTATATATCTGCACTACTGTTACGGACGATTCATGATAAGTATATTCATAACTTAATGTCCTATTAATTGAGTTTCAGTTCCCCACACAGTTAACAATAAAGATATGCAAATTTCAAAACAATTGTCTGAAAAACTTGTGAACTTCGTTTACCTGTGTCAGCACAATACATAAACGATACGAAAATTCATTACATGTGCCTCGATACACTATATATATTTAAAAACATTGCTTCATCCTATATGGCAAGCAGAATTTGGGATGACCTCCCCGGAGATTTGAAAAAATTTCTCCTCTCTCAATAAGTGAAAAATAATAATCATTACCGTTTCAGAACCAACTGGAGCGAAATCCTAATTTTTATCCAAAATATTGTTAGCATAATACGCACTAACTTATCGGTACCATATGAAAAAAATTCTAATTTGTACAGTTATACAACATAGTTTGTGAAAACACTGACCAGTAATAAAGTTTACTATGAATGATTTCGGCAGTGAATGAATAGATGAATATATAAATAAATACTCACAAATTGGTGGCAAGCGAACTCAGTGAATATTATAATACGTATCGAATGGCTATGCTTTGAATTGCTGCTCATGATAAACGCATATATTCATAAAAAATACCAAACTTCACATATGGCAGGAGAATAAAAAACTGGCAGAAACCCAAAACATAGCTGGGCTTTCGAAAGTGTCAAACTATTCGAGAGCCGATTACATATTACGGCAGATGTTCTCCAAAGTTATTTCGAAGAAATAGTGAGTATAAGTTATTCCCGAACTACCAAACGCGCTGAACAGAATATCGCTGTTGTATTCGCAGGAAAACTACGATAACCACGATGGTTCTGACAGCCAATTATTATGGAAAGGAAAAACTGTGCNTCAGTAAATACAAGTTACAAAATTTTTAATTTTTAGGGTGTCTGTTACAAAAGTAAAAAAAGCAATACATAATACAAATGTATTAAAAGTTAAAGTCCCTTATGAATAGACGATATTTTTTATTATTTTATTATAATCCGGTTCCCTTGTGTTTCATGCAATTTTCACAATATCGTCGAGGTGTTTATCAGCCAGGCGACTTCTATGCATATATTTTATGTACTACCCCNGCATGCAATTTTCACAATATCGTCGAGGTGTTTATCAGCCAGGCGACTTCTATGCATATATTTTATGTACTACCCCCACCCGCCATCACCGTATTGTGCGAATAAACAAACGACATGCAAGACGATACACACCACTCTGAATTTTAAATGTCATCGAATTACCTACCTACTTTTAGTTCACAAATAGTATTACNCAAGACGATACACACCACTCTGAATTTTAAATGTCATCGAATTACCTACCTACTTTTAGTTCACAAATAGTATTACGTCAAGTGTCGTAAGTGCGGCCCGCGGCGGTCTTAAGTATTCTTAATATGGACCCCTAAAAAAATTCTGAGTACCACTGCTATAGACCCTTACGTTAGGTTTAGTCAGGAATGTTTACTGTAGTTTATGCTAATAATTAGAAAAAAACAGCAGGTTCATAATTGATTCAGTACATTGCAATTAGAACTTGCAAAAATATCCTTGTCTACAAGTGCATATGTTTCAATGTAAGAATTCAAATTCACAATAATGTTCCAGTATATAACTACGTATGTTTCAATGTAAGGATTAAAATATTCAAAGTATTACTGTGTATAACTACATGGATCAATGTAGGCATAAAAAAAACAAGAATGTCCAATAAAATGTCCTGTAACTACATATGATTCAATAGCAGGTTAAATTTTACAAAAATGTTCCTGTCTGTAACCTTTCACTTTTCAATGTAAAGATTAAAATATACAAACTATCCCTGTGTAGAAACACATGGTTCAATTTAAGTATCAAAATTAAAAAAGTATACCATTCTATAACTACATATCTTTCAATACAAGGATCAAAAATTTAGAAAAAATTATCTATGTCTCTAGCTAAATAATGTTTCAATGTAAAGATAAAATTTTACCAAATCTCTCACAGTCTATAATTACACATGTTTCGATGTAAGTATCAAAATTTATGGGAACGTTCCGGTCTATAAGTACATATGATTCAATATTAGAATCAAAATTTACAAAAACAACCTCGGTATGTACAAACTACATATTGTGCAATATATGTAAGGACTGACCTATATATCTGCACTACTGTTACGGACGATTCATGATAAGTATATTCATAACTTAATGTCCTATTAATTGAGTTTCAGTTCCCCACACAGTTAACAATAAAGATATGCAAATTTCAAAACAATTGTCTGAAAAACTTGTGAACTTCGTTTACCTGTGTCAGCACAATACATAAACGATACGAAAATTCATTAAATGTGCCTCGATACACTATATATATTTAAAAACATTGCTTCATCCTATATGGCAAGCAGAATTTGGGATGACCTCCCCGGAGATTTGAAAAAATTTCTCCTCTCTCAATAAGTGAAAAATAATAATCTTTACCGTTTCAGAACCAACTGGAGCGAAATCCCAATTTTTATCCAAAATATTGTTAGCATAATACGCACTAACTTATCGGTACCATATGAAAAAAATTCTAATTTGTACAGTTATACAACATAGTTTGTGAAAACACTGACCAGTAATAAAGTTTACTATGAATGATTTCGGCAGTGAATAAATAGATGAATATTTAAATAAATACTCACAAATTGGTGGCAAGCGAACTCAGTGAATATTATAATACGTATCGAATGGCTATGCTTTGAATTGCTGCTCATGATAAACGCATATATTCATAAAAAATACCAAACTTCACATATGGCAGGAGAATAAAATACTGGCAGAAACCCAAAACATAGCTGGGCTTTCGAAAGTGTCAAACTATTCGAGAGCCGATTACATATTACGGCAGATGTTCTCCAAAGTTATTTCGAAGAAATAGTGAGTATAAGTTATTCCCGAACTACCAAACGCGCTGAACAGAATATCGTTGTTGTATTCGCAGGAAAACTACGATAACCACGATGGTTCTGACAGCCAATTATTATGGAAAGGAAAAACTGTGCNCTGTTGTATTCGCAGGAAAACTACGATAACCACGATGGTTCTGACAGCCAATTATTATGGAAAGGAAAAACTGTGCCCACACATTGCCCTTTTTTTTGTAGAAGCCGCAGATATGTGGTCATCCCCCCACCGTCAGGTTAACGGATACAATGGGAACACGAATAATCTTGTTAACTGTATTCATTTGACGTTATAAAATTTTTGCGACTCGACCGCGTTCATTGATTCGTGTAATTATTCTCTCGCAGAACGTAATTTTAGCTGTTTTGTTTTTGTCTGACTGACGGTATAATGCAGCAGGGATCACAGTCCGGACTAAAATAATTGAAAATGCGCCATTTTCCAGCGGCGTTTCCCAAAACCAATGAGCCAAAATTGTTCGCCATGAACTCAGGACAGGGTGAATCTGTGAAACAAGCAACTATCTGAATAAATGAAAGTATTCGAAACTTTAATATCTCTTGTTGGAGTGCTATTACGAAACTGCCTACGGAATACTAAGTTAAATGAAAAAATAACACCACATGCTCTATTGGTTGCATTTGAAAATGACACACATTATCTTCTGAGGTACACGAAATTCAGCACAAATATGAATAAACAAGGAAAACTAAAATAGGCCTTAGTAAAATATAAATCCGTCTTACAACTTACACAGCACTGCCGCTAGTGCACTATTTTAAAGAGGCAGTATCTTCCTTTTGCTGTTTGACCCGTGGCAACTAGAAATAAAATGAATAATTTTGTACAACAAATTTGTTAGATATAATTTGTGCATAACCTTTTAATATGAATGGTTATAAGAGTAGCTTAATTTTTTCGTGTTTTTTTTTTCTTGTGTTTATGTAGAAAACGTAATCTACCATCATCAGGTTCATATTTCTGAATTACTTTCGGCAAATGAGACGTCAGAATTCTCCTGTCACACGTATTGCGAAATAAATCAAGCTGAAAACACAACACTTTTCAGCTAGTGGTCGCGCCCTGAACAATGTTTTGCTTAATTAAATTTATCCAGTATGTTAAACTTTTTTCAAAGTTACATTCGTGCTAGTTATGTGTAGGCTGTTCATGGTAAACTGAGCACTTTGGTAAGCCCTACGTAGGATTTACGTGCATACACATTGTTTATTCATCCACCGTATGAAAATGTTACATTGAAGTAGGCCTCGTCACTTTATTCATGCGCCGGTCATATGAAACTCTGAAATTATTGAGATGCTAATATTTTACAAATATTCCTATTCTTACACTTTATTGTATTAAAAATACAGGCAACAAAATTAATAATTTCAATGTTTACAAATACTTTTTTTAATTTTTTAATTCAACGTCAAAACAAGGAACTATTTTCCCAACGTAGTTACCAAATTTACTGGACACTTGTCAGTGATTGTGCTCGTTAAAACAACTACAGGTGGGGGCAGCGACATTTTCCAAACGTTGATTTCAAAACTGCTCACTTAACCGTGAACAGCCTACAGATAGGAGAACATGGAAGCTGTACAAGAATTTCCATTGAAATCTGCATCGTTCGATGGGCACGTGAAGGACTGCATAAATTATCTTACACCCCCTTCCACAACTGGTGTAAACCCATTGATAGGGTGTGTCCTTTCAGTGTAAATACAAGTGGCATTGGTTCATCACCCGCAACAATGGGAGGTAGGGGGCAGAAGGATTGATCGAAATTTGCAGATTCAGACGTTAATTACTCCCTGCGTAACCACCGCCGCTCCGCGTTACATCGCTGTGGACTGTAGCTTCATCCCATTTCGCCGAGTCCCTTAAGTTGTTCCCTCGGCGAACCATTTGCGGTAACTTCGTTACTGCGTGGCGTACAGCTAGAGTGCATATGGGTGTCCCGCCCCCTCCA
>NQII01002443.1:0-68096 GCA_002778355.1 Clitarchus hookeri | reverse complement strand
GAGACCACGTGCGGATAGCCGCAGCGCCGAACACGTGTTTACGACCAAGGGCGCGGCGTTCAGCCCCCAGCCACGTGAGAGATGAGGCGTTTTAATATGGCTAACGGGCTAATAAAACGGCGTAGGAGCAGACGAGAAGAGGTCAGTTCTACCACAGACGCGGAGGGAGTGAGTCGACGTACGCGAGTCGAGGAAAGAGGAGTGGAGCCGGGAGGAGTGGAGTTCGAGAGAAGGCATCACGACGCCAAGACCAATCTGCGAGGAACTGTCGCAGCCTCCCGACGAGGTGACGAAGCAGCCCCGAGTTCGACACCGGAGCGGAGTCAGCCCCAGCCGAGAGACGAACCAGCGCCTCGAGACAAGCTAAGTAGAGACATGCAGCAAGTGTGAAGAACCTTGTTAAGCGAAAAATAAAACGACATACGTGAACTCTCAAGGAAGTTCAAATTCATTTGGTAAATTTGAACTACGAACAGTAGTGTCAACATATTTACACGCCCTATCACTGAGGACTAGCATCCATTGCTGGCGCCCTACGCAGAGAGCAGATACAGACTTATACGCCATAGCGCAAATAGGGAGGTATCAGTATTATATTAGGAACGAACGCGCGCGAGTGATCCTACGGACCTACGCTAAGGAGTGAACGGGTGCGGTGCGCGGGGCGGCGGGCGGAAAGCGCGCTCGTTTGTTATTGTCTTGCCTTAGTTACGTCGTGGACTACAATTGCTAATGACGCATAGTTTGTTGACGTTTTCGTTCGTTCAATTTCGTTGACACAACAGTATTTTAAAGTTGATTTTTAACTATTATTTACCATGGCTAGTTCAGCAAAAAAACAAAAAGGGCAAGATAGTAAGTGTAATAGAGAATTTCAAACTTGGTGGACTGAAAAATATGGCATGATAAGTAAAGGCGACAAAGCGGTGTGTGTTTTATGTTCTGGTACAGTGGTATGTAGAACATCGTCTGTAAAACGGCATTTTGAAACAAATCACAAATCTCTTAGTCAAAAAAGCGAACCAGTGCAAAAGGAATTAATTGCAAGTGCAATGAAAGACAGAAATAAACAGTCAACGTCTATGATTAAATATGTTGGCAAAAATTGTCATACGAGCGCGGCAAGTTACTCGGCTGCAAATGTCATTGCTCGGCATAGTAAACCTTTTCAAGATGGAGAGTTTTTGAAGGAAGCCTGGTTAGCATGCGCGCCCTCACTTTTTGATGATTTCGATAATAAAGATAAGATAATTCAGCGCATTAAAGATACTCCTCTATCTAGAAATACAATAAAGGAAAGAATCTTAAAACTGGCCGAAAATATAACAGATCAACAAAAAATTGACATTAACTCCGCTCCTTTTATATCGCTATGCATTGACGAAAGTACTGACATTACTAAATCTGCACGTTTAGCTGTTTTTGCTCGATATTGCGTAGGAAACATCATTAAGGAAGAATTAATTGCGATAACATCGTTGCTAACAACTACAAGGGGCACAGATATTTGTACGGCTGTTAAAAATTCGCTTGCTGAGAAATAAATTGATTTTAAAAAAACTGTTTCAGTCACAACTGATGGTGCTCCAAGTATGGTGGGCAAAAAAAATGGTTTCATAAGTTTATTTCAAACAGAAGTAGGACATTCGATTCTTGAATTCCACTGCATAATTCACCAAGAAGCCTTGTGTGCTAAGAGTGGTTTAACATCTCTTGATAAGGTAATGGCGGTAGTCACAAAAATAGTCAACCTCANTTCCAAACACGCCCCCGCCCCTACTCCCTCCCGAAACACTCGACACAATATCTGTGTTCCGATTCGCCGGGCCCGCCGCTTGGAGCAGACTTTGTTTGGCGCGTCAATTATCATCTTGCTGTTCAATAGATGCGCACCGTTTGCCCAACGTAGCGAGTGAGCGTTGGAGGGGTTGGCGGAAACAGGGTGGAGGGAGGAAGTGGGTTTTTTTTTTGTTTCGCAGATAACGCTTTTTGTTCTGGAAGCGGGAATTTCTCCCTGTCTCACTGGTCCTCTCTCTCCCGCCATATTTGCCGAGGGATGCGCGGGCGGGGGGCGTTGTGCGGCGTTTTAGGACCGCGCCCGGTCCGTCGAGCCGAAATATCGCGAGCGATTAGTACCAACTGCGATCGCCGGGACAAACATTTCTGATAGGCGGGATCTCAGCTACTCGCGTGGTAAAATTAATTACGATAACGTTAGAAATTCACGGATGGGTAAAAGTTCTGTAAATATCCAGGCCTTCATCGGTAATTACATGAAAACATCCTAATCTATCAAAATTAATATTTCGAGATTTCATAGCAAAACAAAACAATCGTATTTTACATCACAAGCGAGTACTTTAAAATAAAGCTGGATTTTCCCATGAGGGTTTATAAAACTAGATGTTTTTAAGGACCGACATTCTTAAATGTTTCAGTAGGAATAAAATACTACGTTCCCACACATTTCACCAATGAGGTTCCTTCGACAAATGGTGTGAAGAAGGCAGAAGGAGTCAAGAACGATAGTTATCTATGCATCCCAGTACGGATTGATGATGCTATTAATTAACTCAACTATTCAATTTTTCTTCCTAAGTATTTAATTCTTCTAACACTATATTCTGGACATAAGGCTTCCAGCCATCACCATCGCCGTACTTAAACTCTATAATTTTGTATTTTGTATTTTAACTATTTTTAGTTTTGTATGCGTGCTTTTTTCCTGCGATGTTCCGACCACTTGTCCTGTCTTACTAGTCCATTGCTCAAAAATTCTAGGTATCTGTACTTAAAAAGTTTCTGTTGTCTAGACATGATTGCATTCACATTCACGCAAAAAAGTAAAAAACCTGCAGCATTAACTTTCCTGGAAAACACTATCGTAAAAATATGCATGCGCACAACATCCGCACAACTGGAAACAATGGACGTTCAAGTTCACGTGAACTGTACTTGGCTGACGGGGACCTCCCTGGACACGAGTGTGGTGGAATTGGGGTGGTAACGGCTGTTTCCCGGAAGACATGGGGTGGGCGGTAGAGTTGGCGCGCGCGTGGCCTGAACCAACCCCCATCCCCCTTCCACCAAGCCCATAAATAATAGTTTTTGAAACAGTACAGTACAATACAATAACACAATTACAATTTTAGACTTCATGGTAAATACTTTTTCAGCATTTTTAAAGATATTGAAGTAAATAATTATTTTGTAATAAATTGAATTATCACCAGGAAAATTAAATGTACCAGTAAAAACAATGCCCGTTTCTACATGCATTACATTCTGGAACTGATGTATTGTATTATTTGGGGTAATTGACATTTTTGTAAAGTTTTTGATTCAATAATCATATGTGAGCATTTAAAGCGATTTATCTTCAGGACGTTCTCGTTACAAGGAGCTGCGATAATGTATGCGGTAGCCCCCGGATTGTCACTTGCGGTCAACGTGGCGGACCTTGCCGTTGGTCGATAGGTTATCTCGGAGTGCACACGGTCCTCTACGTTGTATTCCGTCGCTGCTCCATCTTTGCCTCTATCGGTGCTAGAGATCTTGCCTGTCGAGCGCCACCTAAATCTCTAATTCTCTCCTCGCCGCACCACACACTGAAGACTCGTTCACGGAGCGCCAGTGTGATGGAAGCGCCTGTACACGCCGCAACCAGGCCTGACAGCACTCCACATAGGCCAGGGATGGCGAACCAATGGCACGCGTGCCATTGATGGCACGCGAAACAATATTTTGGGCACGCCACGCCACGGATCAAAAGGTTTGCATTTTAGTTTAAAATAACAAAGTTCACTATGACGTATTGATGCATTCTGCATCCCGAGATATATTTTTCCGTCAGCAGGCACACACTGTCGAAACTCGCAACGACAAGGAAACGCGAACAGCCGCCATAAACCAGCTAAGGGTTCGGCGAGCGTGCCAGAAGAATGACGCCAGGATTCCGCCGCGACGAGAAGGCACAGCCTCTCGCAGCTGCGTCGAAAACGTTAAAAGGTTTCACAGCCCACAGCTGCATTTCTCTCGCAGGCTGGCTACTGCCAAAAACCAGCTAATAGCTTTGGCGAGCGTGCTGGAACAATAACACCAGAATTCCGGGAAGGAAGGAACACGTGTGTCTCGCAGCGGAAAGGGGGACGCTAAGCCCTATACAACTGGGGCCGGGTATCCCACTCGAGCACGTGGTGGGCGAAGCCATAAAACTTTAATGCCAAAATCGCCGGCGCCGCTGAGACCACGTGCGGATAGCCGCAGCGCCGAACACGTGTTTACGACCAAGGGCGCGGCGTTCAGCCCCCAGCCACGTGCGAGATGAGGCGTTTTAATATGGCTAACGGGCTAATAAAACGGCGGAGGAGCAGACGAGAAGAGGTCAGTTCTACCACAGACGCGGAGGGAGTGAGTCGGCGTACGCGAGTCGAGGAAAGAGGAGTGGAGCCGGGAGGAGTGGAGTTCGAGAGAAGGCATCACGACGCCAAGACCAATCTGCGAGGAACTGTCGCAGCCTCCCGACGAGGTGACGAAGCAGCCCCGAGTTCGACACCGGAGCGGAGTCAGCCCCAGCCGAGAGACGAACCAGCGCCTCGAGACAAGCTAAGTAGAGACATGCAGCAAGTGTGAAGAACCTTGTTAAGCGAAAAATAAAACGACATACGTGAACTCTCAAGGAAGTTCAAATTCATTTGGTAAATTTGAACTACGAACAGTAGTGTCAACATATTTACACGCCCTATCACTGAGGACTAGCATCCATTGCTGGCGCCCTACGCAGAGAGCAGATACAGACTTATACGCCATAGCGCAAATAGGGAGGTATCAGTATTATATTAGGAACGAACGCGCGCGAGTGATCCTACGGACCTACGCTAAGGAGTGAACGGGTGCGGTGCGCGGGGCGGCGGGCGGAAAGCGCGCTCGTTTGTTATTGTCTTGCCTTAGTTACGTCGTGGACTACAATTGCTAATGACGCATAGTTTGTTGACGTTTTCGTTCGTTCAATTTCGTTGACACAACTGTATTTTAAAGTTGATTTTTAACTATTATTTACCATGGCTAGTTCAGCAAAAAAACAAAAAGGGCAAGATAGTAAGTGTAATAGAGAATTTCAAACTTGGTGGACTGAAAAATATGGCATGATAAGTAAAGGCGACAAAGCGGTGTGTGTTTTATGTTCTGGTACAGTGGTATGTAGAACATCGTCTGTAAAACGGCATTTTGAAACAAATCACAAATCTCTTAGTCAAAAAAGCGAACCAGTGCAAAAGGAATTAATTGCAAGTGCAATGAAAGACAGAAATAAACAGTCAACGTCTATGATTAAATATGTTGGCAAAAATTGTCATACGAGCGCGGCAAGTTACTCGGCTGCAAATGTCATTGCTCGGCATAGTAAACCTTTTCAAGATGGAGAGTTTTTGAAGGAAGCCTGGTTAGCATGCGCGCCCTCACTTTTTGATGATTTCGATAATAAAGATAAGATAATTCAGCGCATTAAAGATACTCCTCTATCTAGAAATACAATAAAGGAAAGAATCTTAAAACTGGCCGAAAATATAACAGATCAACAAAAAATTGACATTAACTCCGCTCCTTTTATATCGCTATGCATTGACGAAAGTACTGACATTACTAAATCTGCACGTTTAGCTGTTTTTGCTCGATATTGCGTAGGAAACATCATTAAGGAAGAATTAATTGCGATAACATCGTTGCTAACAACTACAAAGGGCACAGATATTTGTACGGCTGTTAAAAATTCGCTTGCTGAGAAAGAAATTGATTTTAAAAAAATTGTTTCAGTCACAACTGATGGTGCTCCAAGTATGGTGGGCAAAAAAAATGGTTTCATAAGTTTATTTCAAACAGACGTAGGACATTCGATTCTTGAATTCCACTGCATAATTCACCAACAAGCCTTGTGTGCTAAGAGTGGTTTAACATCTCTTGATAAGGTAATGGCGGTAGTCACAAAAATAGTCAACCTCATATCGTCGCACGCTTTAAATAAGCGAAAGTTTGATGCTTTGTTGAATGAAGTCAACTCGGTATATAATGGCTTACTGATGTATAATAATGTTCGCTGGCTGAGCCGCGGGAACGTACTTCAAAGATTTGTTGACTGCTTGGAAGAAATCAGACTGTTTGTGCAAAATGAGGGAAAAATTGAACAATACCCAGAGTTGTTGGATGTTATGTGGCTTTCAAAATTGATGTTTTTTACAGACATATGCCAACATTTCAATGAATTGAACGTAAAGCTTCAAGGCACAAATAAAACAATTATCGTCATGATAGATCTCATTCGCGCTTTTGATGCTAAACTACATGTTTTCAGGAACGATATTACTACAAAAAACTACAAGTATTTCCCAAACTTGAAAAAAAATTTCAACCATTTAGATATACATGAGAAACCAGGTGGAGAAGTAACTGAAGAATTTATTTCTGTAATTGATTCTTCAATCAAGGGATTCTCAGCGAGATTTTCTCAGTTCAGAGAATTATCGGAAACACTAAAGTTTATTATGTACCCTGATGTGACTTCATTTGATAAACTGAATTTGTCCCCATTCGATTGGTTGGAAATTGAAGAATTTGAAATGCAGCTGATTGATTTCCAGTCTAGTTCAATATGGATTCAAAAATTTATTGAAGCAAGGAAAGAGTTGGAATTAATTGAAACAGAAAGATTGTCAAGCAATATAAGTAAAAATGCCAGTATCAAAATTTTGGAAACATGGAATTCGTTTCCAGACACATTTAACTGATTGAAGAAGCTGGCTCGTTCTATTTTAACCATATTTTCATCTACCTATGCCTGCGAGTCATTATTTTCAGAGATGAATAACATTAAAGACTTGCTTAGAAACCGTTTGACAGATGACTCCAGTTCAGCATGTATTCTGCTAAAAGTAACATCTTACAACCCTAATATAAATTATTTGTCATCTAATCTGCAACAACAGAAGTCACACTAATGTAATTTGAATTATGCGTACAACTGAAACATTTATTATTTGACATTGCAAAATGTATTTTTGGTAGTAAATAAAGAGTTTTGAGTAGATAGTGTTTAGTATTATTATTTTTCTAATAATCACTAAGTTAAAATTATCTGACGGCACGTCTATGGCCTCATCGAACATTTCTTTAGAAAAAATGGCACGCTGATACATAAAGGTTCGCCACCCCTGACATAGGCGGACACAAGATGACGCATCAACCAGGGACCGCCCAAGAACAGGAATATATACAGATGTAAAGGCGTTTCCGAGTGGGCCCGTGGTGGCACTTGAGTACTGCTGTTTAAGTACAACAGCGGTGAGGTTAATACAGTGATGTTAAACGTTTACAAAGCTCACGGGAAAGTTTCTCTCTACGTCTAAAATGAAGTGCCCTTATCAATACAATTATTCATCCTTTCCTTCACTCACTAGTTCATTATATGCAGCCCAGCCCGCTAGAGATAGCAACCCTCGAAATTTTCGGAGTGGCTTTTCCTTATTATGGCCCACTAAAAAGGGAATTTTCAAAATAAAACCTCTGAGGTGATAGGAAACGCTGTATTGTTGTTTCACGCAGTACTCAACAACTCTGGTTCCCGACAGACTATTAAGTTTAAAGTTATTTTTAAAAAAATATGCTTACGTTAACGTTTAAAACTCATTAAAAAAAGTTCTATATTTTACCTACACGGGATTGTCAATGAGTTCTAATGAGTTATTAGTTTCTATCAACTTTAATGAGTAATCACCGTTCTTTATTTGTAATAATACTACCGGAATAATCACCAAATAGCTAGTAATAGGATTTTTTTTATCGTGCCTCCAATGGGAATAACGGTGTAAAATGTGATCTCAATCGATACTAAATATATTTTAAACCATACGTGATGTCTAGGTTATACATATTCTAAATAATAAATTGACTGAAAACCAATTTCAGGATTTTTTGAATTATCATCTCCAGAACGCGAAAACGGTTAAATGTGGTCACGATAATAACATTACTATATTTCCCAAATTTCATTAACTTAATTTAAATAAAAAATATTGAGTTTCCGGTGGACATATTTGTAGGTATGAGTTTTGTTTATTTAGCTATACCACACTGAGATATGGTCCATACCGTATAAGAAGGCCACTTTCTGACAGTCAGTGAGTGGCAAATTGACGTATACGAAACAAACAAAGCGCCATTTACAAAATCCTGTATCAGCTGATGCACGAACGAACAAAAGTTAAAATTACGTTGGCTATTCTGAGTGCACTGCCGATGCACATCAGAAAAGCAGAAAATACGCGGATAAGAAAGAGTTCTTACATTTATTAATACCTTTTTATTTTACAAGATCACAAAACAATGGTTGTTAGTGTTAAAAACTAAACTTTGTGATAATGTAGTTACGTTTAGGTGATCAAAATTAAATGTACAATAGAACGATATGACGTGGAAAAGTTTTCTGAAGTTGTGCTAACTTCAGAAAGCTTTTTCAGGTCTTATCATCCATCTCCAACCTTGTTTTCAACACGTCCATGATATTAATTCCAAAAGCATACAGAAATATTGCATAATATTGTTGAATTATTTTTTCTAATAATTTGACGAAACGACACGAATTTGAAATATATTTCCAGCCCGTAACATAAGAATTATCAACTTTAAAAAATATGCTACCTGTTGACCATAAAAAGAGTTACTCAAAACTTTGCCGTGACGTGCTGCGCGCTATCTATCGGATATTCTGCGAGCTATTATCAGCCAGAAATGAACCTCTTTCCTGCGCGATATATAACTAATTTACAAACATATGCCAACAGTTATATTTTTCCACGAGTTCTGCATAATTTTTAAAGTAACATATATTTCATGTACAACGATTTGGAGTACAAGTCATATATATTCGGCCGTTAATCGTTCGTCTACTTAAATTATACGCCATATTTTTCTCTCGAAACCCATCTCCTTGATTCCGTAGACACGCTTGCATAGTTTTTAAGCAATTCTATCGTTATTCCACGTCACATATTTCCAACTCGAATATATTAGCTATAACGTCCAAAGTGTAATAATAGATACAACAGACCGTCTCGCAAATTTTAACCCAAATTCACTATCTCGGAAAAATTAAAAAAGAGTTATCAAATATCTAACATTTTATATTTTTACTTTTATAACCTACTTATATTTTTAGACAGATGTCAGTCTTAAAATTTGTTTAGCATTACAGTACAATGAGAAGTGGATTAGCTGACAGCGTGTTGATAAAAAATACAGCCCCGACGTGACGGACCAGCTGATGGCGGAAGGATACGTGGTCAGATGAAAACAGTGGCGCTACTTTCGCCGAGCTGTCAAAAAGTGGCCTTCTTATATGGTACAGAATATACTTCAAGGGCAAATATAAACCAAAGATTGCAGCCACGGAACTTTCACGTTCCTTGCAGCTGAAACAGTGGGAAAAAATTATATTATTTTTCCTTTACGATATGTCATACATTTCTTTCATTGACAGATAAGTTTTCGGTGCGTACGAAGTGATAATATAACACTGGAACACACGTATTCAAGGAGATTCAAATATATGCGTTCCTAGCTGCGAGAACAGAATATTAAGGGTTCCGCCTGGCTCTGGCGCATGAAGTATGTTTCAGAGGTTCGGTAAGAAAACACATGATTAAAAAACTGTTTAATTTAATAAATAGTGGTGTGAAGTGGAGTGATTTGAGAGGCTTATTTTGTGTTTTCAAAAGTTATGTAGACCTATTGTTAAATTCCTCACCACCTCGATTGAGTTACCGACATCAGTTTATTCCTTTTCTTATCGTTACATCAATTACTCTTACATTTACTAGAGAAACCATTTGGATTTAATCTGTCGCAGGTTCTTTTTATTCAGAGGCTGATATGTGACATTTCAAACTACTTTATTATGATTTGATCCTCCGCTATTCCTTACTTTTTTCCTAGAAAACTAATTCCAGAAAAAAATAAAATAACCTTGTAAAGTCATGAAGTTAGCCCATATGCAGATTTTAATTATTCACTTGTTTATGTATTTGTAAGACGTGATACGATTTCACCGATATTATGTTTCATTTGCATATTAATTATGTTAATTAGTGTGTAATTTCACTGCTCGTTCAAATTTTGATTTTATTTTATGGTAAACATGTATTTCAGTCTGTTTTTTTGTAATGTGATTAGAAGACCCTAGTATCTGAGCAGTTATTGACCCGTTGTCACGGTAACTTAGTGACGTGATGAGTAATTCTTGCCGCTAGCATTCTCGTGATTCGTCAGTTGTTGACTGCGTTATTTAACAATGTGTTTGAAGGGATATTCTAGCCATCTTGGTGTTCGGAGTTTCATTGAAGAAAGCACGCTGTTCGTCTTTCCGTCGTATGTTCCTTTTGTAATTATTTATCTAACTCCTGTAAAATGCCCTGCGTGTTTGTTATCTACGTACGTGGTGACAACCGTTAATATGGCCTTTTTAGTGGCTATACGTTTAAGTCATATTCTTGCTTTTGTGTGAGAATCTACTAAAATATGAAATGGTGTTTGTCCAATAATTGTATCTTATCAACTGTTATTGTTGAGTACATTTTTGCTGATAAAAACATGGCGTGTGGTTGTGTCGGAGACACGGCCGTTTGTTTTGCGTGAATACGTCTACGTTTTTACGTTCCCGGCACCGCTTCACTCGATCATATGGGGTTTCATGGGTATCACTGGATTGCTCTTGAGATGCTCTTTCCGACCGTATACGATTGTTGTATTTCGACTTGGCTTTTTGTCGAGTATAGGCCGGCATTGTGTTAATTTTTCAATTTTTTTTACTTTAAACTCATACAATTTCCCTATAAACACGCTACACAAATGTTTTATACTCTCAATCGATTGATCTCAATGAGAGTTGTTGATTAAAACTCAAACGAGCGTCGTAGCTACTCCGCGTCAAAAGTTATACTACGCGGAAATTATGAGACGCGGCGAAACGAACTCAAAATGGCGGCGCCCCCACCCCCGCCGCGCGCGACGCTTGGCAAACCTCACTCAACGTAACAAATTCTTTGATCCTTTGGCAATCGAGTGGTGTAATTTAATTTTAGATGCATACGATATATTCGGAGCTGCAATGCCAACTGTACCTCCCGATTTTGTTATCATTAGATTTTTTGGATTGCCCACTATGGTTGCAAATTTAAAGACGTATTCACGTCAAAAATAACTATTTGGAACTGCAAGAGGAGGCCTATTTCATGTCTGAAGTTCCTGGAGAGTATAAAAAAAAGATTCTACTGTCCAAAAAAAGAGAAAGAAAGTTTTTTTTTATCTCACGTTTATTCTGTATTCTCGCGAGCTTCCCCAGACGCCCTTCCTAAGGTACTCCCCACATCGCCTCTCCCTTTAACGATACGACAGTTTTCTTGGATCCCTGCTCATACGAGCACCACACACACACACGCATACACACACGCGCGCACACACACACACGCTCCCTTTCTCCAGGTAGGTTCTTTTTTTTACTTTGAGATCCATATCTTCCCCTGTTTGCCCGCGTGCGCATGCAAATTTAATGATGTCGTGCAGCTAGCGCGACGGGATGTTGGGCAAGTCCACATGACGAGGAGGGGGTGTGGGTTGGAAGGTGGATCATGACCGAGAAGCCACGACTTCCTCTCTTCTCGTAATTCTCACCCCTCCATCACACCCCCCCCCCTCTTTTTTTCCCTTGCACACGGTGCGGAGAAAAAGTCATTCTATCCACGGGAGACGTCTGCTAATAGCAAGCACGAGGGAACACACTGTGCGACGAGAATAAAAACTGCATCGCACTCCAATGTTATTTTTTTTTTTATTTCCTTCCTCCCACCAAGCAGTTTTTCATTAAACTTTTCGCATTCAGCACGAGAGGTTTCCCGGAGGGTGTCCGCAGACAACGTGGCTATGCAGGAAGCGAGCGCCATCAGCAACAGCTGCGAGGCGAGAAACATCGCCCGCGCTGAAGCTCCCGTGTAAATTGGCTCAGATATGCCGGCAGCTCGTCACGTCACCTTCCATTCACGATGGATAAATGCTTGACGGATGAATGAGTCCTTTTGAAATCATTCTTCCAGGACAATCCTGCAAGTAACTGTAATTAATTTACCGTAAAGAATGACTGCAGCACCAATCTGTCCACTTTAAACTGAGCACTTTTGAAAGCCCTGCGGAAGATCAACTTGTATGCGCATTATGCACTCTTCCACCATATGTAAAATTTACATTACCGTGGGCTTGATCTCTTTATTCAAACGTGTTTCAAGTGAAACTGTAAAATTATTACAAAAGTAAATATTTTACAAATTTCCTAATTCTGAAACTGTAGTGCATTAAAAAATTATAATGCAAAATAAATAATTTCGGTATTCATTTTCAATTCAACTGTAAGACTTGGAACTATTTTCCCTTTGCCGTTACCAACTTAACTTGGCACACGTCTCTCAGTGTGCCATTTAAATTACATGCAGGTAGGGACAGTGGCTTTTTTCGAAGGTTGATTTAGAAAGTACTCAGTCAACCGTGAACGGCATATAACAGAGAAAGTGAAGGCAATTCAGGAAAATTAACATGTCTTAGTGTCTAAACTGAGGCGTAATATGTACCTTCATTACTGGCAGCTAACGTCGTTTACTATTTTTTTACACTTTACAGAAATAGTAAAGGCGATGGTTACATATTTACATTTCAAATTTTTTTAGAGGGTAACGTGACTAAATTACAAGTGTGTCCCTACCAATCACAAGGTACATGAGATTACTATTTTAGCTTATTTTTGAGTTACCTATGATGGGCTGACAGAAAACAATTGGCAGGTCATTGAAAAGTTTACGAAAGACTGAACCAGCTGCAGAAAAAAATTCGCTTGTATTATTTCACTTTGTGACGTTAAGCGAATTTTACCATTTATTTCGTGTACAAATTAAATTAATACATAACGAGCAATTAAAATAAAGTAATTTTTTAGATTTAAACACGTATGCGTTTCGTGGAATATTATGACGTAGGATGGATAAATGGGAACACTCCAAGAAAAAAAAAAAATTTAATTATTTTATTTTGATTTCTTAGTGCTTCTCACTTACTGACTTCGAAAATGCTTGCTGTTTCGTAATTTATTTCACTTTCCCGAATATCCAGACAAATACTGATCAAATCTTATGCATTCATAAAGCCACTGTATAAACACCATAAAAAAATTTCCTGGCCGATTAAAATATTTTTCTCGACTTAGAGATCTTTCCCAAGTTCGTATCTATCTAAGGCAAGTGGCGGACTTGAAAATTAAAAAAAGTAACTCTGTTAACTCTTAAAAATGTATGTTTCAAATTATAGCTATACTCGATTATGAAGCAAATGGAGTAAACTACATTTAAAATTAAAAAAAAAAGTGTTGCTTTTACTGTGAGATTTTCATAATGGCTAATGCCTTAAAATATAATTCAGTGCTTGAACCTGTGTTTTTAATAATTATTCACCGTAACACACAGCACGTTTCTGAAAAGTTGACGAAATAAACACTGTTGACATAACATTTACAACGAAATGGGTGCAGAAAAGAACAGTGAGTAAACTAAATAATTGACAGCCGCAATTAACTTAAGCCAAACTAACGAATTTGAAAACAATTCTCTGAAAACCAATGCATGCATGTGTGGAGGGTATCAGCTAGAAAATTTAGATGAATAATTAGTGTGCATCTTGTGTACAAAATGGTGTAAACACATCTCAGCTCAATTAACAGTAACTGAATGCTTTCACTCGGGGTCTACCCGAACTTTGAACAGATCTATTATTGCAGAAAAATAAACATGAAAACATAAGAACGCTTTCATGGTTTCGAGCACGATCCACAACACGCAACAGGAAACCATATAATGAAGGTTAATGGGGCGCACACAAAATCACGAGCAGTCCATCAATTAACGACTTTCCCTGACAACGTTAGCTGACCCCTGTCTCTGCTATCAGACCATCGCCAGATTTGCCTGTCCCCTGATGATATATGGAGTTCAACCGGAGTTCGGTTCCAGGCAGAAATCCCTCCAACCTCTACACAGAGGGTTGCACATAAATAACCAGCGCGTGTAGAAATTCCTGAGTCACTCATTACTTTACATTGCTTTCTGTGGGTCGGTCGTACACTATTATCAGAATCAGCGAATTTTACAGTATTTAAAATTGTGGTTTTTTTTCACCGGTATGATCTTTATGTACAGAACTTTGACTCAAATAAAATTCACGCTTTCATTACTAATTTTTTTTTACTGGTGGAATTAAACTGATTTTAAATTAAAATGTCAGCGCTTTTATAATGATTTTTTTCTATATATAGGCTATAATGACACATGCCGTATATAGAAAGAAGATCAAAGAATTATAACAATTTTAATATCGCGGTATATTCACAACTTATAAAATTGCAAAAAATTAATCAGAAATGTTGTGCTTTAAAACACTTCCTTTCAAAAAAATATGCAATCAATAATGTCAAAAATTATTCCGAAAAGCTATTTTTGAAATTCTATTTGTTATATATATATATATATAAATATATATACAGAATGTCAATGAATAAGTGTTAAAAATTAATTTGAGTGGTACATGAGATGAAATGGTACATATTTTATTAAGGTACTCATGTCCGAAAATGCCTCCTTACACCAAAACACGGTGCTACCAGCGAGTTGGGTAAGTTGGCAACCCAGCATTATAACAGCACGTACCGGGCATTACATGTGTAGGTTGAAGGTGTTTTACACTCCCCCATTTGACGCACAGTAGGAGGTCCCATTGTCTGGCCACCTCGCTCCCCCGACCTAACGCCTTTGGGTTTCTACCTTTGGGGCCACGTAGAACCACCGGTGCACGACACTGCTGTGAATACCAGAGAAGAGCTTGCGGCCAGGGCTCGTGCAGCATTCGAAACTATCAAGAAGACGCCGGCCATCTTCAATGATGGTCATTCACCATCGTTGGATACCAAAATATATTGTACCAAATGGCAAAATATTAAAATAAATGAAGATACTAGCTGTGCCCGTGGCTCTGCTCACGTGGACTACAGAATTATTATTTAGGCTTTTATTAAAATAACCCCCTCCCCTTTTTCGCTACCATCTCACCAACCCGCCGCCGCCATGGCTCTCCACGTCCGCGTACGGTCAACCGACTCGCGAAAAATTACTTTTTCACAAAACTTTTGATATCTCTTAAAGTATAGGCGGGAATGGTATACTGTATGGGAAAACCACAGCTTGAATGTTACGTATTTATTTATTGAGAAATAATATGGTAAAAACCCTTATAATGATTTCTATGTTATAGATAGATGTTTCTCGCGATAAAAAGTAGCCAATAACACCTTTCAGCCCTCTAACAATTTCTGTACAAGAAATTACGTCGATCTGTTGCTCGGTTGTGACGTTGCATTGCTATTCCGTTTGTGTACTTTTATCTACAGGATAACCAAACAATTAGATATTATAGAAACATCGATATACCGATATATTTTTCAGTCACATATCAATCGATAAGTTATTTTCCATATCGACAACTATCGAGATATCGATGATTATTTTCCATATCGATATATATCGATATTTATTGATATGAAAAATAACTATATATATACCGAGCATTGACGCAGCATTGTGCCCCGAGCGCTAATCCTACTAAATTTCTTTTGAGAGGATGAGATATTTTTTCGGTATAAAAAATAGCCTATGTCACTTCCCGGCCCTCCAACTATCTTTGTGCAAAAAATCACGTCGATCCGTTGCTCCGTTGCAACGTGAAAGAAGGACAAACGAACAAACGAACACACTTTCACATTTATAATATTAGTATGATGAAATTAAAGAAATAAGATTATTACTCAAAGAAATAAATATGTTTAATATTTCACATAATTTGTACTTCCCTTTGACTTTCTTGGAGAAAACACATTTCCCATTGGTAACACTGACTGGTATCAAGAGAAGTGATCACTGTAGGCATGTCAATATTGGAAAACTAATTGAAGTATCCGAAAGTAGTCTTTTTAGGCATGGGATGTTCTGGACGTGAGAATTGTATTGTGTAGTTTTTTTTCAGGTTCAGCATGAAGCAAGACATTTTGTATCGCAAAAATGTTACTCACGTCGACCAGACAGCGATAGGAGCAATTTTAGTCCTTCCTTTCTGCGAATCAGGATATACGCCGAGAAACAAAACTAAGAACTATGATACATGTTTATTGTGTATTACTATACTTTTCAACATGCAGACACATTTGGCTTGCCAATACGTGCGTAAGCGAGGTAGCAACGCAATTAAAACCCGGTAACCGGAGATCTGGAACTATTTCATCCTTCGACTGCATCAATTCATGCGGAAAAAAACAACCTCAAAAGAGCTTTGCTGTTTTCCATCACCCTAATCACAGAGCAGTCGACGACTCTGGTCCAATTAATAAATGTTTTAATTATGCACAGATAGAACTGCAAAAACACACACACATACACGCACAAGTAAGCTTCGAGGCAGAGCCGAAATTAATATTACAAGTATCGTGCTGATATGAAGACCTCCAAACCTACTCCCGCTGACCATCGCTCAGGATTTTCCTGCGGAACAAAAAAGTTCAAGTGGAACCGTTCTCTATTGGACTTCGCGCTCTTTGGATAAAGAACTCCACGTCAGCCAATGGTGACACTACGCTTCACATAAACGCCTAAATAGTACACACTGTAAAAAATATCACGTAAACTTCCTTAACTGTACTGAAAGTTTTTAAGTTATAAATTGTATGGAAATAATACCCAGTGATATAAATAATTTCACGGATTCATTTCAGGACAAGATAGATTTCAAATATGCAAGCATTGAAGTCACCTTTGCTATTTGACCAGAGTTTAGTATACACGTCCTAGATGACTCTGAGCCTATGGCAGACTTGTAAGGGAACAAGAAGCGAATCCCATACTGCCAGTTTTTGGGGTAACATCGGGCCAGTTGCCAGTGGACACACATCTGATGCTCGACTGTACAAAGGATTGTGAGTCTAGCATGCATGTCGTTGAACTCCCGAAATTTTCATATCCCTAACACTACCAAATACGAGGGCTGATTCAGAAGCCATGGCAACTATTATTTATCTCCCGAAAATGACCAAACACAGGAAATGTAATATGTACAGTTGAAAGTGTACGACATGTACGTTTGAAAGATGACACCATATGGGTAGAGACCTGAAAAATTCGCGAGTTCAATGACCTGTAGGCTATACTCCATTGTCGTATGTAAAATAATGCAAATATCAATGTTCATTGGTTGCCTGTTGTATTAGCGGAAGACAGTGATTCTGTCTACATTTTATTGTGAGTTGTCCAGAAGATATAAACAAACGGATGAGCCAATAGAATTAGCAATACAAACTTACGAGGTTTTGAATTCTAGCTTGTCCCGAAATGAAACAGCGAATTTTTCAAGTCTCCTTATAACTAGGGACATAAATATGGATGCACAAATTTCCGGCAACGAACAAAGAAAAATATGGCTGCTTGAAATCACAGTTTAATTGATATATTCTCGTAGAAACTATAAACACTCATGTGAACGGGCAAGTATCGTACGTTTACGAGCTGTTGAACATCCTTTAAAGTAGTCTCCGAGGTTGTCCACGGTTCGTTGCCAGCGATGAGGCAGACAGGAAATACCATCGGCTGCATTCGTAAACATTCGTATTGACTTCGACATTTTGACACAGCGGTGTTTTGGTCCTAACACAGTTTCACGCAAAAAGAATTTTTTCTTTGCAACCCATGAAACAAATTTTTTATATATTCCTGAAATAGTTAAACGCGTTGGATGTCGTGGTACCTTCTTGAATGACTCAGGGACATTGGCCATCTCTACGGACTGGAAAATTTCGTGAATTCATTTTAGGTCAAGTTAGACTTAAAATGCGTGTACTTTTATGTTACGATTGCTGTTGGAACACAGTTTTTCAGACACGCCCAGCTGAACTCTGAACCAATAAGAGACCGTGCCACATGTTCTGGGGTAAAACTGGATACACATTGGAGCAGCAGCCAATGAACGGGAACCAGAGGCTCTAAAAGACGCAGAACAGTAGAGTTTAGTACACAGTTCTTTCAAACCAGAAATTTTCCTTTAGTTAGTCATTTGAATTTTAAATTCTAAAAGTCACGGCGTAAGTTCACTGTAGGAGTGCCATCGCAGGTGTGTTGAAGGTATGTCGTTCTCCGCCTTGCATACAGTGTTCGTGCGACAGCACTGAGAAATTGGGAATTCCCGTTTACTCAGGCTCCGTCGTGCTCGAAAGAAAGTGAGAAACACTTAAGTTTTCGACATGATAATGTATTCAATAATAGAATCGCCCACGTTGGTAATAATTCTCAAAGACTCTGCGGCCGAAGTCTTTAAGGTTTCTACGAACATCACAAGCTTCAGTGTTTGAATCCCTGCAAACCATGTGTGTGTGTCTGTACCCCAGTTTAAAAAAAAACGTGATACGCAGTTAGTGTGGTATAGTTGAGTTTAGTTGAGGAAGCTTTGTCAGCACTTAACAGTAAGGTCTTGAGCGCTGGTAAGGTTAATTCTGCTCAGATTTGGAACAAAACTACATATTTTACGGAGAGTTTGGTATAGGAAATATTTCCGCCGCAAGCTGCACTGCTGTTCCAGAGAGGTCGTTTTTAAGCTTGTGGTGAATTTGAGAAATTATANATATATATATATATATATGTGTGTGTGTGTGTGTGTGTGTAAAAGTTTGTGTTTGCCTTTAATGGTTATACATGCTTGCTACAGCCACAATTTAAAGTATTATTATTGCGTAACTATTATCCACGTCCTGCAATGATATTTTCAAGAGCAGAGAATAAACATACGACTGTGTTTGGTATTGAGCGTTCGTAAGCAAGCTTGTTTCAGTGGAAAATCGTCACGAATTTAAGTACGAAATAAATACAGCTGTCATTAAAAGAAACTTTGTCCTTTTTTCCTTTCCATTAAGGAAACTGCAAAGGAGATTTTTAACCATTTCACTTTTATTTTTATATTCAGTTGTTATATTTCAATATAATAATAATTGTGTAAGCCAACGTTTTGCTAAATGTATTTTACGACTGGATAAGAAAAACATGTTAAAACAATTTTGTTATACTTACCTACACTCTAGAAAGAAGAACAAAGTTTATTATTAACGTAGGTACTAACACAATACAAATATAAAAATGTTACCCAATTATATTTATTTAATGAAAATTGCCATTATCCCATTTACTTACATACAAAACAAAAAAATCCGGTACCGATGTGAGACCAGTGCAGTCTATCGGTGAAAAATTTTTAGCTGCCAAACTCAAAGCATTGAGCTTCCCAACCTGAGTTGTAATAAACCTTATCGCAGGTGAATGTGAAGTGGCTTGAAGATGGAGCAGTGGTGGAATTCGAGAACGAGGGAAGAGGGAGAGCCCCGAGAAAACCCGCTAGCCAACGGGAAACATACGCCATGTTTCCCACGTACGAAAATCCTGATGAATCTGCCAGGAATCGAACCCGGTTCCCATTGACATGAGGCGAGTATTCTAATCAAGTATAATACAAGACGAGACATTTTTCAGGAGCCTGCTACCCTTCCTGCTGGTTGAAGCGAAGACGAAACACAGTTAAAATGTGACTTCACAGAAATTAAAGCACCCTAGTAAGAACCACCTACACTAACTTACAACTAACATTAATGAGTAGGGGTAGTGATATTTCGCGAAAAGATTTCGAGACAAGATACAGCCCAAAGCACTGTAGGGTCGTCCAGCTTCTTTGATTGGCTAAAATATGTTCTGGCCCGTGTTAACGGTTTGCGCACGAATCACGAAGGTTCAGTGTCCGAGTTACTTAGTCCTGAGTGACTTGGTCGAAGACGGACACGGCGCCAGCAGCCAATGGAGGTATAACAACAGCTAAGGTGTGTATATAATATTGAAGTATACTATGTGCTCCGATTTTTACGCGGAAAGTCACTGGCTCTATTAATGAGTATGACACCCGAATTTTGCGAAAATATTTCACAACCAGTTTTACTTCATAACACTTTAGCTCAGATCCACTTTCGTGATTGGATGATTTAGGAGTCGCGTGTCTTAGGTGTCTGTCCGCGAATCACAGACGTGCAGTATCGGAGAAACCTAGTTCTGATTGGCCAGTCAAGTAAGAAAATCACGCCGCCAATAGGCAAAATAAAACTCCTGGTGTGCCCGTAGTGTATTGAAATTCAGCATGTGCGGAAATATTTTCGCGAAATTCGGGTGTCCCTGTTAATGAGTTCTGTCCTCAAGCATCGTCCAGGAAATGTACAACTTCCAACGTCACTCATTCAGGAGATCCTGAGTCCATAACCCACCCGGACATAAAAATTACCCCATAATAAACTTTACCCTCACCGAGATAAAGCATAACAGAAAAAAAAATGCTGGTTTCTCAGGGCGTCATTTCTATGGCACTACACGTCGAATCAATGCCTAGAAACCTCGGTGGGTGGGCAACGTTATCGTTTCTTATTCCAGTCAGCGATGTTGTCTGCATCCAAGCCGATTACTTTTTGATAGAGACCTGAAAATTTCGCTGATTCATTTCGGGACAAGCTAGAATGGAAGACACGTGCGTTTATATAATTTCAACCATTGGTCCACATGGTGTTTGACGCCTCCTGGATAACGCTGGCCCAATCGTCGCTTTCCACTGTCACAGCAGACAACCAATGTGCAGGTGATATTTGCATATTTGTCCATACGACTCTGCCGTCGAGCCTATAGGTCATTGAACTCGCGAATTTTTCATGTCTCTATGTATTGATTATGCAGATGATTGAGTAAGCTTGTCTCACCCCGTTACCCAAGAGCTTGTTGCAACATCCCGTCCGTCACCACTGCGGGCCTTACTTGAATTAGAAATGGATACACGAACGCCAAATTGTGCAGGAGTATCGATGTGCATTATTTACATTAAGTACAACCAGACATACATGTTGCAGTCGGGAAGCTCCGTTCAAGTATTTCAGTCTCTTACGCTGAGAGAAAAACCAACAAAATATTTCTTTGTATAACTCCAAAAATACATTTTGTTGTCCCAACAAAATATTTTGTTTGGTAAACAAAACTTAGAATAATAAAACCTATGTTTTGGGCCAAACGAAATAAGACTTTCAACAAAATATTTAGTTGAATCTACTGTATATATTTGTTTGGTTACTTATGTGATTGATTGCCATCGTTCGAAAATACAGCCCTAGTGTGTATTTGTAATTTTGTGACAATTAGGATAGGGCCAGTGTTTGTTAGTGCGTTTTTTGATTTTTGATAATTATATAAACATCCTAATAAAACAAGTTCAACAGGAAACTAAAAAGCAAAGCTGTAGAACTTGAGATATTAATTCGCGCACGGTGTCCAGTATTCGAAATGTATACGGTAAAAAAAATTCGTACTTCGTCAGCAGTCACTTTAGCTGAGAATGCTAGACCATAGCGTTTGAAAGCTAACGATCTAGATTCGAATCTTGGTTGGGAATTTTTTTAATTGATCGAAACTGTTTAATATACGTAGAGTCAATAAATATTTAGTTGCACCAACCAAATGTTTGTTCGGGGAAACCAAATAAGAACAATAAAATAACTTGATATCAACAACAAAATGTTTTGTAGCCCATATAAAAGCAATTAATTTGGATGCGCCAAACAAACTTTGTTTATTGTCGTATTTCGTCTTCAAATTTTATTGTCAAATATATTTTAAGGTAAAAAATGTAACAATGTGATAGTGGCTTAAAATAGTTATACATTTTCTTCTTATTATGTTGTCTTAAAGGTGGAGCGTGGACGGTGATGTAGTAAAATCGTATCTTTAAATACTGAAATGCTGTTTTTGTTCACGTACAAGTGCATATAAATTATGTTAAATAATGTTTCAGAAAAAAATTAATTTTATTTCAACTATTTATTCTATATATAGTGTAAAGGGCAATAAGTGAAAAATTACACTTTTATAAAACAATAATCTGGAAAGTCTCGTAAACCAAAATAAAATTATTATTTTGTATTAATTAATGGAATTTATACTGTTTCGTTTTACAACTTCAAAAATTATATACGCGAATAAAAAAAATTCAAAGTTTTGGAGTAACAAATTATTTTTTAATTTAATCCCTTCCAGAGGGCTTAATTATATTTTAGACAAGCCATCGTTTCAAGAGAAATCATGATCAGCTGATGTGTCAATACTTAGTGCTTTAAAAGTCTAATAGCGCGTCTTTTTTCGTCAATCAGATCCAGAACCATTTGAATACGCCAAAACCTCATGTCGATGATATTGATGTCAGTGCCGTTTCGTTTCAATTTCTGTTCCGTCATAAATATTACTCTCAGCGTTAATTATTCTAGTTCTCGAAACGTACCAAGCTGAGTTATATATCCTGACGGTATACTTAAAACTCGAAAAGTTAGAGTCTCTGACCTGCTACCCGGCTTCAAATTACACAAATCCATACCGCGGCTAGAAGTAATTCCAATCCGTTTTTTTGCGCAGTACGTATTAGGCTATTTTAGACTTACCAAGGAAATGACGAGTAAGTACAACTTCCGGATTTATTAGCGATCTAGTCAACTGCTTCTATGGGAGTTCATGCCACTAAAATTGTATTAATAGAAAATTGAACTATTTAACATGTTTAATATGTTTGGCAACTGAGGATATAAAAATATGTGTTATGTATATAAAAGTTTTTTCGCACCACACTAGCTATTTCTGCGATCTGTAAAAATTTGCCTAAAATTCCCTTTTACACTATATTTATTATTTGTGACGTCATGCTCTAGGTTTGTGATAACATTATGCTCGCAGTATATATTTCTATCGAACCCTAACTTTTGATATACATCTAGCGACAAGTTGTTCAAGTAAAATTTTTGGATTCTCGGCAACCAGAGTGCATGGAATTAATTCATAGACCTGTAAAAGCATTCTTCTGATCTGAATTAACTAAGGCGCTGCACTTTTATCCATTTCTGGTGACATCAGTATAAGCCTACTGCCTGCGAAACTTTTTCTATATGCATTACTGTAAGTATTTCTAAGCATTGAAAAAATTCAGCTACAGTTCATTTGCCGTTATTTCCAACTTCTCTGACTCCCTGCTGAAGTTCTGCTTCCAAGATATTCCTCGGCCTCATATAAATACAGCTTAACTAAGTGTAGAAAATTACACCAAAGGGATAACGCACCGCATTCGTGCATTCTCACACTAATTATATTTTACACTAGCTGTGCCCGCGGCTCTGCTCGTGTGGACTACAGAATTATTGTTTGGATTTTTTTTTTTTCAAGAAGTTGAATTTTACAGAATTTAATGGGGAAACAACAGCTTGAATTTTACGTATTCATTTATTGAGAAACTAATTGGTTAAAACGCTTATTAGTATTTCTTTGTTATAGAGAAACACTCCCTACAGCGGAATTTTTTTAGGTCTTTTAATTCTACACAATTCTTTACTACATGCTATTGTTCCATCTTTAACGGTTTAGACAGCGTATTGCAAGAGAGCGCGCTGGCGGCAAACTTTTTTCCGTTGCTGCTTATTCCTTATGTTACTTTACGAAACAAAATATATACTTAAACATGGCCAGGCAACATAGCTATGAATAAAAAAAACACGTAAATCGGGTAAGTGGTTGTCGAGTGATAAGCGCACTAACAGACAGACAGAGAGGCGTTGAGTTTTTTAATATGTATGGATAAGAAATATTTCTTACTAGGCATTACCGACACACCTATTTTCTCCTTGTTTTTTCATTTTAATAATAAATTAATTATTATAATTTATAGATAATAAAACATATGTTAATGTTCAATTTAAATAAATATAAGGTAGGCCTACTTGTTTATTAACTGAACTGTAAAACACTTGTGATACATGGCATATTAAGGAAACAATCAAGCACGTCATAAGAGTGGTAATTTTTCAAAGTTTTGATTCCAAGAGTTTGAAGAAACCGCGAATATACTATAGCTAGATGTTTGTGTTTTCATTGCGAGACATTCGTATTTGAGAGAGGCAAACGTAGCGCATCGACATTCCACAGAGACGAATGGGATTCAATTTCCGGTGGGTCTACGCCAAATTATCGGACATAGAAAATATGGCAGACGTTGCCGTTTATCGTGTGGGTTCATTGGGCATTCGCGTTTGCTTCTCATTTTACACGCATTTTTTTCGCTCCTACATCTCAATGTATGATATAACATTACTCATCTTAATTCTGAGTCAGAAAACCAATCGTAAACCTTACATATTCTACAACTTTTTTTGCAAATTGACGCTATTTAAATAAATGCTAGTGAATACTGAATTAAACCGATTCTAGTCAAATTGTTGATCACTTATTTCATATCAAACTGTGCGTAACTCTTATTATCGAAAATACGAAGTTTTTACAATCACATTTGCTATTTTCGCACTAAAATCTAAAACCAAAACTTTTAGGAACGTCGTAAGCTAAAAATCCGCAGCCTTCTATGGAGATCGTTTAACTGCCTCTGATGGATTGCAGACATCACTCGCAAAAGCCAAACACCCTCATAAAATGGATTCGTGTGCTTGAATTGCATACGAGGTGTGATTACGAACGCATTAGAAAGCAATCCGCTTCTAAATGACGAGGACTAATTGACCAGCTGCGGGTCCCGGTGCTATTATGTACGAACGTATGTCGTCTGATTACGTTTTGCATTTTCCTTGAAGTCGTTTTAGCGTACAGCCATTGCTTTCGATTGTTTTATTTTTCCTAGTTGCAAAACTTATTCAAATTTAATTAATCTCTGTTGTCACAAGAAAATATATTGAGAGCGAGACCCTTTGTGTGACATCCGTTCCCGACAACTACGCTCCGTCATCGACTGGGCTGAACTGATCAAGTTGCAAACTATAGTGCGTCTCACTCTTAGATTGCAGTAGGTAGCTAATGAAACAATTTTTTCATTCATACACTACTATGCAATTTGACACTTTTCGTTATGTTAATTTTGTACGTATGAACTTATTCTGTCAACACAGCATAACTTCTGGGATGTTGATAATCGCTAACCATCTGGGAGACAGCGCGTCATGCACTATTAACTGCAATCTTAGGGTGAGACGGACTATAGAAGCAGCCACAGTTCGAAAGATACTCGTAACGGTACGCATGCCGGATACCATTTCAGATTTCGAAAAGTAACTTCTCCTGTGGAAGTTACCTCGGCGAAAAGGGGTACCGTAACTTTAATAAACTCAGGTCTCTCCCAAAGTTTTCTCTCGCGAACGGTGGAGAGGAAATGAAAAATTCTCCGCTATTATCTTGTCCCGAAGAAGAGTTTTGTTTTAAGTGAATTTCGATATGGAGTCTTTAAAATCTCTTTCGCCTCACCTTCCACGCGAGNAAACGGCGTGGGGGAGGAGAGGGAGAACTTTGAGAACTCATTAAGTGCTGACGTGTTGTTTGCACCGTCCTTCTCCACCTATTTTCCAAGCACCGCCGCCAACTCCCCCCTCCACTTGTCAAACAAGGCACCCCCTACCCACCACGCAACCCCTTCAAGTTCTCCTGGATTTATTAGCGGCGAGGGCCGGCCGAGCTGTCCGTGAGAGAGTCCTGTTGGTCCTTCAAGGACTAGGACTCGACGGGCGACCGTCCCCTCGTGTCACGCGAAACAACGTCCTGCGAATGCAGTGCCGCCACAGCAGGCGAGAGAGAAAGAGAAGCATTTCTTTCTGAACTTCACTTCTCGAGGAGAGGGCGTGAGTTCTTCCTGCTCGGTTCTTCTTCAACCATAACCACCGTCACACCCGTAGAAAAGCATTCTTCTACGCAACTCTCCATCTGTGTTAGTTGCTTGCTGATCCCCAGTAAGTAAAGGCACCTTTTTTTTTCCGTGAAACATCTAAGGACAAGTTGAGTTCCAAAACACCTTGGTTCAGAACCACTTTCGTGTGATTGGGTCATTTGAATTGCTACGCGTCTTATATGTCTGCCCACGAATTATGGTTGTTTGGTATTGCAGAAACTTAATTCCGATTGGCTCACTCGTGTAACAGACTCTCTTCACACTAAGACAAGCGACCAATAGCAAAAAGAAGACTGCAAGTGTGCGCATAGGATATTGAAGTCTAGCCTCCGCGTAAATATTTTCGCGAGAAACAGGTGGACCTACTAATAAAGCTACAAAATGTTTACTCTGATCATAGAAAGAATTCAGACGCGGCCATTAAAATGGATAATCAGTTTTTGGGAGTGAATTACGTATTATAATACCCATGGATAGCATAAAATACCTTCTTAATGTTGCGTCTTGTAAAATGTAGCATCTTCCACATTTAAAAAATTTCCTTTTATAAATTCAGTGCCCAATCTAGTAACAACAGCAATGTGTCACTTATAGGCCCGAATAGATTTCATTAGTTGACATATAATTGGAAGGGAATTTATTCCAGATACGCTACTAACGACAAACATGCGGGGTAAGACTAAATATTTTCGGTTAGGCTATGCCCTGGCATGCTCGGTACGAAATATACTTGGTAAGATTAAGTACGATCGTAAAGACTGCGCATGCTCTGTAACAAACTAACTTGATTGGTAATGACTTAACGCGCTGAATATTGATCAACATGCTTGGTGAGACTAAAGACGTTCGGTAAGATTATACTCGTAGAGTAGTGTTGTTTTTTAATTATATTGACAATAGTGTGATTAAAAAGTATTCGGAAATGTAATAAGCATTATATTTATTGGCAGGTATGTATAACAAAATAACAAAGAAAAACTACGCAATGTGGAAAGTAAACATTAGCAACCATCCAGGAACATATTGAACGAAAACATTTACTTGTAAACCTATATTAAAGGAATACTTTGGTTATAAAAGTATCAGATTTCAATATGCCAAAATTAAATAAAACTATTAAATTGGTAATAAAATAATAATGGAAAAAATATGCCATTAACTCTTATGCCATAGCAAATAACCAATTATAAACTGTTCCAGGTAAACTGAGCAAGTTTGAAAGCCATACTTAAGATCTGCTTGTATACACATTATGTATTATTCCACCATATGTAAAATTTGCATTGCCATGGACCTGATAATTTTATTCATGCATCGGTCAAGTGTGATTGTGAAATTACTGGGAAAGTAAATATTCGACAAATTTGCTAATTATTGTATTTATATGCATTAAAAAAACTGAATGCAAATGATCTCATTCCAATATTCATAACGGTTCACCTGCCTTTTAATTTTAAAGTTATGACACGGAACTACTTTCCTTCTGTTGTTGCCAACTTCGCTGAGTTCATGCCGCTCAGTGTGCCTGTCAAAATATGTGTAGGTAGGGACAGCGGCATTTTGCAATGTTTGATTTCAAAAGTGCTCTATTAACAGTGAAAAGCCTTTACAAACTTCTGGTTGATCAATACAGAAGCACAGGCCATATAAATATATAGAGACGAAATGGCGTGGCGGTTATGGGGGGATAGCCATTCTCTGATTGACTGCATGTGGTTCTGGAAATGATTCTTTTATAATCTGTTCACGGTAAAGTAAGCACTTTTGATGCTGTAGTTACTTTTTACTTGCAGCCATTTTTATCTTAAAATCACCTTTTTTAAATAAATATTGCCATGTAAGTAATAAACTCGGTGTATATATTCCATCGCATTCGGAATTTAACGTCTAATACTAAAATGAAATATATTTACTGACTGTTATTGAAAATGAGAGGGCTTTCAAAGGTGCTCACTTTACCGTGAATAGCCTATACGCGACTCACTGCCGCATGCTGCGAAAGGTCCCCAGTTGGCTGGACAGCAGACTGGTGAGTAGATTACCTGGTGCTGATTGGCGAACGGATTTCCAACATTTCCTTGGCCGGTGATCGGATTTCTATTTCCTTGGCCAGTGACAACACGTGGTTGACGTGTGTGGCTAGAGTTCGTGGAATAAGCAGATGTACCACCTTTGTATTCTTAGGTACTCTGTGACATAATATACGTCATCTAGAAAAGTGCCTAAATTAATGGGAAATCCATAAGAGAAATTGAAAAAGGCAAAATTGCAGACGGAACAGCAAACAAAACTATAACTAAGTTTCAGTAGCTGAGTTCTGCTCCCATCCTCAGGCGATTAAAAGTTATGGTCAAGATGAAAATATGCAGTTCATACTTTTTTCGTAACACAGATCCATGTATCAAAAGGAGGAAAACTTATTTCTGTCTCCAGGGTCTGAAATCTTGTCTCTGATTGGCGCCTTATGAGGATCAATGGAGGGCTAGTTGCGTTTTTTTTTATTGGTGGGACGATTTGAGTAATGGTGGAGGTGAGACTAGGTAGTGAAATTGATTTAATTGTCGTTATACCGAAGGTTGCCTGGTTCAAAAATGACAGCCAGATTTCCTTAATTCCAATGCTCTGTTTGCTGATGGCAGTTTAACTGCAAGCAGTAAAATCAGATTCCTTCAGTTTCCTTTTGTGTATATACTATTTTTCTTGTAACTGCGTCGCATTGATCAGTATTACTTATATTAAGGTTTCCGAGTCACACGTGTTCCGCTTGTTTAGATTTGTGTATTTCCCTTTCCCTTTCGGCATATTCACGAGTTCATTGGTTATATTTCCACAACAAGGAAAAGTTCTAAGTTTACTGCATTTCTTAATAAAGTTCAAATCAATTCACTACACTTTTTACTATATTGATTACGAACCGCGATGTTGTTTCTCATAAACTTCGGAATGTATTATGAATTATATTTAATTTATTAATTATTATTTTCTCCAAATTATATCGAAACGTCTAATTTATGTAACTTTCCAGGTGATGCTGCCAATAAAAAGAAATACGTATTATGTATGTTTTACTAAACAAAAATAACACTCGTGATAAAATTTAAAATTCCCTAGTTTCACCGTTACTTAAATCCAGTGAACATATTGACTTTATTTTTAAGAAAATGTTTTGCGTACTTTGCCGTAGGATCTACACTAAACATAGTATATTGCGAGTAACTGGTTTCTATGTACGTTTCATAGCCATTTCATTGAATATATTAAAACTTTTTAAAGATACTAATAACTAGGACCAGAGATTTTTCGCGTAAAAATTGGAGCATACAGTAGACTTCAATACTATATACACACATCAGCTATTGTTATACCTCCATTGGTGTCTGGTGCCGTGTCCGTCTTTGACCAAGCCACTCAGGACTACGTAACTCCGACACTGAACCTTCGTGATTCGTGCGCAAGCCGTTAACACGAGCCAGNGGACGACCCTACAGTGCTTCGGACTGTATCTTGCCTCGAAATCTTTTCGCGAAATATCACTGCCCATACAAATAACTAAAGATCTACTAGCTAGTTTGTTTCCATGCTATATTCCCCACGTTAGTTCAACCACCTCCAATGCATTCGCTACAACAAGCGACACGTTATTCTCTCTGTAGGTGAATGACCAAGTTTTTTAAGGTTCTAAATAATTAGTGTGATGGTGTTTTGCAAACGACATCACCATAGACGACGTAGGGGGACCTCACCTAGCTTGGACCTCACTCAACGCGACAGCTTCGAGCGACAGCGAACGAAGGAGATGAAACGACGCCATAAGGAAACGGAAATTACGCGGCGAAGCCTCCCCGATTACCACGTTGTACAGAGCAAATTTCATTTCGCTCCCCAGATATCTGAAGTGGAGTCACGTCGCATGAAAGCGAGACGCCGCCATGGAAACGACAGAGCCTGCGCGCGAGGTGAGTGGCAGTGCCAACTGACGCTGCGAGATCGTCGCAGTCTGATGTTACCAAACGTGGCTGAATTCAGCTGTCATCCAAACATGAGCCCCCACGTGACCTAGTCGTTTCTGGCGGCCTTTCAATTAAACACCGCCCTGGCGATTTTTTTCCTTCAATACATCTGAGCAGGTCTTACGTGCCGATCGAATTCTCTAATATTACGTAGCTGAATATGACAAAAGGCACATCCCTTTATTTCATTATGATTAATATTTTAACTTAAGACGCAAAACTACTACGAATAAGGTTTTTAACTCAGTTGTACTTTCTACAGCTAATGTTTCTGTTTCAGTATAATCTTGAACTGGGATTACAGTTCTTCTTCCCTGCCCCCGTAAATACTTATATCTCTTTGTTTGCCATTACCATTATTTTAAAACGTTTACAAAACACCTAACCCATAATTCAAGTAAAGTTTAAACAATACCAAAATCTTCATAGTGTTTTCACATATATGGTTCTACAATTCAAAAAATTATTAGTGGCCTATTATCGTTTCACTGTACTTGGCGTGTGATGTTTAAGATAAGCGCAGCATTAAGTACCGCAAATTAAATCATCTTCCTTCCTTAAAATTTGTACAATGCGGCTACCTGAAGTTTGTAATTAAGTTAGTATCTTATTAGTATGTATATTATGATCTCAGTGAAAAATTATATACAATATAAGTTAACTGCTAAAGACAATTTTATATGTATTTCCTCGCCCAAAATACAGTTTGTCAATTTTTTTTTTTAACTTAGAAACCAGTTTGTGAAAGCGTTTGAAAACGTTTTGACGGGTTCCACATTAAACAGTGATATATAGTCTTTCAAAAGACAACCTTGTAAGTTCCCCATATTTTTGACCACTTTAGCGGCTTAAAAACATTAGAATGTATACAGGAGTACTGCGTAACTCGATTCTCCAATTGCAGACAAAATTAGAGCCTAATAATGTAATTAGCTTCCTGCATGCGCAATATATTCTTTCTACAAGATATTTAAACTTTGGTACGTGTATATTGCTACCCTTTGACATTCAATAAAGTTACGATATTTATCTCCCAAAAAGCTTATTGTTGCCAATTCAAGTTTCAATATGTGTGAGATATTTTTATGTTTGTTATGCAATAATTTTCCCGCCAAGTGTGTGGTGTTATCAAAAGCTCTCAGTAATAAGAATCACTGATATTCTAGCTCACGTGAATAAGTTTTTGTTTATCTGTGGATTCCGTCTTGAAGAATAGACTCATTAACTTCAAACTCGCACAAACTCTGCAGCTAATATGACGTTTAGCTCAATGAATGAAAACACGTATTTTAAATTAAGTATTTTACCATGCTATTTGTGCAAGACGTTCCACGTTTAAAATGGTTGACGTTTTAATAGTCACTTTTATTATTTTATAAATAATTTGATATATTTTATAATTACGAAAGAAAACTAGCAATGTTTTAAAGTAGGGATTAAGTTAACGAGTTTTTTCTCAGTTACAAATACTAAGACGTATCAAGATTTGAACTGTACTACTTGACAAAATAACTTGGGAAACAAAGTTAAAAAAATAGTATGCTAAAATATCTTTATTTAGTTTTCAACGAAAGAATTAGAATCAATTAATACCTTTTTCAGACTTAGTAGCAGAAGTAAAGTAATATTTCACCATACTTAGACATACGTAATACGTACGTATTTATAGGAATGGTGAAATGCGTCATACATAATTTCGCAGCTACACCTTAACTATAGTAAATTATCTTTCTGCGTAATTACTATAACTGGAAATTTTACGAGGCATTAGTACTCATTTATACAACATAACGTATAGTGCATCAATGGTAATCGCCAAATGTTTTAATACATTTACGTAGCGGAGAGGTGGGTAGCCCAGGCCACATGAACAAAACTCATGACATTTTGAAAATCAACAGAATTTAATAATCTTTTTTTTAATACTAGAATGGAAATACAACATATCTCTAACAATTATAATTAATTAAAAATCTGATAGGTTCATTATCTTAGCTTATATCAAGTCTTGAAATCAGGCTTCAATTTACAGTGGATACATTTTTGGAGGGTAGCCCCGGACATAGATTTAACGATGACCAAACAGTTTTTTTGGCCTTACATACATCACAAAAGTAGTATTCCTCCGAAGGGTCAATGTCCACACACGCTTCGTGCGCCCAGTCTTCGCATTTATGACACTGGATCCAGTCTTCTTGGAACGTTTCACTGCACATGATGCATTCTGTATCCTGGTCTCTTTGTTGCCTATCCAAACTTTGAATGCTCTTCTTTGTTTTCATTTTATTAACTGCCACCTTGTTTTTATTGGTTGCAGCCTTTTTCTCTGCAAGCGCGTTTTTAAACGGCAAAGATGTCAGAATCTCACTCTTTTGTATTTTTCGGGAACGCATTGCAAGACGTTTCCTAGAAGCATCAGTAAAAGGGCTCAACTGTTTGAGCAATTCATTTCTTCTAGGCACCTTATATCTCTCAGCTGCTTCTCTAACAGATGTCGTTTTTTTTCCTGGACAGGTAGCATAGCCGGTTTCATTTTATTTTCATCCCGATTTCCTCGGCGTGTAATTCTTCCCTTGACATTTAGCAATTTTGAAGTGATTCTGCAAAATACAACATTTTAACCACTTGCTTTAAAATTACATTACAATGACTATACATTTCTTCATCCAAAAATGTCCGGGGTTACCCGAAAACATCGTGTCCGGTGGTACCCGACCGCCACATTCTATGTTTTTATTTAATATCAACAATGTCAATAAAGATAACCTAAATTATTAACCTAACTTAGACACTTGAATCAATATCTTAAACGATAATCAATAAATCATGGTGAAGTACTGACATTTTATTAACAATAACTTAGTTCAAAATGTAAACGGCGCACATTACAATATAGGCACAGGTGATTGAACTATTGTAACGTGTTGTTCGCTCGGCGGTCGCGTCCGGGTTCATTCGATTATACGGCTAAATGGCGCTGCGGTCGTTGTGGCGTGTTATTTGTTTACCTATGTGCGCGGGATTGTTTGAAACTAACACTGGCCGGGGATACCCGACTCTCCCCTGTGTGTTGTAATAGTTTGATTATTTTTTGGCTTGAACGAAGTTATTAATTTACCAACGAAGCATTTGTTTTTTCTGTACCACCCTTCTTTTCGTGACACGAATCAGTTTCAAAATCGCAGGGCGAATTATTACTTTCGAAATTCAAAATAATTTACTTCACTTTTATCAGCACTACATTTCATTATTCGGAATAAATATAAATTAATGAATAGGGAGTAAATTCGAAGGCCTTGCATTAAGGTCAAGTTAAGTGGAAAATAAATTTTAATAAACGAGTTTAAGTCATCGAACATTCACTGACATGTTCATATGTGTAGGTTTGGTTGTATAAAATTATATTAAATAATATTAAATTTTACATTTAGAAATGTTTTTCTAAAAACTGCCATGAGCACGTTCTTCATTAATCCTTGGAAGTAATCAAGAGCAGTAAGGCGGTGATTAATAAGCTTGTGTGGAGTAGGAAGCAATCAGCAGTGTATATTTGTGTGTGGATCCTACCTGCAGAGATAATGGAGAGTGCTAGAGTCCTGTGTTTAATATCGCGATGCCTCGTACACGAAATCTTCCTTGGTGTTCCGAGACAGATATTGCTTCCACGGCAGCTAACAAGATCGCACAGTGTACCCTTTAATTATACGGCTCTTCGGAGACGCTAATTACGTCTGAGGATGCCTTCTCTTTTAATTGAATACAGTTCATTCCTTTGAAAAGTTCAGGCACCGTAACCTGACACCGTCGTTAAGCACACGCCTTGCTCGGAAACGTTTGATGTCTGTTTCAATATTTAATCTGAGAATACTTCAACTGAATATTTTGAGGCAGTTAAATACTTCCAAGAGTAATATATTATTTCCGATGTTTTCGATATCATCCATTCGGTAAATATGCTCGAATAAGATATTTATATTAGTAGAGGCACGCAAAATTCGCGTTATCTTTCGGTGACATGATAGAATCCACTGCCGTATAAACACGTGACCACAGTTCGTGGTTTCATTGGCTGCTGCAGTGTTATCAACGTCACGTATCTGCTTGACCTCCTCAAAAGAGATTTGCCACTCCACAGCTGAATTTATATCACTGGCTCAAGAGTCCTCCGAGGCGTGCCAAACATGTTTTTGGCCAATGGCAGAAGTTGGCCAAACGCACAGTAACTTGGAGTTCAGTCTGTCCGTAAATAATAACGCGAATTTTGCTCGTCACTTTCTATCAGATTATAAAATAACTTTGAAATAGTTTTGCTGCAACTTATTACATGAGTCACAGAATAGGCATTGAAAAGGAACTGAGAAGAAGTTGAGTGTGAATCTAGTATGTATACATACGCTGTTTTATGTTTAGTAGAAAGGGCCAGAAAACTTCAGACACATCGAAGTTAATCAAGTCTTTAACTTGTATTTGGATGTAAGGTACTACAAAACAAAAAATGAATCTCTTTTTTTTTTTTTTTTTTTAAACAAAAGAAATATCCGATACTCAAAACACACGTAGATATTGGATGTGTTTGTCAAATATTTTTCCATTTTATGACTCTTCTACTGGCAATTTTTACATGAATATTTTTCCATGTCTTCTTTCAAATAAATTTTAGTATCACTAAAATAATATATTTTGTGTACTGGAACAAATCCTCATAAAAAATAAATAAACTAAATAAAAACAGGAAATTCGTTTGAATCATAGGTTGTATTTCATGTACGGCATTGGAAGTTGTTTGCTTATTTTTCTATATCGAAAACAATATTTCTCGCAAGGGCCTGTTTCACACAATATAACAAAAACATGTTTCTTTGGTTGAATTAGTTTTGCATTATTACATCCAATTGTAATGAACTCTCATGAGAACCAAACCTATTTATCCGGGCTTTGAGGGCAATGTTACATCTCCAAGCTCCTGCGGTACAAGGTTACAGGAGAAACTTTAGAGTAATGATCAGTTCACTAGGCCACAACAATACCGCGACGGTAACTACTCATAAATATCTCCCTGCATCTTTTTAGAGGTTTTAAATGAAATTTAGTGCAACCAGGCGAAGATGTAGTAGCAATTCTTTTACCACATTGGGTAAAAATCTGTTGTGTTTATTTGTGGAAAACTCTGCTACACATGCTGTCATTTTACTCACGTTGTGTAGATTTTAAAGGAAATTAATTATGATTGCGCATCACAATGTGCAGTTTCTCTGAGAAAGTCCACTTTTAAGAGGATGTGAGCCATAAGTAAGTGATAAACCCGATAACTGAAGTCTGCAGGTTTTTGGAGGGAAATATAGAAAAACCAAAAATAAAGGACAACACACTTTTCGCCTATTTAATGAGAAATAATTTTCTAGAGTGTTCTAATTATTTAGTACAAAATTTTACGCCGCATCTAAGTGCTAAGGTATCTGGGTACTTGTGAAAGCACATTGTGTATTCTTACACCGTATGTAACATTGAAATTTTTGTGGGCCTGATCATTTTATTCATGCGTCGTTCTAATGAAACTGTGGAATTATAACAGTTTCTTGATTTTTACACCTATATGCATTAAAAACGGAAGCTAAATTTTTTTTTTCAGTTTTAAAAATGTTTACATGACAAAGTTAAGACATGGAACTGTTTTCCCTCCGTAGTTAACAACTTAACTAGGTAGCATGCCAGTCAGCATGCCCGTTGAACTGTATGCAGGTAGAGGCAGTGACGTTTTTCAAATGTTGTTTCAAAAGTTCTCAGTTTACCGTGAACAGTCTATACAACATTTTGGCCTCATAAAAAGCTCATTATAATTGCATAATTATGCGAAAACTTCTGAACGTACACAATTGCTACACTATGTCGTCACAGAAAACCAAAACTTGGTTTTCTGTGTCGACGTAGTGTAGCAGTGGTGTATGTTCAAAATATTTCAAATAAATATTTAGCCCTATTGCAAGAATCTTAAAAAAAAAATGCCTAGAAATGCATTACTGTGATTTAGTATATACTTACTAAGTTAACAATAGCGATAATGTAGGTTTCCCGTTATTAAATTTCTCTATATGGCCTATAAAAACCTGTAGACTTAGATGTTCGTGTTAAACATTAATTTTTTTCGTAAACACTCTTAAGTTGGCAACCGTTGTACAACAAATATCGCGTGACTTCTTTCGGCGTTGTTTATGGACTGCGGGTGGCGCTAACTTTAATTTCAGATCAGTGAGCGTCAAATCACCCAAGTGTGTTAGCGGATTCTCCTCTAATTGACGTTACACCTGGCGCAAATTGACAAATGATGCAAATGTTGCTGCAACACAGAATACTGGCGCCTAAACCCCAGAGACTGGTATTTATAACCCGAGTACGATACTAGGGGAATTACTTCTCTGTGCGCTACCAACATGTAGAATGCTAATATCCTTAGATGGGCGTGGCACATAAATTGACGCCAAACGCATCAACTGAAGTTTACAGGTTTATGGAAGACAATACGTGATAATCAAGACAGGGCAATCCTAAACAACAGTTTCTCCCTACATTGGGAGCAAATATTTTGAGGGAACGATAAATTCCTCTAGCGTGATATCTTACGCCGCACTGAAACATTCAAATTTATGGTGTAAGAAATAACTTGACAGTAATGCATAACGCTGGGAAAATATTTGCTCACGAAGTTAGCGAAAAATGTGATCTAGATCTCCAGTATCTTATGTAAGGCGTCATTCCCTCGCCCTGATGCCGGCTCAACTAGTTACTGAGCCTGTTAGCCGGTCAAGACAGGGTTCCTCAGAAGAATGGGTGGGTGACATTTATCATTTAATTTAGTATTTGCTACGTGACAACATCCAAGACATCACCAAGCCGGCAATCCACAGGCTGGCCAGGCGCGGAGGAGTGAAGCGCATCTCGGGGCTCATCTACGAAGAGACACGAGGCGTGCTGAAAGTGTTTTTGGAAAACGTGATCCGCGATGCTGTCACCTACACTGAACACGCCAAGAGGAAAACTGTCACTGCAATGGACGTCGTGTACGCATNCTTCATCCGCGATTCTGTCACCTACACTGAACACGCCAAGAGGAAAACTGTCACTGCAATGGACGTCGTGTACGCCTTGAAGAGGCAGGGCCGCACCCTCTACGGNCTGTCACTGCAATGGACGTCGTGTACGCCTTGAAGAGGCAGGCCCGCACCCTCTACGGTTTCGGAGGTTAAGCCGAACTAGGCCAGCCATCAATTGCCTGCCAATGTATGGAGGCTTTTTGGAGAGATCCGACCTCGATATATATCGCTACGTGTTGTTTAATGGAAGTCTAAAAATAAAAAGCAAATTGAATTATTTTTACAGCTAACGTCTACTATACTAAATTTGTGGACTTATGGAATTTATTATATGTGACGTATTTTGTAACTTTTGTAAGGATACATTTTCTACGTTATCTTTAAAGCCAGGTAATGACGTTATTCTATTTGACAGTAAAATACCTTCGTGTGGTTTCTTCCACCTCAGAAGTCTTGAGATAAATACTGTAGAGGATCGCAAATTAAGATGATTGAGTAGCTGGATCAACTTACTCATTTCACAATCGTGTCAGGTCGAGGAACATAAGAGTATTTTCACTTACACAAGTAAGAAGAGTAGAAAATCCCAACACTTTGTTTTTCTTTAATCGCTTCCAGAAGCGTGTGGATGTTTGTCAATGTGTTAGGTGTTTATCTATGTCATCCTCTGTTATCCCTCACGAGAGCGCACACGCTGTTCGTAGCTGGTTTAAGCGTAAGTGAGAGTTTCTGGAAAAAGCATTTAAAAAAAATAACATCATTACATACTTAAAATTACTGGGTTACTAAGTAACGTTAGCAGAAAATAACGAACATTGTGCCATGCTTTCGTCTGCATGCTGTCATCCACAGTGATCCTGCCGAAAATCGGGAACTTTGTATTGCTTAATAATAGTTCTATGTCTTCGTAAAGGCTGGTTAACTTATATTCTGGTATGGTCTACATACATTGTGTTAAGTCTTGTGGCCAGCACTACATCGACTCCGTAACTGCATCTCTTATGATTTTTTTCTTGTTCTATCTCTGGCAAATAGGAAAATAATTATCTACATACACAAACTGCTGATTTTCAGTAATCAGACTTGATTAATTATATAGTTTCGCAAACACTGAGCGTCCATGAGCTTACAAAAATTATAATTTAATTATTATAGTCCTAGACAATCCCAACATTTCAACGAATACTGAATAAATGGGCAATACTATCAAAACCTAATTGCCTTACGACGTGACCAGATTAAAGTTCTTTTAAATTATGTAACTACACTTTTTTAATTTATTTGTACATGCCACATTCGTTCCTGCTGTAAGGGACAGCCATGAACATTTTTTTGCCAGTGTAACCTAAAATGAACATGAATTAACACAGTGGCAAATTTTCGCCTTCTGTCAGCGTGTGACTTAAAAATTCAAAGCGGAAAATACTCAATACTACTTTCCGTATTCAATATAATCCTTTCCTTTACCCTTCTTTCGGGCGTATTGAATAAATTTGCAATCAGAAAAGAAATGTCTAGGGTTCTACCTGAAATTACTCCGCCGTTTCCGTGGATGGAGACTTGAGCGTGCTGAACGAATTGTGACGTGTTAGTAGGTTGGTATGATTGGACTGTGCCCATTGCCGACCATGAGAATAAATAAGAACCGCGCACGTACAGAACTCAGAAAGACCTTTCCGAACGAACCCTCATATGCCACCGGATGGCTTTTAGTGTTGTGAGACCGGAAGCCGAAACTCCCATAACTCACTAGGTGTTTGTGAAGCAAAAGCACCCTGACACTTTCTGAAATCATTGGGTCGGCGACAGGGGCAGTGTATATGTGGGGCTTTGGGCACCGGGCACTTATTTAGGCGAGTTATTATGTGTTGCCTATTTTAAGTAAAATTACGTTTTCGTGTGTTCGGTGGGGGAGTGAAGCTCCCCTCCAGCCTCCCGGCTGGAGTGAACGTTGTGTCGTCATGTATGTCTAGCATGTTGAAATGTTGTTTGCAAGTGTGCTAATTAATTTCGCATGTAGTGTGTCGGCGAGTCCCTAGTCTCCCGAGGTGTCCTATACAGGTTGCCCTCGGAGTACGTTTCAACAGAAAGACCTTTCACAACACCACAGACAGATAAGTAGGATAAGCTGTCACCAATTCTTTCAAACATCACCAATCAGACACTACCTGTTATATTGGTGCCCTCGGAAGAGTGCCAGAATCGTATTTATACTTCCTGTTTTCCACCTCAGCTCTGTCTGCTGTGATTGCTCTTCCAGTGTCTCGCCTGAAGAAGGAGAAAGATTTCAGGCCCCGAAACGTCGCGAAGACTTGTAATAATTTTTTGTATCATCAATTATTCGTCGTTCTGTGTCCTCTCTGTTGGTTTATCTGTTACTTTCTCTTGTTATTTTTGTGCTTCCTGTGTTATTCGTAGTGTTGAATTTCTTGGTTTTATGATCTGACAAAGAATACTCTATCCTGACTTGTTTTTTAATGTAGTTTTTGACCTGTTTTGTGTGTGTTTTGAGTTTTTATTGTTCAGCTGTGTCTGCTGCTATTGTTTTTTTTTTTCACTATTTTGTTCACTTGTGGGGTGTTCTTATTTTTGTCACCGTGTTGTCTTTTCTTTTGTTTTACTTTTATTCTCTGTCCTGCTTTGCAATAATAAGTTGTTCTTCCGTCTTTTTGTCGTTTTAATTGTATACATATTTATTTTATAAATTGACAAGGAAACAGCTTTTCCTAATTATCTGTATGTGGTGTCGTAAAAGGTTTTTTTTTTCGATTTTTTGTCGTGCTGAGTTTTTTGCGTGTGGGATTCTTATTTATTCTCATGGTTGGCAACGAACACAGTCCAATCATACCATCATAATGATATGAACTCACCATTGCCACTATACTTTAAATATAAGAAAAGAATTGTGACATATAAAACACCATTTAAATAAAAATTGGGGACACTACCGTAACACGTGCAAAAATGAAGAGCTCCAAAAAATAATCGATATCAATATACATATCGCAGCTATCAGCTGTCTCCATGCTGATACAATTGAAGTCGTGTAGTTCACTAGGAAACGGCACACAAATCATTAATGGCGCCTTTCGACCGAAAGTAAGTCAGGCGACACTTGCAGAACACACGCCACAAGAGGAGACCGCTGGGCCCGTGCACCACGGCAAAAAGTGTGCCTTAATAGTGCAAAGAATTGACTTGTGTTCTGACGATGAAGGGGGTGTACGTTGGCCGTTTATACACTTATTTTTTCATGAGTAACATACAGCCGGAGTTTCTCGGTCGAATTTTATACATCTTATACACACGTACATATACATACAATCTGCACAACATATGTTATTTTAAAATAAATTTGTAAAAAAAAAACATTACGTGAAAATTTATTCTTATATTATACTCAAATATTGCTTCCTGCAAAACCACACAAACTGTTCCTCTGAACGTCGATAATACGATCTCCCAGCTTATTTATCTCGTTGCTAGGGCATCCTGCATGCAAATGAAGCCTTCCCTGTAGCATACAGTTTATTAGTGAATACTTGCGTGTAGGCGGGCGTAAAGAGTAGGAAGACAGACATTTTAACGAAAAAATAGCTACAGCAGTTAAGGAAAAAGAATACGATTATTAAAAGCAATCATAAAATCAGGCTGATAAAGTAGCCTCTATTAAAGCAATGAAGTTACGGTATTCTTATATTGTGAACACAAAGAACCAGTACAGACCTGACAATTAGTTACAAAAATTATATCAAAAGCAGAAATTAATACACATCATATGACAAGAAAATAAATACGGAACCAATAAATGTAAGAACAAACTGAATGTCAGAAGGAAAAAAACTGGGCAGTATAAAAGAAAATAATATTTCAAATTAGCCGAAAGCAAAGAGGTACTCGGTGAGGTACTAAAAGCTTTTGTGCAAAATAAAAAATAAAATGAATAAAACATTAAATTTAAAAAATCGGATGGCCAGCTTTGGATTTGTCTGTTTGTCACTTAATGGACAGAGCAAGAAGTTATCGCTGTACAGAAGAAGTGCATAACTTTACGCTTAACTAACTGTAGGATGCATAACATAAAAATTCGTATATCAACATAGAAAATTAAATTTAATGAATGCGGTGCGCAAAATATCATCAAAATTAAAATGCTAAAACAATTTGATATCGCACGTTCGTAATAAAAGAGAACGCGATTTTGCAGAAGTGGTGGATTATTATTATTAAAAATATGGCAGATAATTTAAAAACTATACTATTTCGTAAGCCACAGTTCTCCTACCAATTGTCGAATGAAGTCCTGTACATCTCGTTTGAAGGAAATACTGTAAATTATTAACTTAAAATTATTTCATACCCACTTAAATAACACTAATACATAGTTAAAGAGAAAACATTATTTTGTAGCCAAGGTACACGGTATGAAAAACAGTTTATATTCAAGTGGTTCTGAGCCTTTAGCGATGGTATAATTGTAAATGTAATGCAAAAATTTCAATTAAAAATTCGAAATTAATCCACATTTTACCTTAAATAATATTGCTAGAGAATGATTACGTTAACATTTTTTTTCAATAAAATGCCTTGTTAAATAAGAAATAACTATAAAAAGCAAGTTTAAAATACATAACTTGTGATATCATGTATTGTACTGATGCCATCATCAACACAAATTCTGTTTTCCTTGGTGTGCATGACTGCACTACAAGTACGAAAGATAAAGAAAAAAACCAGATATTAAATTTTATAGAACAACGCTTGTATCTACGGCTACTTGTGTAAGTAAAACTTGGTGAGTAAGACAGTGTAATCAAATTTTCTGGAAAGGGTAACTTTACAAAACGCGAAAAGAATTTAAAAGATACTGGAACAACTCCAAGTACTTTAACTAATTCCACGAAATAAAAATAGAGTGAAAAAGGCACGAAGACGTGCAAAGGAACAAGTATTTTCAAATAAATTTGCTGCTATGAAAAATGAGGAAAGGTTTTTAAAAGAAAGTTGGACCAACCTTGGAAGAGGTATTCTTTTTTGCCCATTGGAGAAGCTAGAAACAATGTTTTTAATAACTAATATGTTAAAAAACATAAGCAAGGCACAACTTTAGTTTCATTTTTATGCTAAGTGCAAAGTTTTAGCATAATTTTAGTTCTGCAAATATACATTTTAATAGGTGCGGTTAGTTACATATTTACCTAAATTTTTATTTTGTTAATTCTTTATAAGATGTGTTGTTTATTTTTATTTTAGGTAATAATTTTATTTTTAAACCAGTGTATGGGGAACCCTTTAACTCAGTTATTATTATTTATTTTTTTTATCTCACTTCTGTCAGGTGTTTATTTTATGTTATGTTATTGATACTGTAATCCGTGAACGTGTGTTTATTTTAATCTGTGTGCATTTTACCGACCATGAATTTAACTAAACTTACCGCCACTTATAATAATTTGGCTTTCTAATTTTTGCATGTTTAAATAAATCCTCTTTGTTAAGGCGCCTAGTACAACATGCGAGTGTTCGGCGAGTTATATTGTTCACAAGGCAAGAAGGATCGAAAGTCGCAATTCAAAGTTAAAACTAACGATCTTATTTTCTTTGGGATTCCGGAGATAATATGGCAATTCACAAACAACCTTACGACTTTCAAGTAGCTACTTAAAAAAAAAATTATGTACCCCAAAACTTTTTAAGAAAAAGTATAATTTTCCAGGACTTATACTGTGATTTTGAATTTGTTGCATCTGTTTGTAATGTTTAGTGTGAAATAAATTTTACTGTTCTTGTTAAATATTCTCAGGTAACCCTAACAAATTTTTTGCTGTCCCTGACATATTTTTTCCACATAATACGAGTAGCGACCAGCTGCACAAGTATGTCATAATCATGGAATGGATGAGTAATTACCAACACTTTTATAGGCATATTTGGTTATAATTTAAATATCAAGAGTGACCCTTAAGACTTGAAATGTACGAGGGCAGCTCGGGTGATAGTCTTATCTTCTGTGCTCTTATTGATCATCATTCTGTGAATCGTCCATCATTTCATCAATATTTCGATCAATCCATCAATCTTATCATTTTTCGTCTAATATTTCTGTCAGTCTCGCATTATTTTCATTAATCTTTCAATTTTTCCATAAATATTTCACGACATTTCCACAAATCTTCCAATATTTCCATCAATCTATCGCATCTTTCCAACAATATTTCAAAATTTCCATATATATATTTCGTAATCTTTCCATAAACCTTCCAATTTTTCCATCAATCTTCCAAACTTTCCATCATTATTTCGCAATCATTCAACCGATGTTTCGCAATATTTCCATCAATCTTTCGGCCAATCTCGCAATCTTTCCATCAATATTTCAACCAATCGTGCAATATTTTGCCAGCCTTTCAATATTTTCATTAATTTTTCAAACTTGACATCAATTTTTCTATCTTTGGATCAATGTCGCAATCTTTCAATCAATTTTTCGCAATATTTCCACTAACCTTTCGCAATGTATCCATCAATCTTTCCCTCAATCTCGCAATCTTTCCACCATTTTTTCGATATATCTCGCAATATTTCCATCAATATTCCAATCTTCCCATCAGTCTTTCAATATTTTGTCAAATTTTTACACCAACCCATGATCAATCAATGGGTTTGTCGTCCATCACCCACCCATACATATAAAAAATATCCGCCAACTGTCTACATTCAATTGTATTTGATGGCAATAATGTTTTGTATTCAGTCCACTGCCCGTGCATTTTTTATATTTAGAGTTTTGAATAATTTTCTTCATGTAGATCTGTACTTAAGTAAACGAGTGCTCATAGAACCACTATAAAGTTGTTTTTGTCTGTTGTTTTTTGTTTTACTTTCCGTAAATAACATGTTAACACTACCTGGCTTTTAGAGAGGTGCGGTAGCAGAGGAGTAAATATCACGTTTGCTTAAATGTTTAATTCGTGTTAAAACCCCGCTCCACGACATAATATTTAAACAATTTTAATTTTGGTTTTCTATACTCTGTTGCATACTCTCACACTGCGAAATTCATAATTTTTTTCACAATCTATCTTTGCAATTTGTAAATACACAAAAATAACCCAGGAGAAAATTTACGGAAAGTTCTGTGAACATTAGAAAGTCCATTATTAAGAAAAATGAAGCTTTTGTAATTTTACAAAGATTTCTCGATAATTTTTTACCGATAGTTTTCCGTAATTTCTCGGAAATTTTTTCAAACACTATGGGTTTCTGTGGATAGAAAAACAACTTTCCCTTCTTTCTCTGAAGAAAACATTCATTTTTGATGGACGTACTCCGTGCTCGAGGTCATTATCTCGTTATCTACGAATTGCGAGGTTCCAATTTATAATTCTTCGAAAATTACAAATGTGTGTCTCGTTTTCAGAAGTCAGATTAGGTTACATTTTATTGGGCGAGGAGAACCCCATACTAGCTTATAGGAATAAAGATAGGATGTTAATAAGCAAAATAAATATCACGTTAATAATTTTCTTATTTTTCGAAATGTTAGAGATAATAAAACGTTACTTCCTACTTGTTAACTTCAAGTATTTCTCCATGCACAAGCTAAAATCACAAGTAGCTTTATAAACGAATGATTAAATATTATTTTTGTCCATGTGGGTAAGGGAAGTATTTTTTAGTTTAAATAACTCAGAAAATATTTGATTTCATGTGTGTCCTGCAATATAATAAACGTTACTCTACGTAGAACCTAATATACTTTCGAGATTATATACTCATTCGTGTATACATGGTGTTTCGGGATATTAAGACGTCTTCGGTAATTTAAATAACACGGCTATAATTTTTTTCTTAAGAAATAGTAGCAAATTCGTGGGTCCTAAAAACAGAAGTCTTTAATCAAAAACGTTGCTAGGCCTGGCCAACATAAATTCACCAAGATACATTAACTACTGCTGCTCACAAAGACTCAAGCGTAAAGTAAAAGTAATTACTCTTCCGTAAAACTTTCATAATGCACTACGAAGTAACATGTCAGCTCTACAAAGCTCAAAGTTCATACACCTGTATTTCTTTCGGTTCGTTTTTCTCGTATCCGAGAGCACGGGGACAAAAGGAAACAAACAAAAATATATTGTCAAAGAAACGGGAGCCTGAAAGGGCAGCCAGATAAAGGAATGAGCATTGTGAGATCCCCTCCGCCGAAGTCGTACAGAACACGAGACGGCAAGGGGACACAGAAGGGGTTATTGAGAAAGAAAAGCGAGCATGAAGTATTGTCACGGTGACACGAGAACTCCAATCTTTTCCAACCCTCGCAACCCCCTCGGCCAGCTACCCCAACCCCTTCGATGCCCTACCTCTTGCGCGTAGGTGGACGAAGAGGTATGTCGGAAATGGCAGAAATTTAACCCCTTCTCAGGCTGGGCCCTGCTTCCTTGTAGAAGTGCATTACGTGATTGTCATACCTACCCGCTTCAATATATCTGGTGTCCCAGAATCTCTTTCAAAGAACAAATTGCCACAATCCGTACAGTGCCAATAGATAAGGTAGTTCCTTCTTCTTTACTTTTTGCGTCTGTATTTGTCGTGAACAATATTTTTCTTTGGTGGACCGAAAAATCTTGGTAGGTGTTTAATTAAACCATCAAAAAAAAATCGTTTAGGCAGATAATATTTTCTTGACCCATCAAACGTGTTATAAATAACTTTTATTTCCTTATATGTTTATTTCAAATCAACGCGTTGCATCGAGATAAAATAATTGGAATTCTTTAAAATATTTCTCACAAAGGTACATTTTTCAAAAGCTACCAGTTTGAAAAATGCAAAAAAAAAAAAAAAATTATAACTAAGTAGCTCTACACAATCATAAATATGTTTTAGCAGCGCTTGGGAGAAGAACTGCAGCACTTTTAAAGTTTATGTTCACTAAATTGTTTTCTGGTAGGCTAAAGGTAAAATGATACCAGAAAAAAAAATTGAAAATAATAATGTTGCCACACTTATTATGTTTTACCTCCGGTAGCTTTAGTCTATTGGCAAACGTTCAACAATTTTCTTTACCATACAATTTGCAGTTCTACAGGAGCAACTTTATCTAAGACCGAAGTCGGTTTTGTGAGCTCTGTGACATTCGCAAGTAATGCTGCTACACTCACTCGGCTGAAATTTCTAACAGAAATTATTCAAAGTATTTCAAATCTGGAAACTGTGGTCGCCTTGCCCGAGTTGACACTTGGTCATTCCAAAAAAAAGCACCGACGGCGTGGTAACATAAATCCAGTAATTGCGAGTGTGGACCTTTACAGTTACTTGAAACGTTGTCTCATCGCAGAAAGTTACACAGAGCTAACACTCTTCTCCTCTTCACCATAAAATTACAAAGGATGTCTTGTGGCGAGCAAGTTGATAAGTATGTGATATCGNTAACACTCTTCTCCTCTTCACCATAAAATTACAAAGGATGTCTTGTGGCGAGCAAGTTGATAAGTATGTGATATCGCTTTTACACCGTGCATGTTTTCTTACGCCTGTACGTGTGACAATATTTTCTTAAGGAAGGAGTGAAGCTCTCCTTAAACCCAAAATATACTGAAAACATATGGCCTCCTGCATTACTGTTTCGAAATGCTCACAGAGAATCATCCAGTCTCGGCAGAATTGTTTCACCGAGAGTAAATTGAAGGTCTTCTGGCAGTTTATTAGGATGCTGCAGGCAAAAAATTTCCGTAAATGTATTTTTCAGACCTCTTTTCTTCGAACAAATATACATACCTACCCATCTCTGCGTCCGGGAATACGCAGACATCTTGATATTGTCAGCCTGCGAGTGTTCATGATTGAGGTTTTCCGTAATCGATTTACGTGCTTAAAATTGTATGCGAAATCTATAGTGACTTTCAAGTATTAAGCACGTCCATCCAAAACATTTTGACGAATGTTTTAAACATATTTATAGTTCCGCTTGAGCTTGGTTCATTCAATAATGGAGATATAAGTGCAATGTAAATATTTCTTGGGTATGAAATATTCACAGATATAATCACTTATTTCACCTCTAAGGACACGTAGACGGTGAAATAATTATTTCATATATTTTTTAATGAGTACGCTAGCAGGAAATAACTAAACATATTTCGGAAATTCTTTTATTATCCATTTAATATCACCGCCATCTTTTCTTTTCTGTTGAATAAATGCACATTCGGTAAAATAAATTAACTCGAATAAAATAATCGTACCACGTATTACGCGCAGGGAGTGAAATATTTCTTTAACAAAAAAAATCGGTTAAATATGAATACAATATATAATATATAAAATATATACAGAGTGATTCTAAAATCATGGGACAAACATTGAAGGTTGGTAGAGCTCACTAAAACAAACAACTATTGTATAGGAATATATGGGCGGGAGTGACGCGTTGTGGCACAAACACAAAAATAACACATGAAATGCAACACATTGTTTATTTACGTCACCGCTAAATGCCTTTTTACAGCAATGTTTATAATAATTGCTCAAAATTGCTACCACCGGTAGTAATGCAAGCTTGGTAGCGTCGGTGGAGTGATTGGTGAACAGATTCAAATACGCCGGGTATTTCACGCATGCCACCATTGTCAGCCAATCACGCCATATTAGAGGTCGCCAAGCATGCGTGACTGTTGGTGGATGCATTTCCAGCAACTGTTTTAACATTTTCTGTACGGAATCACTCGTTAAGTATGCTGCTAATGAACATTTTATGTTTNAGTGAACATTTTATGCTTCCATTAATATGTTATGTTTTTGTGTTTGTGCCTCAACGCGTCACTTCCTCCCATATATTCCTATACAATAATTGTTTGTTTTAGTGAGCTCTACCACCCCTAAATGTTTGTCCCATGATTTTAAAATCATCCTGTATAACCCGACANTCCTGTATAAAATATAATGGACTTTGTCGAAAACTATGTTTGAGACTTATTACTGTTATATACAGTAGCAATGCTCAGTCTATCTTTGTTTGTGCATCTAACAGCCTGTAATTCACAGACTGCGCGCCGGATCTGATTGCTAAAGTATTTATCTTCGAGCTGCGAATAAGGCAATAGTTTTCATGGTAGTGTAAACATTGATACCCTGGTAGCCTTTTGGTGAAAATATCTAGACACGTTGAAAGAATTGACTTAACATACTTATTACCTTAACATACTGCTGCATTAATATATTATATTATGGCTACCATATTACATTACCATATTATCATCACCATATTAACATATGACCTGAACATTTGCATTGCCTTATATAATACAAGCATTTTATCTGTCGCAATATCACTCATATAAATATATCCCCGTCAATGTATTGGTAGAGTGTGCTGACTTCGTGGCCTAATAAAATGAAGTAACAATAATTCCTATTTCAACGAGCTAGCTAGGTGTTACGTAAGGTATTCGCGTTTTAGTCTATTCGCAGTATCGTCACCCTTTTTGAATGAAACATTTGAAAAATCGCCCCATGCAAGTCGCGTTTGGTTATTTTGTAAATATTTCACTAACCACAGACGTTTTATACTTCTGTTAACGTAAAAGTATCTTATTTTTGGTCCAGTTCAACGTTTCCTTTTTTGTATCTACAATTTCATTTACAGTTAATAAAAATGAAAGTAGAGAAACAACAACTTTGTTGGTAATGCCTATAGTAAAATATTGTAATTCGTATGTTAAATATGTGCCACTCAATTGAGTGCACACGAACGCGGTGCGTTCTCCATTTGGTGTAATTTTATAAACCTACAGTAGTTAAGCTTTGTTTACACGAGGCGGAGAAATAGCTTGACAGGAGAAAGTTAGCAGTGTTTCAGAAAAGTTGGAAGTAACCACTAATGGACCATACTTACAATAGTGTGCATTCTTTTAATTTTCCGTGTACGTGCTTAACAAATAGTTACTAAGGCGCACTTATGTTTAGAGATTTATTACTTTGTTTTCTCGATTCCCATGACTAAGGAAATTCCAAGGGGAGATAGGTTACTTGCATGCGCGTGAGATTCTCCGTTGGCACTGAACGCAGATCAGGAAACTGTCGTGCATGCGGCATACGATCATGCAACTGTCATTATTCGCGTCTTTAATGACCTCTTAGTTAGACGTTATAGTCGCGTGCACACTCGAATTTATTTCAGCTGATGATTAGTTTCCCGCTGCTACAGTGCGATGCTGTGACTGGGCCAGCATCTCGTAGCATGAGTGAAGAGATTTGGGCGGCTCTTAACATCGAGGTCTTGAGAGCCGACGTGGGTGAAGAGAGGGGAGNTTGCATGCGCGTGAGATTCTCCGTTGGCACTGAACGCAGATCAGGAAACTGTCGTGCATGCGGCATACGATCATGCCACTGTCATTATTCGCGTCTTTAATGACCTCTTAGTTAGACGTTATAGTCGCGTGCACACTCGAATTTATTTCAGCTGATGATTAGTTTCCCGCTGCTACAGTGAGATGCTGTGACTGGGCCAGCATCTCACTGTAGCATGAGTGAAGAGATTTGGGCGGCTCTTAACATCGAGGTCTTGAGAGCCGACGTGGGTGAAGAGAGGGGAGNTCCCCCAGAAAACCTGCCGACTAGCGGCATCGTCCGGCGCGATTCCCACTTACGAAAATCCGGGAGTGACCCGGCTGGGGATTGAAACCAGTTCGCCTTGGTGGGAGACTCAACCACCAAGGCCCCTGGCATTTCGTAGAACTTTGATTATTGGCGCCATGCAAGTCGAGAACAAACTGCGAAGGTGACTCAAAAGTAAAAGGGTTTGAAGACATAACTTGGTCACAAATGAATCTGCGAATGTGTCAGGGCCATAATCATAAACTATTTTCACTGTGCTTCTACAGGCGCGTTAATGGGGATCAACGGCCCTTTACGGCAGATTATGTCGAGGAGATTAATTGAGAAACGTTCCAGTCTAATCCCCGGCGAATTTCATAATGGATAGGCACAAGAACAGGTTTTAAAAAAAAANTAATTGAGAAACGTTCCAGTCTAATCCCCGGCGAATTTCATAATGGATAGGCACAAGAACAGGTTTTAAAAAAAAAAGTTGTTAGGAGCTCATATTAGACGAAAAATCCCATTTGTATTCAGCTTTACTGTGCGTAATTCTTCAGTGTAAAACAAAAACTGCTTAATAAGGGAACGCTCCACGTTATTTACGTTGTACGACTAGAGATATAATCAAGGTACTCGACAACTAAGACTGAGTTAGCTGGAAATATAATAATTTTATAATAGAGAACCAGTTCTTTGCATAGTTTTAAAAATTTTCCAGATAAACGTTCGTCAATAAAAGTATTTTTGTATTTATTCGCTGGATCAGTCAAGAAGCTGTCTATTTTCCAGCAGTACTGCTTTATTTACTGAAGTAATTCAGTTATCACTCATACTGAAAGTTTCTACTGCCTTATTTTTACAGCGAGCTGTGCATATAACTATACTGTATATCGATNTTAATTGAGAAACGTTCCAGTCTAATCCCCGGCGAATTTCATAATGGATAGGCACAAGAACAGGTTTTAAAAAAAAAGTGGTTAGGAGCTGATATTAGACGAAAAATCCCATTTGTATTCAGCTTTACTGTGCGTAATTCTTCAGTGTAAAACAAAAACTGCTTGATCAGGGAACGCTCCACGTTATTTACGTCGTACGACTATATATATAATCAAGGTACTCGACCATTAAGACTGAGTTCGCTGGAAATATAATAATTTTACAATAGAGAACCAGTACTTTGCATAGTTTTAAAATGTTTTAGAAAAACGTTCGTCAATAAAAGTATTTTTGTATTTATTCGCTGGATCAGTCAAGAGGCTGTCTATTTTCCAGCAGTACTGCTTTATTTACTGAAGTAATTCAGTTATCACTCATACTGAAAGTTCCTACTGCCTTATTTTTACAGCGAGCTGTGCATATAACTATACTGTATATCGACATTTATAGTAACATTGTTTCTAGAGAAAGTATAAAAACAAACACTTAAGCGATGATGAAAAACTCTTTAATTAGGAAAGCGAAAGGAGACCAGTTTCTGTATATTGCGTGCACTTTGTGTGAAGTTGTTTTAATGTTCTCGGTCTAGCACAAACGTAAGTTTTTACTGATCAAAATTCACCCAGTGGGCGTCCGCGCTTTGACATTTGGAAGTCTCGTTTCGAAACATAAATCGAGAGATATTCATACACACGTATGTCGCTTGCAGCATCAAAGTAAAAACCCGCTTTAGAGAATTTCACATCGGACACGTAAAGGGATTATCCACCAGGCTTCAAACCTGGATCACTTCACCTCTCAAACAGTCTAAACCCACGCTTCACCGCGAAACGTGATGCGTGGCCTGGAGGTTTCTGCGCTTGTGATTTGTCCTGTTGCAGCAACAAGCTTATTCGATATGTATTTTCCTCTCTCAGGTCGTTTGTTTGTTCCATGACATAATGTGTGTACCTTCCTAATATTGCTAATTATTTAAATCCTTTTCTTTTCTAGTTAATAAGTGTTTTATATATATATTTTTTTTGCCACGTAGTTTTTGCCCATAAAGAATAAAAATGTGATGGGTCTCCTGATTGTAAAGTAACCCAAACCACCAGACGACCGACTCGGTACTCGTAAATTTCGAGAAATGCCACACGGTTTGGGTGTCAGTAAATAATAGTTTCTAATCCCTCGTGTCATAATCACAAGTTTCATCATTAGTGCCTATAAATTCATTACTCTTTCCAAACAAGATATAATTTTCAGCTTTAATGGGGGAAAAAATAATTCGCAAGTTGTTCCCGCTGGAAATATGTGATTGCATCCGGCTAACCTACGAAAGTACATACCTGTCATCCCGGTTAGGCCGAAGAATGAATGAAACCAGAAGTTAGATGAGAGAGGGAGGAGCAGTGGCCGAATGAAGACTGGGGGAGTAAATGGGAGAGCCCGTAGAAAACCCTTACACATGGCACTGCCCCCCGTAATATCCAAACAAGTGTCAGCGTCCGAACAAGTCTCGTCCGCCGGGTCCTGTGATCCAGCCATGACCCTGAATGAGGGGGAGGGGGAGAGGGACTAAAGTTTAAACCACTGAGATAGCGGTGGGTCAAAACTTCACCATTGTAACGTGACAGTTTTTTGGTTGGGCGTATGATTACGTGAAGGAAATCACGAATATAGATCGCAGGCTTTCGCAGCATTTTGTCTCCACAGTGATAATGAAATATTGGGTTGATCCTTACCTACAAGTACAAACGCTGTGAAGTGACTCCCTACGCTAAATGTGATAGAAACCTTATACAACTTGTGTCCTACAATTATTCGTAAGGGAGGTAGGTGCCATTGAAAATAGATATTTCAGATGATTCTAATACGAAATAATGAAACTTACTTCAAATGAGACCTGATATCTGTGAACAGTTGTTGGATAGTAACAATCCCATTCATTGAGAAAATATGGGGTGCCATGTCATTATCTGACAAATGTGTGTAACCCTTGTGTATTCGTCGCTTTTAATCACGCCATAATCTTGTGTGCATTAATTTACAAATAAACTTTTTCTTGGTGTATCTCTCAAGAAAATAGACAAAGTTAGTTTGGGCACAGTTGGTTTCATGTGAGTTCCACGATCTAGATTGCAAGGAAAGTCGTACAACCACGACTTGACAGCTGTATGTGAACACAGGTAATATTAACAGGATGGCATGCACATTACGGGCTCTGCGAGACAGTATTAATTCTAGATTTTCTTTCATCTCAAGTAGGTTTTATTATTTGGAGTTAAAACAACTTAATGAAATATATATTTCCATTTGCCTACCTCCCTTACGAATTACTGTAGGAAATAAATCGTATAACGTTTTCCATCCAATTTTGCAGAGGGAGTACCTCACAGTGTTTGTACTCGTAAGAATCAAACTGTATACTCAGTGAATTATCGTATCGTTACTTTCAGTATCACAAGTTATGCCAGTTAATCGACCGACTGAATCAGCTTCCTGTTCTATGTCATTATTAAAATTATTTGCTGGGGTACATGTCACACTAAACCTCACCTTATATTTTAACAGGAAATTGTGATGCGCTGATGAATTGAATTGATCTAGAACTCCGGCTGCCCGTAGGAGAACGGGACAACTGGAAGCCTTTGGGAAACCTCGCGGTCAAATAAAATTGCAGTCTTCAAATTATTTAATCAATTTCAAATGAAAGCGTTGTTATTAAAAACGTTTAGAATATCAGATATTATTATCATAAAAACTGTTTCCTGTTAATTATTTAAAAATCGCCACGTATAACAAGGAAACAAAATTGAGAAGGGCGATATTTCAATTCGGACGCTGACATAAATAAAGATAGGGACAGGAAAATGTAGCTTTTTAAAATACAAGTATGCTAGACTCTACTGTTCTATGTATTATCGGGCATTTACTTAGTGTTCATTGGATGCTGCCTCAGTGTATAGCCAGTTTTATCTCAGACCATCTGGCACGAGATTCGGTGCTTGTTTCCTTGCAAATCTGTTTTTGGTTCACGGTTCACCTGGGCGTGTCTAATAAACTTTGATCCAATTGCAAACGTAATGGAAAAGTGTATGTGTTTGAAGTCACGCTTGTCAGTACAGCTGTTCATGCTCTGTCATTCCGGTACTATGGTGGGCATTTTCCCCTCAAAATTTCCCTTTATCCCTCAAAATAGACAATTTGCCTTCAAAATTTTCCTTTTTTCACTAAAATTTCTTTTTTCCCAAATTATTTTTTTTCTTCCCTAAGAATTTCCCAGTTTTCCCTTCAAAAAGCACCGAACCTCAGCTGCAAAAATTAGCAGCAGAAAGGCACTTTTCGATCCATCGGAAGGATTTGGAGGGATCGTTTTCAAGAACAGAGCAGTGGTGACCATATTGGTATCATAGGCATACGGGCATGCCAAATCGATACACAGGGTCCAGGGTCCAAAGTCAGACCTGACCATCAGCCATCATGGTTCTATCAGCCATCTTGTCCGCCAGGTTAGATGTCTGTGACCTTAACCTTTGACTTTGACCACAAATCCATGCCCTTGGATGACCTTGAACCCAAAAAATTTGCAAAATGGTTTTAAAAATTTTAAAAAAGTATAAAACAAGCAAAATCATTTAAAATCTAAATTATATTATCAAAATTTTTATAAAAAAATAGAGATTCTTATGTTTACCTTAGGTGACCATCAAAACAAAAACTCAAGAAAAAATTGTAAAAATGGAATAAATTAAAAATCTACTAGCGCCATATTGGATTCAGGTGACCTTGACCTTTGACATTAACCCTGTGACCTTTGTCGCTAAACCCAAAAAACGTTAAACATCCAAAGAAATTAAAAAAAATTAATGAAAAATATTATTAATAATTTTTTTTTTTTTAATTTTTTTTAAGTCTAACATTTCTGGACATCTCCCACACACAACATCCACGAGACGACTGATCCCACCACCAATCAATAACATTGTATTAACGTTCCCCTCCCCAACCACTAACCTTTGATCATTCTGTCGAACGCAAACCACCAGCCATATTGGTGTTTCGTTTGTCATTTGTTTACATTTTCAACATCTAGGTGGCACTGATGACCCCGACCAATATGTTAGATCTGGGTGAAGTTCACATTTACCTAACATGTGTGACATGATCTCCCCGTGCCGATGACCTTGGATAACCTTGAGCCTAAAAATAATTCTAAAATCCTTTATAAAACCCAAAAAATTCCAAAAATATTAAAAAATTAAAAAAATTATTAAAGACTTATTTTTTATTCAATCTTTTCATCAATATCGCAGTCTTTCCATCAAACAGCACCACAATCAGCACCGCAATCAGTACCACAATCAGTACCACAATCAGTACCATCAGCACCCAAATCAGCAAACCACACCAATCGACACCAATCAATACCAATTCATACACTAAACCACACACAAATCCATACACCAAACCACACCAATCCACACACCAATACGCACCGATCCACACATGAATCACACATGACTACACACACCAATCCTCACCAATTAGCACACAAATCCTCGCCAATTAACACACCAATCGAAACACCAATCCACACCAATCCATATCAATCCACACCAATCCTTAGTAATCTGCTCTGCAATCTGTTTCATAATCCACTCTGCAATCCTCCTTCCTAATCCACAGCAACCCATGCCAATCCTTCGATAAATCCCTATCCTTCGATCAATCCCAATCCTTCTATCCATCCCAATCCTTCGATCGATCTTTCGATCAATCATTCGGTTTGTCCCCCACCCATATGTATAGAAATTACATTCGTTCGCCAACTGTATTTGAATTTGTACACATCGAAAGAATTAAAGTTTTTAATGCAGTCAACTATCCATGCATTTTTATACTAAAGTCTTTATCATCATTCTATATGTAGATCTTTCCGTTAATAGTCGAGTGCTCATAGCACCACTTTAAATTTCTGAGTGATATAAGGATACGCCACACAAAAATAAAAATTAAAACAATTATTTTATAATAATTTGTTATTATTTTGTAATTACAATTTTAGAAGAAAGCAGCTAATCTAATTCTGCTATATATCCCCGATCCTACTTTTTAATTTTGATTGAAAATATCTTATTAATGTGCATGAGAACCCCGCTTTTTTCAAGGTCAATCAAATATCTGAGTCTATCAACAAGTTCATTCTGGTCTTCGGGAAATAGGTAGCCAGTATTCTCGGCGTCTTATGCCTTCTTCATGTCGCTTGTTGCAGCATGTGCTGGAGGGGTGTGTCAGTGTATCGAGAAAATCGTAATCATTTTCTTCAGCACTATCACTATCTTTGTGTTATTTTCTTTATTGCTCTCTTCATGAACATCTTCACCTCCTATTTTGTATTCTATATTAAATTTGGTTTTCTTTGTAGCAGTAGTTGTATGTTCATCAGTATTTAGAACCGACGGCCGTTTATTTTGAAGTTCGTCGACTTCACACGAATTTCTTGCAGATGTACATTCCAAACAAACCTACTCTACTGCGCTCATTCCGTCTTTAGCATTAACTGTCTCGTCATAGTCGCCTGTCAAATCGGTACCTATCGATGCTGCAAGAGGTATTGCCGGCAACACTTTTGGACTCCCAATTGACGAATCCTTGCAGATATCGGTATTTTTTTTATTGTATCGTCTTGCACAAACCCCATGGGACCAATGTCATAATGCTTCATAGCGCTAAAAGGGCTCTTCGTTCAAGCCATTCTCTCATGCCGACGAGCATTTCGACCATAGGTAAAACCTCTAGCGCAGAATGGGCACTGTCGACAACCAGTTAGCGATGATGCAGGTCGTGGTTCCATGATTGTTGAGGTCAAAACAGACCTTCGTATTCGCAATTTATCATCGTGATATGACGAGAGATCGCTTCCAAATGATGTTCACCTCACGGTGTCAGAACGTCAACTGTTATTTTTTCTGTATAATTGCAGTTCTTTTTACAGCAAAGATCCTAGCTTGTACCCACAAAAAGCTTTTCGCCATAAAATTTATTTGTAAAAAATATGGGAGCACTCTGAGAAAACCCACATACTCGTTCGCCCCAGAAGAAAACACACAGCTAATTATGTATGTATAAATATAGAAATATAAACTTATTTTTAACTTATTTGATACATTATTATGAATAGGTATTTACACATAAAAATAAAAATTAATTAAAATTAATTTTATGAATAATTATGTACATATATATATATATAAAATGGCAATTTGGACTTATTTAACATCTAGATTTACCTATACATATGCCTACAAGCATATTAAATAATGCACTAGTATAATTAGTAGTTAATTTATTTAACAATGTTGCTATTAAATTATTATTAAAAGATTTCCGTCTGTCAGTTAAGATTTTTTGGGGGCATTCGTATCTTAAAATAACTTCTTTAATAAATTCTCCACAGGTCTGTGCATCTATTGCTTTAAGAGCGTTTGCTGCAACAAATCGAATGAAAAATTCTCTCATTAACAAAATATAGCGATTTACTTTGCGGTATTTTTATACTGGCCCTTTTGCGTCTAGCACCCATGCTTTTAATAATGGTGGTGACTCGATAGGTTGGAGTTGCCCCATAGGATTTTGATTGGTTCGCTTTATTTTTTGACATGTGAGACAGTGATTGATATAATCCTATACGTCTTTATTTATAGTCCCAGTAATAAACTTGTTTGATTTTTGTAATGTTTTAAAAGCACCAAAATGACTGCCTCCTAGTAAGGAATCATAACGTGCAGCTATGATTTTATTGACATAGTATTGTGGTAGTAGTGTTAATTTTTTCTGTCCTACTGGGGTGCGATTTGTTAGAGAAATTTCGCTATTTGATTCTATTCCAGAGCGTTTAGCTAATTTAACATATTTAGCGTCTGTGTGTCGAAGCACAAATAATATAGGAATAAATTTCAGTTTATATATATACATGTATTTTTATTGGCATATATATACCAATTAAAAATACATAACGACAAAGCAGAACCCTATATTTTATAACAAGCAACTTGGCAATTAAAAAGACAAAAGACCACCATAGCAATTTCATTCCAGATCCACGAAAAAATATAAATATAATTTGACAAGAACGTAATGAATTTAATAAATTGTGCTGTTGATTATAGAATATGTATAGCAATATAATTTACAGATTTTCCAAATTACTAATGATTATTTAAAACAATTATAATTTTTAGATGACAATTACAGTATTTCATTTGACTAGACTGTGAAAAAGACCAATTAAAAAAGGAGAGCAGCTTTGTGAACCCAGTGAAGCCTCCTCTTTAGAAAACTAACACGTTCAAAAATATATATTAAAAAAAAGGTAGATAAAATATGAAGTTCGGTGGAGGCAGTCAAATGACACGTCAAAACTCCAGCCGAATTAAAACTGTGAATGAACAAGCACAGTTAAAAAGGTAGACTACGCCCCACGCGAGAATCGTGGACACGAAGCATTTTGAAGAAAATGGCATAATTCTTGGGCAGCAAACAAGAATAACACAAAACGTTAAAACAGGAAACACACAGCAACGCTAGGTTTTAGTTAAAGCCGAAACGAAATTTAGACTGACAACCGAGACTACAATTTTGAAAAAAAACACTAACCTTACTGCGTACCCAAGACGACATATCAACGCCATGCAAAACATTAAAACGTTTAAAAAAAGGCCCAGCTAAAATACAAACTCAGAGTCCACGACTCACCTTTTTGAATTGCTCAAACTATTGGCGGCTCAGGCGACGAAATAAAAAAACAAAGTGCCTCATTACGGCAATACGTCCGTAGGACGACAACACTGGCAATCTAGACCATTATGGCAGCTCTTCAGGTACGCGTTCAGGCGACGACCGGGCGTAGAATAGGAGCAGGAGAAAGGTGTGCAACGACTTCAATAAACTGCCCAGTTCATAAGAAATTATGACGCACGAGTGGAGGGGAAATGAAGGGAGAGAGAACATGGTTGGAAAAGGGAGGGGATATTAGCCGAGCATAGAGCATTCCACCGCACAGAGTTGATACTGACGAATACGACTAGCGCAACGGGCGCTAGCATCGCACCTTCTTTGTGTGGTTGTGTTAGCGCTAATTTTAAATTTTTGTATTTGTGGATCGCGTTTATATTCTCCTGAATAATGCGACTGATTTGTATGTTGAATCGGACGCATTCCGGATCATTTTCAATTTTAATGTACTCCGTTTCATGATTATAATACTGGAAGGCAGTGTGTTTTACCGTTTTCTTTAATTATTAACATTTGTGTCTTTAGAACAGGATTCAAACTATAAAATTTAATTTTGACAGGATTTACTTCCTGAATTGATTTCTACAGCTGTCTGAAATAATTGGTGCGCTTGCTTTGGCAAGTAAATTCAGTGGAATGATTTCTTAATCTATAATGTCTTTACATATTTTGGATTTATCACTATTGTTTAATTTATTTTCCTCAAAAACTTTTTTTAATTCTTGCCTATTATTATTTACGTATTTCACAATTGTGTTGGGCACTTCAAGATGTTTTTATGAATTCTGATATATAACTTCCGTTAATGCTCGATATATATTATCTGCATTTTTCCTTTCTGTTGTAATTTTAAAAAGTGTATGATTCACTTTTATATATTGTAATTGAATTAATCCTACCGTTGGTGGGATTCTGCTTAATGCATCTGGTAAGTTATTTAAATTACCTTTGACAATCGGTGGTGTGCTTGGCCATACTTAGTAAGTACCTGAATCTAGGATGGTCCGTTTAAATTATAAATTTTCTACCGTATAAATAGTCTGAAATAATTACAAAAATATTTCATTTCTTCTCTCGCTCTCTCTCTCTATTTCTCTGTTGCTGACCATTTGGTTTCATTAAGTGAAAAAATTTGACATTTTCTGGGTCACTACTAATACCATCGGGTGTTATGTAGCGTCCTAAAGTTTTTATTTCTTGCTGCGCAAATGAACATTTATTTTGTATAAATCATTACATGAAATTCTCTTAACCAATAAAATGTTTTACGTAAAATTTGAAATGTGATCTCTGAAATTATCTCCTTGAATGGATAAATCGTCAATATATGCTATCGCTGTATTCCATCTTAACGGTTCTAGCAAAATATCTATAAATTGTTCAAAATATTGTGACGAAGTCAACAGACCCATGGGCATTCTTCTATACTGGCACAGTCCTATTCCATATATTGTGAATGCAAATTTATGTATATCCTTTTCTCTGTAAGGGATAGCATAAAAACCTGAGAATTTATATATTGATGTGATATACTTTGAGTTTTGTAATGTTATTAGTATATCTTCCGTCCTAGGAAGTGGATATTGCACCTTTCGCAAATATTGATTTAGTAAACGAAAATCTGTTCAAAATCTCACTATCCGTTGTTTTTTTCTTATTACTAGGCTTTGAGCCGCATATGCAGTATCTGCTTTTTCAATTATGCGTGTATAAATCATGTAATTTATTTGTTGAATTAGTTGTTGCCATATTTTAGGAATAATTCGATACGGCTTAGTGATGATTGGCTTATCTGTTAGCAAATCTAGCTCTATTTGGTACTTTCTCGTGTCAGTTAATTCTAAAATAATATTAGCAAATCTGTATTGATATTCATTAATAACTTTCTCTACCTAATTATTTTGATATTCATCTAAGTTTTTATTTATTTTTGTTTTTATTGTTAGAACTTTATCTGATTCCATTGCGGAGCGTATTGCCAAGGATTTGTATGGATTGGTGTGGATTGGCGTGAATTTGTGTGTGAATAGGTGCGTATTTGTGTGGATTGCTGTCGATTGATGTATGGAGTTGTGTGCGGATTAGTGTGGATTGGTGTGTGGATTAGTGGGGATTGGTGTGGATAGCTACTTGCGGTACTGATTTTGGCGCTGATTACAGTGTTGATTGATGGAAAATTGCGAGATTGATAAAAAATAAGCCTCCAAATATTTTGTTTAGTTTTTTATATATTGTTTGAATTTTTTTAAATGTTATAAAAAAATTTAGAATTTTTTTTTTAGTTTAAGTTTATCCTAGGTCATGGGCACAGGGTCAATGTCACAGATGTGAGGTCAACGCGAAGGCCATCCAGATCTAACATGTTGGTAGGAGTCATCAGTGGCACCTAGTCTTGAAAATGTAAACAAATGAAAAACGAAAAACCAATATGGTGGGTGGTGTTCATTCGACAGAATGAGCAAAGACTAGTGGGCAGGGTAGGGGAATGTTAATACAATGTAATTGATTGGAGGGAGAGTCAGTCGTCTGCCGGACATGGTGCTGCGGGAGACCTACGAAAATATGTTTTGGAAATCAATTTTAAAAACAATTTCTAATAATATTTTTATTAATTTTTTAAAAATTATTAAGAAATTCTTTAGATTTTTTTCAATTTTTGGGTTTTAGGTTATAGTTCACCATGTTATGCTCAAAGGTCAAGGTCACCTGAATCCAAGAATGCGGCAGTAGTCAGTAATGAAATATGCTCGCTGACTTTTATAAATTTATTCCATTTTTACAATTTTCTCGAGTTTTTGTTTTCAAAGTCACCTAAGGTCAAGGTTATTGGGTCAAGGTTATGGGTAAAGGTCAAGGTCACCTGAGTGTAACATGGTGGTTGGGTGACATAACAATGTTGGGAGGTCGGTTTCAGTCTCTCGTCCCCTTAGAAACTTAAATTTTTTATAACATTTTTGTTTTAATATTTAATAAACATTTGTATATTTTGTAAACAATTTTTAGAAGTTTTCATAATTTTATGTAAAAAATACGATTTTGTTGTATTTATGGTCATCCAAGGTCATGGTACATGGGGTGAAGGTCACAGGTCAAGGTCACCAACATCTAACCTGACAGACAATATGGCTGACAGAATCAAGATGGCTGAAGGTCTGGTCTTGCTCCATACCCTGGACCCTGTTTATCGATTGAATATGAAACTAATAAGTCCGCCACTGCTCTTCCTTGGAAAACGATCCCCCCATATCCTTCCGATAGATCGAAAAGTGCTTTTCTACGGCTCGTTTTTCGCAATTAGTAATCAGTGCTTGTTTGAGGGGAAAATGGGCAATCTTAAGGGAAAAAGGAAAATTCTAAGGGAAAAAGAGAAATTTTAATGAAAAAAGGAAAATTTTGAAGGAAAACTGTTGATTTTGAGGGGGGGGGGGGCTGATTTTCAAAGGAAAATGGCCGCCGGGAGACCGGAATGACAGAGCATGAACAGCTCCGAGCTCTGGGGCCAGACACTGACGCGCCCGAATCCCCCAAATTACTCTACTCTTATCCTAAAATGAATGCTAGGAATTATCCAGACCCTATTGCTATTTAACAATTTCTGGTTTTGTCTCGACTGAGATCTGATTAAGTTTTATGTTCTGATTAGTAATATTTTATGTTTCTCGATATGCGGTTAAAAATAACTAGAGATTAATCCATCTGTAGACAATGGTTATCTTAAGCACAAGAACATTATGCTATTACTGAGAGATAATCAAAATGTTTAAAACCGACCTGGTGGTTATTCATGGCTGTCGTGGGATTATTGTGTGTAATTACAACATAATGTAAAGTTGACAGATCATTTCAGCTGCTTAATTGATGGTGACAACGAAAATGCACATGTCAATAATCAAGCGACTAAAAAAATTGCTTCCAATTGGATTTTTTTTTTTTTTTTCGTTTAACAATGAAACTGCTCTGATTCTTCTTGAAAGGAGAACTATTTTATCTCACATAAATATCCCTTAAGTTTAGAAAATGTATAGTTGACAATAGCATGGAAATGTCTTATATTAAGGTGGTGGTGGTTATAGAAAACAAAGTAGCTACCAAGATTAGTATTTGTTTACTTAAATGCAAAAATATAGAATATAACCTTATAACATTTCTTTAAACTTTCTTGTCTATCAAAATGCCTAAATTAAAATCAGAATCACCCTAATTTTTGAAAGGATTATAAATAACCACAGAAGTTTAGACGTAGAAATTTAAGGGCAGTTAACAAAGATTCAAGGGCCGCCGGTGAGGCAACTGTAACTTTTGTTCATGGAGTTAATGAGAGATAACGAAGCAACGTGGAAAATGAAATGTAACCAGTGAGAAGTAAATAGGGCAGCATTAAAAAAATATATATTATATTTCGAGAGTACATACTACAGAGGCCACTCAAAAAAATACTGTTGTTTTCAGTAACACGTAAGTAATTTTGATCGATGTCAATAATTCGAATTTCTAGTCAAAACCGCTTACTATCAGAGCTTCCTACGACGTTTGTAAATGAACGTGACTTAACTAGTAGCTACTCTTGGACAACAGACGATGGCCTTACGACAGCCAATCGCAAGCCGAGACTTCTTCACTGCGTTGTTACAAAACACTGCACTTAGCCGAAGGCCAATTTGTTAACCAGAAAAGTGTACCGAGAAACAGTACAATACTGATCATTGATTAAATGTTATATTTATTTTGCGGTCAGATAACTGATCAGATAACTTCAATCTTGTTTCTTTATCGGTGAACCAAAGAGTCCTAGTTTGCCAGTAATGGGTCGAAATATATTTTAAAAAAATTGTTTTAGCTTATTGCGGAAGTTCAACGATATCTTCGGCGATGAGAAGTCGTAATGAATAGCAAGAAAAACGTAATGAAGTGGTGTCCAGTTAGTAACTCGTAAGTAATCGAGTCTGTAATTTTCACAATCATTTTGAATGTTCCGTGTCTTTGTTAAACATGTGGACATTATTTCTTGTTATTCTGATTTTTAAGATAGTGTCTAGCAGCTTTTCCTTTCATTTGTACGAACAAGGGCAAGTTAACGAAAAATAATTGGGAAATGATTTAGACGAGTTAAGTTGGCGTGGCACATGGTGAAAGTCCCCACTTCATAACGTTGTGGAGTTGAAGTCAACAGTTTCCGTCGAGCGGAAATTGCCCTCCCGCCGTCCCCCGCTACAGCCACTCCGAACTGCGGCAATCGACGGACCGCGCGCTCCCCTCCAACCCTGTGGACCGAGCACTTTCGAAGCGGCGAGCTGGACGAACTTCCATTGTGCAGGGGACGGTAATCTAGTTTCTGCTCGCCTGCCCTTCGGGCCCGCGGGCAGGTGCTTGCGCCCCTGGGGGAGACGCCAGCCGTCCCGTCAACTTCCCCGGCACGACACTCCCGATGGACGCCGGTCGCGGAGCACAGCGATTCTCATCGACGGGGAAGTAGTCGCCGTGCAGCGAGTTTTCACACACTCGAATGGAGAGAATTGGGCGGCCTTTAACGGTGTTGGACCCCAAAAAATTAATAATTTCGTTTTTGTACCAAACATTGTTCAACTTGTACACATTATATGTGATGATGTTTTCCTCGAATAAAATTTTTTTACACTTTATATTTTTGTAAATAATTTGACGTCAAATTCAAATTTTTTCTGTTTTAAATGCTAACTAAGTTACACACACAAAAAATTTACTAAGTAAACCTATGCCATGGGCTACCGTGTGACACCAAATAACAGCTCATATATATAAAAAAAAATTAAATATGCAACAATATGTTTATATTTGCCCATTTCTTGCATATATATGTATATTTATGGCTTGTTATTTGATGATAACATATGTCACGCGTGTGCCCATGGCATTAGTTTACTTCCAAATTTTTTTCATTTGTACAACTTAGTTTGACATCAAATTATTTAGAAAATATAAATTGTGAAATTTATTTATTCCAGGAAAATGTCATCACATGTAATGTGTACAAGTTAAACAATATTTGGTACAAAAATAAAATTATTCATTTTTTGGGGTCCAATACTCTTAATATGAATTCACAATGACACAATTTCTGTGAAAACGTTGTTTGCGCGTATTCACGTATCTCAGTAAATAAATGTTCCGGAAGTACGACTTTCTGCCAGAGCAGGTAAAAAACAAAACTATGTTTTTACTTTTAACTTATTAAGTACATATATTCATGAATAAAGAAATTCGTAAAAATGGTCAAATATAGCTTTGTCAAAGCTTGCCTATGCAGTTTCCTTAAGTGGCAAGATAAAAGTGCAAATATATCGGCGTAGTTTAATCTGTGTGCTTTCATCGCGTGTAATCAAGTCCCACTGCTACAGATCTAATTTGCACAGTACAGGACCACATACGTAAATAATGCACGCCTTACGCGTAGGAGCGATGAGGCACTAGGCGTGCGCGTTAGTGACGCCCTTATCGCTCCCTCGTTTCTTGACCTTGGACGCGCAGTTGTTTACAGTTCTTAAGAGTGATCAGTCCACGCCATTTTGGATGCTTAGAATTTTCGCAAAAACCTGCATTATAGATATCGTATTGAATTTTACTGAACGACAGGGCACAATAAATTCTTTTGCACATTTTCTGAAGTTGGCCAATGTTTGAAAACAGTGGTTAGTTTAACTGCTGTAGTCGCCCGCAAGGGAAATCCACTTACTTTTTCCCAGCTGTTAGTAATTAAAAAATTAATCAATATAGTTAAAACGCAACAATTTTATGAATTTTCAGAAGATATTATTTATGATGTGCGCGCGAAAAATGTCATTAATACAACTTAAATGTGAATTATGGCGAATTATGACTGATTACCCTTAACATCAAAGTTTGGAGAGCCGATAAGGGTGAAGCGAGACGAGTACAGAGCAGCGCTGGAATGCAATGGCGGGGGGAAACGGGAGAGAGCCCCGAGAAAACCCGCCAACCAGTGGCAACGTCCGGCGCGATTCCCATGCGCGAAATTCCGGGAGCGACCCCGCCTGGATAGAACCCAGTTCGCCTAGCTAGGAGGCGAGTAGTCTAACCACTACACCACCGCGACCTCTTTGTCGGTTGGATCCCTAGACCAGTGCTTCGCGTAATTCGTTACCAGGTTCCCCGCACGTCAACTGAAGTATGTTCGTTGCTGTGGCGGTGTTTCGATTGGATCAGACGGCCTTTGCCAACTGTTTCAATAACGAAACCAGCATTTGTGATTTGCATACGGCAACTCAAGGGTTAGATTACAAGCCAATTATAGTATGCAAGATTTTCCTTATTAGTTTTATAGTATCTTTCTTACAAAATATGATGTAGTTTTCTAATAGTACTTTTTATGATTTTACGAAGGACGTCCCTTCCAACAATATGTCTAATAAAATCAAAACTCTGTGTCTAGTTATCTAATTTTACCGAAGGGGAAAAAAACCAAATGATGATAATGCTAAAAAGCCTGTCAAGTACATAGTGTAATAACTCATATTTTCTAGCAGTTAATTACACCATTTAGAGCCCATCGTGATGAAAGTGGTTGGCGCGCTCAAGGTATCTTATTTCAAGCAATTGATTCTTTAATTAGAGCTCATTTAAATACTCTAATAAGACATAACATCACAAACATATGAGTAATTTATTATTATTATTTCTACGTTTGTCTGTCTGTGTCATGTCATTTAAAGAATTATCCGTCCATGCAGTCATGCATAATCATGTAGCTTTCCATCCATGTAGAAAGTCTGTCCTGTTGGTGTGCATGAAAACGGGTGACGTCCTGTACAAAACTGAGTGCATAATCTCCTAACATTTTTACTGCTCTGAACTCTAACGCCAAATGTTGATGCCTCTTCGTATGGCATAAACGCAAATTCGCATAACTTAAAATTCAAGTTGAATGGAAAGTTACTGTTGTCAGTTTCCTGCGACTGTAACCCACCACGAAAGCGGGCTGAGATTTTAGAAGTAGTATACGACAAAACCATAAATGTACATTGAAATGTAGGATCAGGTGTTTTTTTTTGTCGAGAGAATCATTTGAACTCAATTTCTGATCGTTATATTAATAATGCGCAAGGACAAAAAACATGACGTAATTAATTTTAATACGAGTGGTTTTTCTTACCGGGGCATTTTAACATTGCATGCAGAATGTCATTCTCCTTATTCATGCTCAAGTAAAAAGTATGATATCTTCATACGGACATTCTTCGCTGGGTATTTACTTTAAAAACGAAATGCATAGGCCTATAATTATAACAGAAAATGTTTTGAAATTATTTTTCATAAGACGCTTAAAGAATTGAAAAAGAAGATCGATAAAAATATTGCAATATAAATAATCAGATAAGATACAGATTCAGCCATTGTATGACGCTGTCTCTCCGCCAACTACACAGAGGTAATAAATCCGGTAATTGTATAAACAATCAGGAAATAAACCCGTCATTCATTCGAAGTTCCAGCGTGTAGCTATACGAGAAGTCTTTCACGATTTGACGGCTACACGAATTACGGGAGAGGTGCACCGAGCGAAAGCAACACCGGCGTTGCCACATTTTTTTGGGAAAAAACGTTTTGCCGCTGATACAAGATAAACGCGTTTCACGAGAGTGGTCGACGAGATGAGATGGGAATGGGCGAAGTTTCCGAGCGGTGTGGGCAATCACGAGGCAGGGAGGGGTGAGAAGGGGGAAATATGGGTGTCGCCGCCATGTTTAACGAGCGAGGGCGTTGCTACATGTGTATAAACACGCCAGGTGAGAGAGGCGTTGAACACACCCCCCCCCCTCCACCCATCACATTATAGACCCCTGGGCCACGGCAGTTAACATTCGAACTTTCAAAGCCCCATTACCGCGGCGTGGCGCCCGGCTGACTGTGTCGGACCGACAACCCTCCCCTCCGTGAAATCCACGGGTCTCGCCAAACTTCCCTTCATGTACACTCGGCGACGCAGGGAAACTGCTGGCTGGACACCTAATAACTACCCCCCGAGCCACCCCCAGCGCTAATTACCGACGATCTGACCCTTGCCATCTGCTGTGTGTCCTACCCGGTAAACCCCGACAGCTTAACACCCTTGGTGACGCAGGTGCTCCCGTGCGATCGTGACAACGGCTACCTCCAACTTGCGTCATCGCCCTCCCCCCTCCCTCTTCCTTGTGACCGAGCGAGGTGGTGAAGTGGTGAACGTTCGAGAGAAACTGGGTTCGATCTCCGTTCTAGCTATACTGAATTGGTTTTCCCGTGGCTTCCCGGAATCTCCCGAAAGGTGGGATAATTCCTTGCTACATGCCATGGCGGATTCCTTCCCCATTCCTGCTACCCTGAGCAGCTTGTTCTGTATTTTAATGACCTCGCCGTCAACGAAATATTAAGGGGGTAGTATCCTTGTCATCTTGAATTTACGTATTTTATTACATAACTTAATTTTCGGAGTCAATATTTAAAAACCACAGTTATTTCAAAATCCAGCTTATTTTCTTACATGACTAGTTTCACATCTGTGACCGTAATTAAATATTACCTAATTATTTAATAATGCCAATCCCACATGGGAAAATGCAGATATAATTGAAAGCGTACAAATTAAAAAAGAAAATTCTTTAAGTAGTTCTCCATGCCACGTTTAGCTTCGATTTTTTTGTATCTAGTGTTACGCTTGGCCCCGTTGAGCAATGCTAGCTAAGCAGAAGTAGTAAAGAGGCCAGAGACGCGCTTCGAG
>NQII01002442.1:331042-353299 GCA_002778355.1 Clitarchus hookeri | reverse complement strand
TCTTGGATAATTTTTACCGACGTTTTTCTGTAAATTCACGGAAGTTTTTTTTAACCCGTGCGCAATCGTCAAATAACACTTTCAGCATGGTACCAGTATGTCATCAGGGCAACGATTTATTAATATTTATTCTCTTGTAAAATCTCCTACGCTGACACGTATATTTAATGTTATTTGTTGGTCCAGTAAGAAATAAGCACTCAGTATCAAATATATCCTCTAAATTTTCCGTGTAGTTAAAACAAACTGCCCCGTCATAAAACGCGTGACTGAGCATGATGAACTAATAGACACTATCCACTAGATCNATTTTCCGTGTAGTTAAAACAAACTGCCCCGTCATAAAACGCGTGACTGAGCATGATGAACTAATAGACACTATCCACTAGATTCGCTGATGTTATTGGTGCACCTGTATGTGGCCACGCCCCCTGACACAGCGGACCAATAACAGACGTTTGTTAGCACAAATGGTGAGTTGTGTGTGTGGAGAAGTGAAGTAAAGTCATAGCGAAATAAAACTGAAAAAAAACCAGTAATTTGTCTTCTTTCTACCAGCGCGTACACACGTCTGACATCCAGCCGGTTGAAAACGATGATTTCGCTAAAGAATTTCGGCAAGTGCTAAAAGTGTTCAAGTTTTCGCGAGGTTTCGTTGAATTCATTTCATCGCCACGTCTACGTAAAATTCTTAGTTCTCGTACGACTTTGTTGACTTCCCTCGGAGTGGCAGTAGAAGACATGGAACGGCTGGCTGTCTCTAGGGAAGCTGCGTAGTCATCCTCCAGATTACCGCTGGACCACGCCAGATGCCGAGGACAAGGAGTGACCGCTCATCACAATCGTCGTCTCACAGAATATCCGCTGTTCACGGCAAAGTGAGCGCTTTTGGAACCAACCTTTGAACAAAAAAATCTCTGCCTGTTAACTGCATATATATATATTCTATTCGTGGTTTGTTCACACTTTTTGAATCAAACCTTTGAAAAATCATCCCATATATGACGTGTTTGTCTGTTTTCTAAAAACGCCATGTATCGGAAACTTTTTATACTTGTGTTAACATACAAATGCCTTATTTTTGGTTACATTGATCTTTTACTTCTGTTTTATCTATAAATTGTACTATTTAGTTTGTTGTTAATGTGAATAAAAACAGGGAGAAAATACTTCGTAAGAAGTAGTTCTTACGCGGAATTATATTACACTAACTCCGCACGGATGTGGTGCGCTGTCCCCTTGATGCTCGGCGAGGCTTCGTTCGCACGAGGCGGAGTGATATCCTGGTAGTAGAACTTTAGCAGGACTTCAGAAAAGTGCGAGGTAACAGTGAACGGAGCACAGTAGCATATCGTTTGACTTATGCGCCCGCAATGGTTACGGCTATTGTCATGCGCGCTTGCAGTAAACACGACGCGTGTGTCGGCCTGAATGCCCGCTCGTCTGCCTGCATGCCTTCGGGCGGCGGCCTTTGAGACAACGCCGCGCGGCTTATCTTGGGCGGCTGTATGGCTAGGGACTGCAACATTTCGCAGGGTTCAGTGACTCGACACGCGACACTCCGCGGTCCCCTGTCAAACCGACGTCAGCGTAGCTAGTTTTTTTATTTCCGTCAGTGAAGGTATACATATGTCAAATTCATTCAGCTCGGTGTGCACAACAGTATGTAAGCTGTTCATGGTAAACTGAGCACCTTAAAAAGTCCTACATAAGATCTACTTAAATGTACGTTGAGTATTCTTCCGCGTTATATAAAATTAACACTGTCAAGGGCCTCATCACTTTATTAATCCGTCAGTCTAGTGAAACTGTGAAATTGTTAGAAAAGTAAATAACTTACAAATCTGCTGATTTTTACACATATGTGCATTAAAAAACAGAAAGCTAAATAAATAATTTAAGTTATCACAAAATGCTACCAAAAACTTTTAATTCGACGTTACGACATGTTACTACAATTAATCGTGACCAACTTTACTGGGCGANCCTTCAATCGTGACCAACTTTACTGGGCGCATGTCACTCAGTGCGGCCGTTAAAATATATGAAGGTTGGAGTAGTGACGTTTTTCTAAGGTTTTACAAGCTGTTCACGGCTGAGAACTTTTGGACGCCCTACTTAGGATATATTTTTCTTCTCAGTTTGTATCATTCAACTATGTAAGACTGCCATGGACCGTCTCAATTTTTCGTGTGCCATCCAAGTGAAACTCGTGGAATTTTAGGAATGTAAATATGTTAATAATGTCCAAATTTGTGCTCTTATGTGTATACAATAAGAAACACTAATTTCAATAGCTTCAATTCGCCGCCAACGAAAATGGTAGCATGCATGAGTTATGGCTAGGGTCACCTGTTTTTCACGAAAATATTCCACTACAATAGTCCATTCACGGTTGCTTCCAACTTTACTGAAGCCCTGCTAAGTTGTACTTCCAGGATATTCCTCCGCCTCGGGCAAACAAAGCTTAACCGAGTCTGGAAAATTACACCAAAAGGACTGCGCACCGCATTCGTACGCACTTAGTGTAATAATATTTTGCATGATAACTATTTCTTACCAGGCAATACCATCACATCTATTTTCTCCCTGCATTTATTCAAATAAATTTTAAATGAAATATTGTAATTTATAAGTAACATACAAGTAATTTTCAATTGAACCAAAAATAGGGCACTTTTACGTTGACAGATGTATAAAACGCTTGTGATACATGGCATATCTATGAAGCTACCAAACTCGTCTCACATGGGGTGATTTTTCAAATGTTAGATTTAAGACGTGTGAAGAAACAGCGAATACATTATCGTTGTAACCCCAACACACTTTAACACAGATCCACTTTCGTGATTGGATGATTTTTTATTTTTTTATTTTTTTATTTTTTTTTTGCTATTCCCTTTATCTATCTTTCTGCGAATAATGGACGTTCACATACAAAACTTAATTCTCATTGCCCCCATCGAGTAAGAAAATGTCTCTCACAAAGACACGCGGCCAACAACCAAATTAAAGCAGCAAATATGCAAATAGATAAACGAAATTTAGCGTGCGTGTGAATATTTCCGCGATAACCAGGCGGACCTAGTTATGACCAGCGATTTTTTTATAACGACGATTTCTAGATGATTTTCTTTGCCACGAGCGTCCATTACATACATTCTCATACAGATAAAGTTTCCCTGGCACTGTACACTGCGGACTCAATGGTCTTCCTTGCGGATAACTGAATCGTAAAACGTGCTATTGTACGAGGTTCATATCACTACTGATTGTAAACACCTCTCTGTCAAATTAGTAAAAATTAATTCAATCAAATACGTACTCATTTTACATTGGAGTAACATATTTAATGCACTTCTGCAGAAAAAAAGAGTGGTTGTTTGTTTCAAGGAAGTTGTTTTATTCGAAGCGCCAAATGTTTTGACATGAATTAACTTTTGTATAATTTCCACTCATATCCTAAATACTGCGTGGTAAATGGAGCCAGAAATAACCGAAATCACATGACTGAGACAGTGACGCGTACGAATGGTTGCTGGAGCCGCGGTGGTGTAGTAGTCACGCTAATCGCCTCTCACCAAGGTCACCCTGAATTTCGCATGTAGTAATTGCGGAGACAGTCGTCGTTGGCCGGCGTGTTGTCTCGGGGCTCTCCCGTTTCCCCCCGCTCTTGCATTCCGCCACTGCTCCATCGTCATCTCACTTCATCCTCGTCGGCGTTCAAGTTTTCAATGTTAAACGTCGACCGAAACTTCTCACCTCAACTCAACGTCTGATTGCATTCGTTTTTTCTTTAACAGTAACACTTAACGCGGCTGCCTAATGCGGGAGAGTGAAGAGATTTGTGTGGCTCGTAATCCATTCAGACCCAGTGTACACAGTTTTGTACATTACGCACATGAAGAATATTTTTGGTTTGTACTGCACACTGCGAATACCAATGGCTAATGGTCTTTGATGTGAGTANTTACGCACATGAAGAATATTTTTGGTTTGTACTGCACACTGCGAATACCAATGGCTAATGGTCTTTGATGTGAGTAAATGATTCGCAAACCGTCTTACTGGTCCAGGTCATAATTGCATCGTATTACTGCAGCTAAACATATAGCCTACAGTTCATTGGCTGTGACAACGAAACAAGTGTCGAGTCGACTTAAGTACAGTACGGATCATAAAATGTTTTGTTTGCGACAGCTGAAAAAGTAAATTACATTTGGTCTGAAAAGGTCAACATCGAGGTATTGAGAGCTGATGAGGGTGAAACGAGGTGAGTACAGAGCGGCGCCGGAATGCAAGGGCGGGGGAAACGTGAGATCCCCGAAAAATCCGCCGACTAGTGGCATCGTCTCGCACGAATCCAACGTGCAAAAGTCCGGGTGCGGCTTCGCCGGGAATCGAACCAGCTTCGCCTTGGTGGAAGGCGAGTAGTCTAACCACTAAACCACCGCGGCCCCCGCCTAATGTGACACAGGCTGAGTGGAATAATATGATTTTACTTGTTAAATGATTTTAGGCATGTCTCGGTTACCTTACACCATATCGCATTCAAACAAAAAAAACCTTTGTTCGCCTTGGCTCGGGTCACATTTCTATAGTCCATTCACGGATACTTCCATCTTTCCTGAAGCCTTACTGAAGTTCTACATTCAGGATACTCCTCCACCTCATGCAAACAAAGCCTAACCTAGCCTAGAAAATTACACAAAAGGGACCGCATACGTGCGCATTCAGTATAATAACATAGTCATATTTTTTATAAGGGCTATTTCTTACTACGCGTTATTAACGCACCTATTTTCTCCCTGTTTTAATTATATTAATTAAAAAGGAAATAATATAATTTATAGATAAAATATAAATAAAAGTTTACGTTAACCAAAAATTAGATACTTTTATGTTAATACTAGTATAAAACACTTGTGATGCGTGGCATATTTAGGAAGTAACCAAACACGTCATACACTAGGTGATTTTTCACAGGTTCGCTTCAAAAAGTCTGAAGAAACCGTCAATAGACTACACAAATGTTTTTTGTAATATTTTTAATAGCCTGAAAACTGCTGTTAATTTAAGATTTATAAACTCAACAAACGCCCAAAAATACAAACTACTATTAATTTACTGCTTTTTGCTCTTTTTTAGGATGGCTATTCTCTTCAAAAGGCACAGTGTGTTTTTCTTTAAAATCATTATTGTGAAAGGAAGTTAGAACCTACTTAAAAACATTTATAGTCTATTCGCGGTTTCTTCACACTTTTCGAATAAAACCTTTGAAAAATCACACCATGTTTTATGTGTTTGCTTCTTGCCTACAAATGTCATGTGTCGCAAGCGTTTTATGCTTGTGTTGACATTAAACTACCGTATTTTTTTGCTACAATAAAATTTTAAAATATTTAAACTATAAATTAAAACATTACATTTATAGTTAGGATGAACATAAATGTGAGAAAATAGGTGTGTTGGTAATGCCAAGTAAGAAATAGTTCTTACGGAAAATATCATTACACTGAATGCGCACGAATGCAGTGCGTCGTCACTTTGGTGTAATTTTTTAGACTTAATTAAGCTTTGTTTGCATTAGGCGGAGGGATATCCTGGAAGTGGAACCTTGGCAAGGCTTCAGAGAAGTTGGAAGTAGCCGTCAATGGACTATAGGAAGTTGCACTCGGGTTTCAAACATGTATTCATTTATACTGTGTACTAGACTGAGTCTTAACATCCGTGATTTCAACAGTTCCGGTAATAAAAAATTATTATCCAATGTTGTGACCCAGAAATGGTCTACTGAGCACCTGGCGTGATCTTATTTTCCTTTGTTCGACTATCAAATGGGAATGAGGTTTACATAACTGTGCTGTGTTATCTGCACGGTTTGTAATTTTTTTTTAAAGCGCATTACGAAACTGTTTAATCAGTCACCTTGATTTCGTACATCCTGCCAGTTTATACACGATGTATCTAAATTAGACATATAAACTTCGAAAGCGGGTTAATCACGAGAAAAATAGGGATAAAACACATATTAGATATACAGAATGATTCTAAAATCATGGGACAAACATTGAGTGCTCACTAAAACAAACAATTATTGTGTAGGGATATATGGGCGGAAGTGACGCGTTGAGGCACAAACATAAATACATAACACAATAACGGAAACATAAAATTTTCATTAACAGCATACTTAACGAGTGATTCCGTACAGAAAATGTTAAAACAGTTGCTGCAAATGCATCCACCAACAGTCCCGAATGCTTGGCGGCCTCTACATACGGCGTGATTGGCTGACAATGGTGGCGTGCGTGAAATACCCGGCGTATTTGAATCTGTTCGCCAATCACTCTACCGACGCTACCAAGCTTGCATTATTGTCGGTGGTAGTAATTTTGAGCAATTATTATAAACATTGCTGTAAAAAGGCATTTAAGCGGCGACGTTGTAAATAAAGAATGTGTTGCATTTCATGTGTTATTTTTGTGTTTGTGCCTCAACGCGTCACTTCCGCCCATATATTCGTATACAATAATTGTTTGTTTTAATGAGCTCTACCACCCCTCAATGTTTAACCCATGATTTTAGAATCATCCTGTATATAACTTATGGTCTATAGTGAACCCTAAAGGTGGTACACATCTTTGTAAATGGACCTGAAACACTAGTTTATTATAAATATAGGTGAAAATGTTAAGTTTGTAACACTGAGTGGCCGGATAGCATGTGACGGAACAAAAATCTGTAAACACCAAAACACCTCGTGTAGCTGTCGTCTTGAAATTATTTCATGGAAATAATCATGGTTGTTACCCTTATTTTAACTTAATCTGCGTGGCGCTGTAGCATACTTAGGATTTAGAAGCTGGATTATTAACCCGCATTATACAATTAACTTTACACATTATCCTGACATTGGGGGTGTTCCTTCTCCAGAATTTGTGATAAACTAGTGTTTCAGGTCCAACTTCAAAGATATGTACCGTCCGTACGATTCACTTTCGACCATACATCATATTATGTTTTTACCTTCTTTTTTCGTGATTAACATGCAGCCGAAGTTTATCGGCGTAATTTAGAAACAACCTGTATATGTCAGCCAGAAGTTACTTAACGTAGAAGCGCTGCAACCAATTTACAAGTGAAAAATTCTGCGAATACAAAAAGTGACCAAGTTCCTAAAACTCTTTTTTCGTTTGTTCCTGTTTCTTTTTGGTTTTTGTGCACATTTTGTCTTCCTTAGTCTGCTCTGGACGAGTAAAAATTTCAAAAGTGATAGGTTTTACGTTGGCTAGCAACTAACGAAAATTTAGCTTAGCGACATCGTAATATTTTGATCAAATTTCGATCAAAACTAATTTTTGTGAATGCTTGCTCTGAAGATTCCAGCCCCGCACAAAATAAGCAGTAGTTACAAAATTTATTAGTAAACCTGCTCATTTTTCTATAGTGTAAACTGCAATGACTACAAATCTTTTAGTGATTTAATTAAAAAGAAGACTGTCTTCTTTTGGTAGTCACTAAGTAAATATTTATTACCACTACAAAACAGTTAGCATTCACATTGAAAAATAGGCAAAAACGAATTTCCCAAAACATGTTTTGATGTGAATTATATTATGTATTAACAAGTAATATATTTAAGTGAATGTCTAAAATGTTTTTATTTCTACCCTTGTAGGCCTATTTATCTTAGCTAGTTAAGCATTTGTCCCTTTCAATTCCATGAAACGACGTAATAGGCCTAACTCAAAACAAAACTCTTTTTCGAAAACGACGTAATTTCCGCCCTTCCGTGTCATAATTCATGATCTGTGAAAGTGCCTTTTCTGAGTTAACTTTAATGGTAAACGGCAAAATAAATAACCAATAAAAATTATCTTAACATTTTTTTTTTTCACATTAAATGCTTTTTATTTAAAAGATATAGTTGTATCAAAATATTTGGCATTGTATGGTGTCGAGATAATCTTGGTATGTTTCTCAAGTAGTTATATTGTAGCTGCCATCAACCTTTTCTCATGTCTAACAATCGATAAGATATAATTAATAACCTACTAAGTTCAATTGCACTAGTGATAACACTAAATTCATTCAAGCCTTATCTGTGCTACAAATTCTATTGATTATTCTTCTTTATAGAGCGCTAAAAAAAAGTTCACTCAGAGTTTAAAATAAATATTATATTATAACTACAGTATCAGCTGAAGCCGGTATTACACGATACCTGCTGCCGTGCCAGCTCTTGTACAAGCTTAACGCCTAGACCAAGGATCGATACAAACTAGCTTGACATAATTATTGCTTATGTTACTACTGGCAATAACAATAGTTTTAATTCGGATCGGTGTATTTTCAGCCCGTCAAAATGATCATGTGAAGAAACCAGTACAATTTTTCAAAGTATTCGCGTGGCTCACATTCGGTCGCATAATGTAATCATCTCTTAATTTCAAGATATGGTCTGCGCTTTTAAGTTAGCAGGAAAAATTGGCAAAATTTTGAACTCACGCCCGTAAAATGACATTACACATTTACTGTACTATTGCGTTATCACAAGAGGCTGGGTAATGTAAGTTAAAATATGTGTAATAAATTTTAATTTTAATAATCGCTCGTATGGAATCTTTCCATTTAGTGCATTTGAAGTTCTTGATAAAATACACAATTTCAAGCAGTATTTTTAATTTATCATTGTTCATATTTTATATTTTTTTAAGGAATTACAACCTTACGGACGTAATTATCAATATGGAAGTATTCTTTTGGTTTCATCATCAATTCATTTCAATAAGTGATCGGAGACCGGTTTACGCTCTGGAACGTAAATTTGACTGGCCAAGTACGAAATCAGGTATTGGTGAGTGAGTGAAGAGATTTCGAGGTCTTGAGAACAGATGAGGGTGAAGCGAGGTGAGTATGCAGCAGATTCCCAGCATTTTACTTCTGTTTTCACCGGGGCCAGAGAACTACGAATGCGATGCAGGAATATTTCGCAATTCTCTTATTGCAACGCCGTGTACGCAGTAACACTCATAACTGGCGTTCGTGATTCGACCGATAAATGTCAAACAGGTCACGAGTATTTGTTCATTCTTACTGAATGTTATCAATAAATTGCAATATAATAGCGCAATTACTCCGTCTTCAGTAACTGGCACAGTGTTATTACGTAATCTCGGATCAGTATACAATTTTTATGTTATGATATTGCTCTTTATTGTGTTTTTACTTACAATGTACGAACAGAACCACACAGATGATAAATACACAGAGACGAAATGGCGTTGGGGGGGTTCCTTTAATGAGGTCGTACCCATTCCTTGCACTCATTTTCTTCATTTTACGAAAAAGTGCTTGTAAAAATTCTCAGGAAGTATCCGTAAACTCTCCGTAAAATTACGGACAAAATTATCTTTTCAAAAACGGACCTTCCGTAAATTTTACAGAGCTTTTCTAGAATTCACGGAACTTTTAAAAAAAGAGGTAACGAAATAAATATTTAATTTTCGTTTTGCGGGTGTTCTACTGAGAAAAGAAAATAAATGCAAAAATAGGCAAGTTATTTTATACCTGAACAAGATTTGACACCGAATACTTGCGACCTTATTGTGGAAATTTGACGTAGGTATAACTTAATATTTCAATTACAGTAGCATAAACAACTTTTTTTAGTTCCTATAAAAGTTTGTGTATTTTAAGCGTTGCTAAATGTTACAGACGCACGAAGGTACGTTTTGATGTTTGAAGGATTAGTTCCAAGTGGCGTGGATATTCTAACTGCAGCAGAAATAATATTTTTCTGGTTACAGCGGCGAAGAAAACTTCGTGTAGACTCGACATTCTTCGTTACCGGAACCTGAAGCGAATAGGAAATACGGAGAATCTCGGTATTTTGTATTTACGGAGCTCATCTCCGTTTTTCGTCTTTACGTATTGCACTTCCGTATACTTACTGTACATTTCCGTAAAAGTGTCCGTAAATATACGGAAATTTTTCACAGTGTAGACTAGTTTGTATATTTAACAGTGGTTTTGGCTGTGCGAGGCTCTGGTAACGGGCTTTTATATCTGATTGGCAGAGACCTAAAATATTCGCGTTTTAATTTCGGGACAAGCTATAATTCAAAACCTTGTACGCTTGTATAGCGTATGGTATTGGTCCACCCGTTGGTCTCCTGTACAACTCTGAGCCAATAATAAACACACGGTAAACTGCAGACCAAATCGCCGTCTTCCGCTTATACAAGCAACCAACGAACAGTGACACTTGTATAATTTTGCATACGACATTGGAGTATACCTAGCCTACAGGTCACTGAACTTGCGAATTTTTAAGGTCTCTACTGATTGGTTACTGAATACAACGAAAGGTTTCTTATTGGATGCGGTCTGCCGGTTTGCGAATATGTTACCAATGGATAACTTACCAGGCGCTGATTGGCAAACAAAGTTCCGACATGTTGCTGGCCAGTGACGCCATTTTGTTGGCGTGTGCGGCTGGAGTTCGCGGTTTAAGTGACTGTTCCACCTCTGTATTCATATGTACTCTGGGACAGAACGCTGATATCAAATATAAATCGAAAGGCCTCTGGAGCGTTTTAGCCTCCGTCATGCATTCGGAACGATTTTCTTCATTTATATATCCAAATTTTCTTTAGTTTATCGTTAAAAAAATTTATTCTAGTATATGTCTTCCAATCGCCCGGCGACTGTCACCCTAATTACAACGTAGAGACTACTCGTCTTTTCGTTTATCTGAAAATGTAACCGGCAAGGTTAATTGTAAACAGCAAGTTAATTGTTCGTGCTTTTCCTAACGTTGACTTATCCGCTGTGATGTGGCGAGAATTTTGAATCTTCGTAAATTCACATTCCATGGTGGTATTTTTAGGCGTTCAATTGCTCACATAAATTGCAAGATTGCATTAATATTAAATTACTTATTTAGAGTAACTACAGCAAATGATCGCCACTTCATGTAGAGTTTCCTAAACTTTATTGAAACGTTGAAATGAACACATTACTAGTGTTAAACTCGGTTATTACTTATTTATTGATTTTTAATTTTGATCTCAGACCGAATGTGTTTCTTAGCTACGCAAACTAATTTCTGGTTTAGAAGATTCGCGATTGCTTTCAGAACCTGTAAAAACCTTGCTTGGTATCTACGTTCACCCAGTTACGATCACGTATTCTTCCACTGCGTATAAATATAAATACTTACATGAACTAATCACTGGTGTTCATGCACTGATCATCTAACAGTATAGAATTTTTTCACACATGAATATGCCACTTCCACGCTAATTCTTGTTGTAGTATGTACAGGACAAAAATAAACACATTTCTGTCACCACTAATTAAAAACGTTTCAATTTAAATAATACATTAAGACTGAGAACTATACTCACTTATACGCTGCCAACCTTACAAGAGAAATTGCCGTTAGGTATCTACGTTGAAATATACATACTGTTACAGATAAGATATTTTTTTCACTGGTTGATATTAAAAGTGATTAAATACCTCGAATAAGCTATTTTAACGTGGTATCAAGTATTAGGGAGGTTAAATTTTTGCCTCGAATTATTATGGTCGTATCTTGTTTGCTATTTCTGTATGTTTTGGTTCATATACTGCTGTTACTCTCCGTTTCGGCACGTTTCGTGCCATAAAGTTGCCAAATATACATTTATAACAGAGTGCTTCGCTCAGGCTTTGACGCAAGTCGATGGAACATACTTTGGCACGGTTTCGAAAAACACTTAACTCGTGTGTTTTTTGTATTATGTTCTCAGTTATAAGAAGTGAATCACGAAATAGTTTTGAGTCTGTTTTTAACTAAGCACGTGTTGGCTGCTCTCCATATGAAATATTTTACAAAATCGATCAACCTAACTTATAATTGACTATTTTTAACTTTAATGGCAACATTTAATTCAACTTTGTTCATTACTATTGTAGACTACAGTACCGAATCATGGAGAAAAACCTTACGGCATAAAGAGGAAAAATTATTTTTCATCATTTAAATAATGTAAAACAGACGAAATTAATAATAAAAAATCCTACACTTGCAGACGTGCCTTAAATACATATTATTTAGTTCTGAGGAACTTAGTCGACAAAATCAGCCAAAAATAAAACAAAAAATTAAAAGAAAACCGCAGATAGACAAAAATAAATTGAGTAATATGTTTAATATTTCTTTTGTTGTCTGTATTATCTTATGCCCCTTTTTGTTATTTTTGTGGCTTTTATTCCGTCTAGAGATATACGGTTGTTTTTCGTTTACTCGTAGCCATGATATTTACTGAATAAATTAGAAATAAAGCACGTAATATAAGAAAATGCCCTGAAATTATGTTTACGAAACATTTTATGGAAGATTTTGGGAAAAATGCAATTAAACTAACATTTGATCGTCAGTCTAAAATGAGCTACCTGCGGGGGTCATAAAATAGTCATCAAAGGATTCGCATTATTAGTATAGGCAAAATATATTAGTTTAATTCTTTATTACGAAATAGTAAAAACGATTAAATTTCTATTCAGTTCGTTCAACAGAAGATTCTTTTTCTCCTTCGGAAAAGACCGTCCCTTAAGGCGCCCGTCTACCTGGCGCTTGAACTGCGTTGCAGAGTGTTCGAAATACACGTTTTTCAACGAAACTATTAAGCGTGCGTCCAACGTGCTGATCTACGAAAATAACACACACTTCAGACGAGAGCTGTTAAGTACTTTCAAAATATCACGTACGTTAGAAACATCAAATCAGAGTACTCCAAAACCGCTAAAAACGGCCTTTCCAAGGCGCTGTAGCTCAAAATGCACGCATCAGATACATACAAAACTACTATAGAGGCCTGCATTGAACCTTCCTAAGGACTTTTCACTAATAAAATAATATGGTCACCGCTGAAAGTCCCATAGGTACACGCAGCACGACGAGAACACTGCACGCCAGTTCAGAGCCTTGCGCTTAGCGGCGATGGCGTACTTGATGCGCGTGACAGTGTCGCCCTTATCGCTCCCGCGCTTCTCGGCCTAAACGTGGGAAAAAGTTCCAGGTATACGGGCGCCTTAAATGAAAAACATTAACAATATCAGTATTGTTCCCGCAACAGCTAGAACTGTTATATGCAAACGATATGTTGATGCTAGTTCTGAAGTTAGGTTACTGCTACACAAAAAACTGATTATAAGACTGCTATGCTGTCATTTCTCTACTAAAACACTTAGTCTTGCATGGAGTTTTGCATAGTTTAGGCTGCATGAAAATGCCACGCAGTCATGGAAGGTTCTGTGTCGCCACAAAGATTCACTTAACAGGGGACGTCGCGTCAAGCCTCCATTTCTGGCCATTATACAAATCATAAGGGTCTCTTGACATCCTACTGCCCGTACTTGGCTTGAAAAGTATCACGTTGGTTTTACAATATAAATTTTCAAAGAATGCTAGAAGCTGTTGTTGAAATTAAAGAGATCCCTTGACACAGAACGCAGAAATTAATTGTGTTTTCTACAGAATAATTTTTAATTCTATAGGTTTTTTAAATAATTTAAATAACATATATAAAATTGCAACAATATTCACACAGTAGTATACAGAAATATTTTCAGTATTTTATAAGTGCATAAATATTTCATGGGTTAATTAGGGGCATGAAATGCCCCCCTGGTGGCGCAATTCTGAAATAGTCGACATATACTTAGTCTATTCACGACTACTTCAAACTTTCTGAAGCCCTGCTAAAGTTCCGCTTTCGATATGTTCCTCCGCCTCATGCAAATAAAGCTTAACCGATTCTAAATAAATTACACCAAAGCGGCAGGGCACCATATTCGTGCGCACTTAGTGTAATAATATTTTGTACAAGAACTATTTCTTACTAGGCATTACCAACACATCTAATTTCTCCTCCTTGTTTTTAATTCATATTGATTATAAATAAAATAGTATAATTCATAGATAAAATATAAATCACAGTTAAATTTAATAAAATAAAAGGTATTTTTATTTTAATAGAAGTACGAAACGTTTGTGATACATTACATATGTAGACAACAATTATCAATCTTGTCATACTTGGGGATATTTTTCAAAAGTTTGATTTAAAAATTGAGAAGAAACTGCTAGTATATATATATATATATATGCTCATGAGCGCTGTACAAACCATACGAACGTCAGGCCGTACTACTCATTAACAAAATATCCATAACATAATCGTATTGTGTAAGCCATGCTGCAGAATAATGAGGGGAATTATTGTCACTACTGTATGCAGTCAGAAGTCAGCTCCAATACAGCCCTGGCCTTTCTGTGAGAAGTTCTATTAGCTGCCGGGGCCGCAATGGCTGAGCGGTTAGACTGCTCGCCCTCCCACCAAGGCGAACCGGGTTCGATCCCCGGCCCGGTCACTCTCGGATTTTCGTCGTGCCGGACGATGCCGCTGGTCGGTGGGTTTTCTCGGGGATCTCCCGCTTCCCCCGCCCGGCGCTGCTCCATTCTCACTTCATTTCACCCTCATCGACTCTCAAGACCTCGTTGTGAATCTCTCGACTCAACTCTATTAGCTGCTAGTTGCTCGTAGAAATGTTATCATTGGCAGTTACTTGTGTAACACACAGTACCGTTTTTAGTGATCGGGGCTATAAAAAGCTTCTGCGATGGTATGGAATATTGTTGTGAAACTACTGTCCACAGTTGTACTTTTACGTGGCATTAACACTGAAATTCAGTAATAAGTTCATAGATTCTTATAAATCAGTTAAAATTTCTGTTGATGATAGATTAGGCCCACTACTGGGAACTTCACTTACTCTGGTGGTTGTTTTTGACCTACGCAAAAGTTTTACGTCCTGATGTGGTTTTAAACGTCTGTGTAACATACTTTTCAAATTTCCAATACTTTTATGACTGAAAAGATATACGAATTTAATTAATTATTAGTTCGTTCTAAAATGTATATTAAAACGACTTCTGTTATAGAAAGATTTACTGCTGCAGTTTTTTTTAGGCATCCTGTGCACTTTTTTTTATTGTGTTGGCGAACTGAAACTATTATTCTCATACGTTCCCGTGTGCAAGTTATCATCAGCGGGTAATTACGAATGCACTTCATGCCAACCAATTCTAATTCCACAACAAGCTGGAATGAAAAATTAATGTACGAGTTAAGGGTCTAACAGCTCTCCGGGCACAGACAGCCATTCGTCGGGCCCGTCGCCGCCGTGCTTGGCCGCTCTAGCGTCGCACGCAACTTTTTTAATTACTGTTCGCCGGCGAACAACCCAGCCTTTCGTGGCTTCCTACGTCCAGAACGCCGGTGTTAATTAACTACTACTCGTATTTAGTTTATAAAATAATATACATATTTTAGTATTTTACTATAAGTGAGGTGAAATAAAGGCTTACGGTGTTTTATGGTCCTTTACGTTTACTGTGGTGTCTACAGAAAGTACACAAAGAGAACAACCAGCAAAATATTTCTTTGTATAGGGCCGAAAATATATATAGTTGCCCCAAAGAATATTTTGTTGAGTAACAAAACTTGAAAAGCAACAGAATTAATTTTGTTCATCTAACAAAATACACACTTGAATTAACAAAACCTCTGCGTTGAGCTGAAATAAATTAGACTGTCAACGAAATATTTGGTTGAATCAGCTTTTGTTTGACCACTCATTTGAATGTCTAACAAGGTTATAAATAAAATTAAACCATATCTTTGCAATTTTAACTTGCAGAAATTGCGTTTAAATTACGCTTAATAAATTAAGCTGTGGGAATAGTGTGCGATTGCGAAAATAAATTGCTTTGTAACTCATTTCAACGTTTTCTGTGTCACGTGCAGTCCAAAGTAGAGTGCGCAGATCTTCTGTGCGTGCGAAATGACAGCTAACTGAAACGTTGGTGACGACTGGCATCTGTTAACACTCGTGCTTTCATGTCCTCCGACACACAGCAGGTGCGGCTTCAAGACTAATCCTACGAAAATTCAGCAGAGAAGTGATAACACAAAGGTACCGCGATCGGTGTTCTGGGTAGCGGCAATTAAACTCCATTACCACGAAAAAAAAGTTCATTTATAATTTTGCTGTTCTACTTATAGCGGAGACATGCGTTTAACAATTGAGCAACCTATACTAATTGTTGTCCTTATATTAACACTTTGAGCGATATACACGAGCGACTCTCAAGCAAGGCTTGTTTAGAAATATTTCCCTGCCCTCGAAAGCGGTACGTATACGGACGTAGTTTCATTTTTCCGCTAATTTTGTCAAGACCTTGCAAAAACACTTCTCCACGTCAACAAGGAAAAACCAAATTTTCGTTTGATTACGCAAATGAAAACGATGGATTGTATAACATGTTACTTAGTATAGTCGATTCATGATTACTTCTAACTTTTCTGAGGCCCTGCTTATGTTCGAATTTCTGGATATTCCTCCGCCTCATGCAAACAAAGCTTTACCAAGTCCAGCTAATTATACCAAGTGGACAACGCACCGCATTCGTGAGCACTCAGTTTAATGATATTTTGCATAAAAACTATTTATTAATAGGCGTTAACAACACACCTTTTTTTCTCTCCCTGATTTTATTAAAATTAATTATAAATGAAACATTATAATTTATAGACAAAATATAAGTAAAAGTTTATTCCAACCGAAATTAAGGTAATATTATTTTAAAAAGTAATATAAACGTTTGCGATGCATGGCATTCATAGGAAACAACACCTAGTGCATGGGGTGATATTTCAAATGGTTTGATTCAAAAAGTCCGAAGATACCGTGAATAGACGATAAAGTACATTTAATTGGGGGACTGTAAATTCGGGATTAAACTAGCTGAGAGAAGGCCAATAATGAATGTTATTAGCTCAGAATAGGCAAGTATACAGAAGCGAAAGGGCGGGGCTGTGCCCTTCACACGAGAGTACTCTGTCACTCATTGGACTCACGAAGTTCGCAATTCATGTTTAAATCCATTCACGATTACTTCCAGTTTTTCTGAAACCCTGCTAAATCTGTACTATCAGGATATTCCTCCACCTCGCCCAAATAAAAACCTAACTAAGTCTACAAAATCACATCAAAGAACAATGCACCGAACTCATGCGCACTAAGTGTAAAAACATTCTCCATAAGAACTATTTCTTACTAGGCATTGCCAACACACATATATTCTGTCTGTTTATATTCGTATTGATTATATGTGAAATATCATAATTTATAGAAAAATTGCAAGTAAAAATTGAATTTATCCAAAAATAGGGTATACTTTATGTTAACAAAAGTATAAAACACTTGTGATGCATGCCCAATTTAGGAAATAACCAAACACGTCATGCATGGGGTGATTTTTCAAAGGTTTGATTCAAAAAGTGTATTCTTAAATATTCTGTCATGTCGTGATGTGCAGCAAGCGTGCCTGGTGCAGAGTGAACTAACAGGACAGTGGTAAGAATAGGTGCGGAGTACGGCGGGNAGGGTTTATAAACAGTGGTTGCTCACTACTTCAGTTTGTAATACGTATTTATAACTTATTGTATACTGATTGTCTCATACCTTTTAAAATATATCTTCTTATAGGTCTTTACGTTACCAAAAAAAAAAAAAAATATTTCGTAAGAAATGATTTTATTAATATTTGAAACCTTGTTCCAAACCGCTTTCGCAGACATTCAACGGACAGTATAACAAAGAGCTCCCGTCGACCCGTTCTTCTGTAAACCATAAATCGGCGCCTATGGTGGTAAGTCTTGTAGTGCAGTAACTGTGTGCGGACCTCACTGTGTTGAAAGAACGTATTCCTAGAACAGCCTATTTTTTTACAGTAAGAACTCACGAATGTAAAAAAGGTAGAAAGAGACACGCCGTACTTGTACAGTAGCTTCTATGGTGTGCGTGAATGGCGCGAGTAGACCCGCGTGTATGCTATCGATCCTGCTCGACTCGGGGGTCGAGAAGTGAGTCGAAGTGCAGAGACGAAAGTCGAGATAGCCCCCATGCCTGCTCCGCGCCGCGCTCGGGACAGAACAATGTCTCACCGGCCCCGGTAATGTATGCACGATTCTCGTGCCCGACCGATTTATCGTCCGCTTTCATCATCATCTGATAATTTGGCCGCTAATTCCAGCCACGAACCGGGATTGAAACGGGGTTGGCCGGCGTCGTAATTTACGACGGCATTAATTATTCCTCAGCTAGTTAATTCTGACAGTTCCAAACGTCGGTGGGGGGATTTATAAAGTAATGGCACCCGATCACACGGATAAATTTGATTCGGCTCGAGAAACCCCGGGTTAGAATGTGTATTCCTTGTTACCAAACTAACCGTTGTTGGTCCATCTCTCCCCCGCCCCACCCCCCTCTCTATTTCGTGTTCTCCTCGCGTTATGCTGAATCATCCGACATTCAAATTACTCGCTCTCCGGCTCTCGAGGCGCATTTACCAACCAGTTTCCCCTTCACTTCTTGGTGTCATTTGAAATGCATAAATTATGACGGAAATGGCTTGCTGATGCGATGTTACGAAGTGCCGCTCACGAAGTTATTAAAGCCATTTTCCCTTGATGTAACACTAAGTGAGCAGAACGCATTAGAATGCGCTCGAGTATAATTTTCGTGCCGCGCTTCTCTTTTGTCGGTCGTTCGAACGCGGAAGCAAGACCAGCATGCAATACAAAATAAAACTCCAGTCTCTTTTATTACCTTTCTGCCGTTTGAAAAAAGAGAAATCCGTAACATCCTGACTCAGATCAACCTCTCACGAACGAGAACTAAGTTCCTTTGAATTGTTGTTCCTTAATAACTTTCTAATCTGTACATTACTGGTCTTATTGAGATAGATTTACTGAGATTCATTTTTTCTTTTGTAACATTGCTGAACTTTATTGTTAGAAATTACAGACCCCTTGTTAATTACAGCTCTTAGTGATTGACCTATGTATCTAAAATTTCGAAACAATAATCATTGTTCTTACCGTTGCTAAAATTTCTTCCCAGTGCTGTTTAAAAAATATGGTCATGAAATTTGCATACAGATAAGTCAGCTACAGTGAGAGCTACATAATTTTTTGTTAGCGGATCTAACCCACATAACATTTCTTGGACAACGCATATTCTGATGTGGCGTAAAGAGGTGTGGTTTTTTTTTCGTCATCGGGTGATTTTCGACAACGATGAGTTACATCGAATTCGAATAAATCGTTGCGATAATTGACGTTTCTAGTAGTACTATCGTCAGAGATGTCATAGTTGATGCGATGAGTTGCTATCTTGTAACCCTTTAATCTACCACAAGAATAATCTCAAAATTTATGATCTATTTGTTTTTTAATAGTACATAGGAAATGAATAGTTTATGGTGTATTTTACAATTTTTAAGAACTTCATTCATGTTTTACAAAAATATTCTAAACAACTTCCGGGGGGTAATTTTGGTTAGCATAGTCCCTTCGTATAGCTAAAACGTTGTCGTTGAACCCCTAGAAAATTATGTTGGACTTACGCAATTGCATAGTTTTGCCGTATGTATAAGAAAACACACTGTGCGGCATAAGAACACACAAGACACCTAAAAAAAAGACAAGATTAGCTGTTGTCAACAAACACACACACACACACACACACACACACACACATATATATATATATATATCTCGCGTTTCAAAAGACCTGTAAGCTAGACTCCGCTGTTCTATTAATTTTCGAGCCTCAGTCTTCGGTTCTTTGGCTTCTGCTCTCAGAGTGTGGCCAGTTTTTTCTCAGACCAGGTGACATGGGATTCGGTGCTTGTTTCCTTGTAGATCTGTTATTGGATCAGAGTTCACCTGGGCGTGTCTGATAAGACCATGATCCAACTGCAAACGCAACAGAAATTGATCTGCTCGACGTCTAGCTTGTCCTAATATGAATTTGCTAAAAATTTTCCAAGCCACTACATATCTAAAAGACACGTAGATAATTCCGCATAATAAAGGACACCAAATTTTCGCGGAAAGTGTTCCACGCAAACAAGAACTCGCTATCCTACGCGCGTGCGTGTAGTCTAGTCGCGGTTTCATCATAATTTTTTAATTAAACCTTTTAAAAATCACCCCGCGTATGGCGTGTTTGGTTGTTTCTAAATATGTTGTGTATCACAAGCGTTTTATACTAGTGTTAAGATAAAATAAGGCTAACTATATTTTTGATTATATTAAACTTTTATTTATATTTGATCTATAACTTATATTTCATATATGAATAAGAGTAGTGAGAAAATAGGTGTGTTGTTAATGCCTAGCAAGAAATAATTCTTAAGCAAGCTATTAATATACTGGATGCGCACGAATGGGCCGCGTAGTCCCTTTGGTGTAATTTTCTAGACTTAGTTAAGTCTTGTTTGCATGAGGCGGAGGAATATCCTGGAAGTAGAACTTCAGCAGGGCTTCAGAAAAGTAGGACGTAACCGTGAATGGACTGTAGTCAACTTCTGGTTACTGGCCGCGTGTATCTGTATTGAGGCAGCTTTCTTGCTTGGACGGGACAACCACAATACATAAGGACACTCCAGTACTGAGGTCTGCGGTTCGCAGTAAGGCACCTAAGATGCGTACAGCCCATTCACGATTACTTTCAACTTTTCTGAAGTCCTGCTAAAGTTCTACTTCCAGGATGTTCCTCCGCCTCATGCAAACAAAACTCAACTAAGTTTAGAAAATTACACCAAAGGGGCTACGCGGCACATTCGTGCGGATTCAGTATATTAATAGCTTGCTTAAGAACTATTTCTTGCTAGGCATTTCCGATACACTTTATTTCTCTGTTTTTATTGGCGCTATTTATAAATGAAAAATTTAAATTTGTAGACAAAATATACATGAATATTAAGTTTAACCAAAAATAAGGAAACTGTATTTTAATAGAAGTATAAATGGCTTGTAATACTCGGCTTATTTAGAAAACAACCAAACATATTATACGTGGGTTAATTTCTCAAAGGTTTTTTTTTCTTTGGAAAATGTGTGGAGCTGCTGCGAGCAGACTATAAATCTGATCTTGTTATTCTGTACTAATACTGCATTTGCTTAAAGCGAGCAGGGCTCTATTCCTGGCGTGGTCTCGCCCGAATTTCGCATTTACGAACCATGGCGGGCGTTGCAGCTGGCCGGCGGTTTCCTCAGAGTGCTCGTGTTATCCTCGCACTTTCATTCCACCTCTGCTCCATCTCCACCCCACCTTATTCCCTCAATGGCCACTAAATATTTCGTTGTTAAGTTTTAATTATAACAAGCATGTATAGTTCACATAATGGTAATTTATTTTAACGCCTGGTTTTCATAATGCCTTGTTACTTTAAATTGTGATAAAAAAAATGCCAGTTTGTCTTTACTATAACTGCATTTTAAAATTGTTTCCTGTATCTTCAGTATTTAGTACCGAGTGCCAAAGGCATTCTGTGATAACCTTGTGAGATTTGTGGGTGTGTAAACAAATAGAAAAGAAACGTGCATGCGACGAACGGGTCACTAAAGTACGATGTGTGTCTTGTTTGTTTTCAGATCTTTGCGATGTGACCATGAGGGAGAAACAGTTCTGCAAGGACCACGGTGAGTCCCAGTATAGCCAACATACTTCATTGTATTATCCTCTTTGTTTTTGCTTACGTCCCATTTTCACTCCGAAATCTGTGGGACGTGCGACTTTACACTGTCTTACGAGTTTTACGAAAATATCGGTTTTTGCGACATGTTTTGGATTTTTTTTTATCTTTAGAAAGAATATTGAAAATTTAAACATTTACTTGAAGTATAATCACTGTGTTAAGAAATAACGATTGTGACAAAACTTCATTGTGCGATTCTTATGAGCTGTTTTATAAAATGTTTGTTTGCACTGCATACTGATTATTCTTGCGGTTCATTGAAACTATTTTAATTTTCGTTGGAAATATTTCCAACGAAAATTAAAATGTGTAAAGTCAATGCAACATTTCGAATTACGAGGTCGGCTCTTTCATCGCAGTTTCTTCCGTCTAGTGAAAACATAGCCTACATTTGATTTAAACTGAATTTTACCTTTTAGCCCAGTCATATTAGGTAAAAAAAGGGGTCAACCTCGGAATGAAAGATAATAAGCTGTAAATTGGTATAAGCCTTTGTTTTGTCGTTCTTAATGTTGTCTCAAAAGTCACCAATGTTATCGTGTCCGCGTCTTAAGATATTGAAGGTCAAAGGTCATAAAAATCGGTTTTTC